>OY882859.1:14951886-15356886 GCA_963693515.1 Pipistrellus nathusii | reverse complement strand
CTTTTCAAGCCGAATGGAATGGCAGATCCTCCTTAAGACTTCCTGATTTCCCTCTCCCCTGACCTCAGTAGCGGGTCCTCACAAGGCTTTGGGAGCATGAGAGCATGTTATCCCCATTTGACAGAATTCAAAGGAGAGGAGACTGTCCCATTGAAGTCAGAGGGCAGAAGTCGTGTCATTATAACAATGGGATCAGAATATATCAGAATAGATTTGAGATCAAAGCTGGTCATCTCAACGTTGACTTAAAATGGTCACTGAAGCTACTCTAGGGGCATATGATAGCCTTCTAGCAGGATAACCCAAGCCCCATGTTTGCAGCTTGAGAGAACTGAGCCCAGAATGACCAATAGCCCCAGTCCCACAGAAGCCCCTGGGGTGGAGGAACCACTGCAGAAGAGGGATGACCAGAAGGAAACCATTTTCTCCTTAAAAAGAGATAAGAGACAGTCTAACAGGTCGTTTAGAAAAGATGCCACCCAAATTTGTTTCCTAGCCTCCATTGAAAAGATTATTCAAAGTTTTACTATTACATTCCCAGAGGCGAATACTGAGCTGGAGACTTATATAGAAAACTCCAGATCTATAGGCCCCACCAAACCCCAGAGCAGCCTTCTCCTCGTCAGGCGGATTTGGAATGCTCTGACAAGACAGTCTACAAAAGCCAGAAGGGATTCCAGGTCCTCACTGGGCCCAAGGCTGCCTTGGAAGAAAGAAGCCCGGCTTTGGTCGTCTCTAAACACCAGAGTCTCTTCTCCCCTGGGATTTTTACCTATTACTTTTTTTAATTATTTATTTTTATTTTATTATTATTATTATTATTATTATTACAGAGAGGAAGGGAAAGGGATAGAGTTAGAAACATCTATGAAAGAGAAACATCTATCAGCTGCCTCCTGCACACCCCCCTTTGGGGATGTGCCCACAACCAAAGTACATGTCCCAGACAGGAATCAAACCCAGGACCCTTCAGTCCGCAGGCCGAAGCTCTATCCACTGAGCCAAACCGGTCATGGCTCCCTTGGAATTTTATAAATGGAGACTTCTAGGGCCACAGAACCATTATCTTAGAACTTCCAGATTCTGCAAGCCCCTGGAGTTCTGGCTGTGCCACTTACTGGTCACTGTGACTAATTCCCCAAATCTGAACTCCTTCCTACCCTCTCAAGAAATCTTAAGAGCATCTTACACTAAAAAGGCAAACCTTACTGTTAATCTAGAAGCAGTGTGTGCCCCTTCCCCTGCCCCCCAAGTCAAGAACCAAACCAGCCTTCCAGGACCTGACTGACTGGAATGGGCCAGTGGCCTCTTTCCACCCACAGTCCTCTGGGACAACAATTCTCCTGGTGCACTAGGTCCCAGAAACCAAATTACAAACCGCCTCATAAATGCTGCTTGGCTATTTAATCAACTGCCTCTGAGCTGGCACACAGTCCTGAGACCTGCGCACAAACGAGGGATTTTTTACATGCAATTACCCTGCCATTTTCCTCCGAGCTCCAGTGCAGTGGGAAACCTGGAGCCCAGTGAAAATCTGAAAGCCAGGATGGATTTGTCTCCAGAGAAAGCCCTCACCCACTTTCTTCAACGGCTGTAAAATTCAGCAAGTGCCAAAATCCCTTTTCTACCCCGTGGTCAAGTTGTTTAGAAAACAGCCACCATTTTTTTATGTAGCAATAAGATAAACCTATCCACCCAGATTGGAGAATGTAATGTGGGATTTCTCCTTTTCTTTTCCTTTTTTTTTTTTTTGTTGTTGTTGTTTGTTTTTTAAATCTCAAAACCTTTAGGGCCCTCTCCCACCCTTATCCTTAGAGCCCCACACTACTCTCCCAGGGGCTGCGGAGTTGAAAGGAACTTTCTTAGAAACCGGCCCACCCGCGCTCCCCGGGGCCACGGCAGAGGGAAAGGGGGAGGGGCGGAGCCGGGCACGTGGCTGGCGGAGCCGCTGGCTCCGGGTTCGGGGCCGTGGGTCGTCCCCTCGGCGGAGTTCTCTCCCCCGCGCCGCTGCCTTTTAACCCCGCGCCCAGGCCGCCCCAGAATCCCGGCGCAGATTAGAGAACTGGGACTAGGACAGCGCGTACCCGCACGAAAGCGCCTCTGCCCCCGACAGCCCGATGGCAAATATGGACTGAATCGTTGACATGGAAACCGGACTAAAGTCTCGCTCGCTCCCTCACAGGAGAGTTCTTATCGCCATCCCCGGCCGCACGGCACTCGGCAAACGCGGACTGGATTCGCCACCCAGAGGATCAGGAGGGTTTCCTACTCGCAGCTCTAACTCCCGCGGCGGCGGCGGCGGCGGCGGCTGCGGCGGCAGCCAGGGTGGGGGCAGGGCTGCCAGGACAAACCGACTGAAAATGGCAGAGGGTGTGCTCTCGTTTTACCCGGCTGTACAGTGTGCAAGGATTGGGTCCGAGAACAAGGGAACAACCTATGACAATCCAGGCAAGTCAACTGCAAAATGTGGAGCCGAGGCCTGCAGAGTTTACCAAGAGAGGGAGACGTGTACAGGGAGGAAAGCCATTCCTCTCTCGCAGTGTTTCCCCCAAGTGTTAGACATACAAAACTCAACAAACAAAAGATCGGGTTTGGCTCCTTCCTTTTCCTCACTCCTTTGAGGGGAACAAGTTTTAAGCCCAGGGAACCAGTAAGAATTTGCCTCGATTCCGAACTAAGGGCGCGGGCAATGGGGTTGTGGCCCCCACACGTGTCCCCGCCGCGGCAAAGGCAACAGACACCCAGCGGGGCTCTCTCCAGCGCGAACTGGTGCTGCGAGTTTGAGCAAAAGGGCAACTATGTCAGTTGACGGAAACCAGAGCCGAGTTCAAAGCCTGGCGTGGATTTCCGTCTGGAGCTGTCTGTTTCTTAAAGTTTGCAACTCCGTGCTCAGAAACAGCCCCAGCGGAGGCTTGGGAGCAGTGTGAAAAGTCTAGCACTGCCATCTGACAGCGAGCTGCAAAACTTTGGGCTGCATATTAAGCGAGGAAAGTGGATTGAAGCGAGAGTCTAGCAATTCATTATATGACTGGCTCCCAGACGGAAGCTGTAAAATGCGAACTGGATTGCCACGGAGAAAAATGGATGGGAGTCTGAATGGAGCTCCAGGGCTCCTCGTGATAAAAGTGTGCCTGGCCAGCACCTAGAATCCCAACGGAGCAACTCTGGAGGAATCCAGCTAAATGAGCGCTCAACAACCATTTGTCTAGATGATGCTCCTTCCACTCATCTCAAAGTTTTAAACAATTTGAGGGAATTTACATTTCAGAATAATGAATACATTTTTAGACATGTTAGTTTCTGAATGATACTTTATTTTTCCCACAATAAGAGTAGCTCTGCTCTAAATATCCTTAGACATTTAAGTCAACTTACTTTTTTTGGACCGATATAAGATAAGAATTACCCTCACCATCACCTCCCCAAAAAGCTAAATATAAAAAATAAAATAAAGGTTCAGTCTGGGCTAGTTTGTGTTGAGTTTCAAATATAACATAACTCACAAGGTCAATTTAACATGAGAGGAAAAGTACCAACTCTCTTATACTCTTAATTTGTATATTTTCCTTATCTACTAATCTCGTTGGTGAGCTTGCTGACAGAGTAAAACTACTAATAATATTTTAAAGCCAAACAAACCTAGACTGGAGTTTTGTAAAAACCTCTCCTCCTCTTCCATCCCCTCTCCTCCCTTCCCTCCCTCCCTTCTCCTTCCTCCCTTCCCCTCCCTTTCCCTCCCCTTTCCTCCTCTCCCCTGTTCTCTCCTCTCTTCTCCAAACATTTCTATTGAGTCTTATTGAAGGTTTATCTATATTCACCAACTGATACAAAAATAATATATAAATAAAACTACTTAAAAAGAAGCTTGAAAGCCACTCTGTAGTCAATCAGAAGAGAATAACTTTACATTGGGTACTTATCACACTAAACTTTTTAGATTTGGAGAGCTAAGCACCAACAATATTACTATAGGAAAATAAAGCCATTAATTAATCTTAATACTGAAGGATAACCAATCTAGAAAATTTTTCACACACGTAAAATGATTGTAGGGAAAATTTTTGAAAGTTGATGGTAAAAAGAAGAAAATCAGAGGAAAATCAAATATTCTAACTGGGTATTTATTTTAACACTGATTGCATAAAGCTCTTGGACTGCCATTTTACTGAGATAGGAAAAAGAATCAGAGTGGATAAGTTTCTCATAGCAACTCTGGAATGGATCTGGAATGGAGTCTTTTGCTCCAACAAAGTTCTATAGAAGAGAATTGGAAAGAGAAAGAAAAATTGTGTGAGCACTGACAAAATGGAAGGAGGCAGGTATACAATCCTGTGAAACCGAATAGGAGCCTAAAACAGCAAATGTGCTGCCTGTTCTTTGCAAACACAACCACCTCAAGAGGTTACTCCAGCAGCAGCATCCAGGCTTTTTATGTAAGAGTCAAAGAAAACCAGCCTGGCCTGTGTTGTTCAGCGGTTGAGCGTGAACCTAGGAACCAAGAGGGTTCAATCCCCTGTGGGGGGCGTGCAGAAGGCGGCCAGATTCATTGATGTTTTTATCTCTCTTTCCCTCTCCCTTCCTCTCTAAAAAGATCAGTGAAAACATATTTTTAAAAAGAAAAAGGAAATCCAAAGAAACCTATTAGGCATAGGACAGGAAGTGAATGGCCCTTAAGGGAAAGACTGGCTTGAACAGAGTGTAAACCTATCTATCCCTACAGAAAGTAACTTACTCCCAAGATAAAAGAAAATCGGACTACACGTAAGTGAAGTGTGGGATACTGTAGTAATGGTGACGTAGCATTCCAGTGAAAAGTAGAAAACTTACCAATGACACCAAGGGAAAATTACAGTGGGTTTTGGCACTTTTCCAAATTACCACTCTCTGCCCTGAAATTCAACAACATTGAAACTGAATTCAGAAGCCACCAGAGGGGCTATTGGGTAGAGACTGGCAGATTGGTTCTCAATGGTCTACTCCTCCTACTGGAGGCCTATCTACAAGCGTGTTGTTTTTTCCAGTCGTGCTGTGGATGACCAGGAGACAAAGGAGAAATAACCCAACACACTTCATCCAGCCTATCCAACAGGTCTTTTTTTTTCTTTTTTAATCCTTACCTGAGGATATTTTTTCCATTAATTTTTAGAGAGAGTGGAAGGGAGGAGAGACACTGCAACTAAGTACTAGTACAAGCTCTTGAGCAGAATTGAACTCGAGACCTTTCAGTCCAAGAGTTGAGGCTCTAACCACTTAGCAAAACAGGGTAGGGCCCAAAAGGCCATTTAAAAACAGCACTGAGCAAAACCGGTTTGGCTCATGCGATAGAGCGTCGGTCTGCGGACTGAAAGGTCCCAGGTTCAATTCTGGTCAAGGGCATGTACATTGATTGTGGGCACATCCCCTGAAGGGGTTGTTCAGGAGCCAGCTGGTCGATGTTTCTCTTTCATCGATGTTTCTAGCTCTCTGTCCCTCTCCCTTCCTCTCTGTGGAAAATCAATAAAATATATATTTTTTAAAACAAAAAAAACAAAAACAGCACTGAAACACACAAAACATTCCTCTCCTCCATAGCGTGTTTTCATTAATAGAGCCCATCCACAAACTACACTCAAACAAAAGAGTACATAGTGCCATGAACATTAGACTCTATTTTTGCTCCAAACACCAAAACCAGGATATAGATTACATTTTTTAAAAATATGTTTTCTAAATTGATTTTTTTAAAGGGAAAGGGAGAGGGAGAGAGAGAAACATGGTACCAGGGACTGAACTTGAAACCTGGGCGTGTGCCCTGAACTGGGAATCACACCAGTTGATGACCCTTTGATGAACAGAAAGACATGCAACCAACAGAGTGAGCCACACCAGGAGAGGGCTAGGTTACATTTTGTTGTTGTTGTAATCCTCACCTGAAGATATTTTTTTTCAGTGCTTTTGAGGGAGAGCAGAAGGGAGGTAGGGGCAGGGAGAGAGAAAGAGAAACTGATGTGAGAGAGACACATTGGCTCGTTGCCTCCTGAGTATGGGCTCACGCTCTGAGCTCACCAGCCTGGGCATAGATTACCTTTTTTTTTTTTTTTTAAATGGGAAGTTCCTTTTGGGCCCAGAATAAATTCCAAGAGCGGATTTAAGTACCCCCCACCCCCAACCCAATAAATCACAGCTACCTAAAAATATGGACACTCTGTTCTTCAAAAACTGAAGTTTATGGCTGATGTGTCTCCCCTTAAGTCCAGCTATAATTGAAAGTCCAGACTGTTCTAGAAAAGGATTCTAGTTAACTCCACACATACTTACTGTTTTTGTATGACCTAGCATTCAGTGTTTTCAAGATGGAATCATAGGAGAATTCAGGTACTACACCGCCTTCAAAATGAAGGTACTGTCTTATGGGTCAACACTCAACCACTGAGCCACCCCAGCCTGGAAAAATGCAAGTATTCCTCAGGAAGAAGCTTAGAGGTAAGAAGGTTGCAACCTGATTTACTGAAGATCTTTAGTAATCCATCATTAGCACAATCTGTAACTGATTACAGAGAGGTTAGATAGAAAGCATTTTATAAACTTAACCAAATATTGCAGCCCGAGAGCCTATACTTTGAAAGTTATCTCAACATTTGAGGCAAATGTCCAGACTTCCATTCTAAGTCAAACTTCTGAATATTCTTTTATAAACATTTATAACACTCAAGATTTTAAATAGACTGTACCTGAAATACCTATACACCTGTCCTTCTTCAATAATCCTTGAGTTGCATGCGCTGTTCTGAATCAATTTTCACCGAAATGGATCTTCTACTGAGGTTCAGAAATCTTATGAGCATGTTATTCTCTCAACTAGAACGACTATTGCTAATAATAAGATTATGCCAAAGCCATATTTACAAACTTCATGAAGTACCTTATTCCTTCCTTTAACTATCTGCCAGTATACTTATTTTTTAAAAATATATTTTATTGATTTTTTACAGAGAGGAAGGGAGAGATATAGAGTTAGAAACATTGATCAGCTGCCTCCTGCACACCCCGTACAGGGGATGTGCCCGCAACCAAGGTACATGCCCTTGTCCGGAATCAAATCTAGGACCTTTCAGTCCGTAGGCCTACGCTCTATCTACTGAGCCAAACCGGTTTTGGCCAGAATACTTATTAATGCTATCTTTGGCAGTAGACATTTCGGAAGCCCCAGAACAATAAAATTAACAGGAGAGCCCTGCAACAGCAATGTACTAGTACTAAATGCAACAGAAAATCAGGAGCTGTCACACTGAGCCATTCATTGGTATCACCTTGTGAGTGACTCATATCCTTAGTGATCTGCTAGAAGATTAATTAATTTAGTAATTCATCTCCATTATACACATTATGCTATCTGACCTAGTCAGTCTCTCCTTCTCCTCTACCACAGACTCACACATACATATACACATGCCTCTGACATCGTGTTTTGCTGTGTGAAGCCGAAATATGAGAAACATTTAACAAAAATAACAGGAGAAACATTTTTTGAATTCAATAAATATTTATATCGTCAATTATGAGCTATCTGTTGTTCCAGTTGCTTGGAACTGAGCAGAGAACAAAACGAAGTTTCCTGCCCTCATGGAGCTTACAATCTAGTGTTTATGACCACTCTGCCTGAATGCTGACCGTGACCCTAGAGAAATCTCTCCTCATGACCAATGCAGGAAGAAGCAGGCCTGGCCCAGACATGAATAACATGCCTGATGCACAGTAGATGCCAAACAGATACCACCTCCAACCCACTACCCAGAGAGTAGATCTTGCCAGAAGTTGACTTTTAATAATAAAATACAAGAGGGAGGGCAGAGGGAGTGCAGCAGGTGGGGTGGGGTGCTGCCGCACCAGGAACTGGGCAGCCTACACAAAATGCTGCTGCTGCTGCTGCTTCTTGGTGGCTGCCTTGCTGGCAAGGTCCTTGGCCTTCGCTGTAGCTGCCAGTGCCGTCTCCTTTGCCATCTCCTTTCCCTTCTCCTTGGCTTCCTTGGCTGTCTCAACAAGGGTTTTGGAAGGGGCCTCACCTTGCAACTTGGCCAAGATGTGGGAGAAACATTTTTTAAACAACTAAAATTATGGAGTGAGCCTGGATAACAAGGGACATTTGTTGTCTTTATTTACTTTTATTGAATTTATTAGGGTGGCATTGGTTAATAAAATTATGTGTATAGGTTTCAGGGGTACAATTCTATAATACATCACCTATACATTGTATTGTGTATTCACCACCCCAAGTTAGGTTTTTACTTATACCCCTTTACCCTCTCCTACTTCCCCCACCCTCTTTCCCTCTGTGTTTTCTATTTTATTAAAGATTTTTACTTCTATACTTTTTTTGTTTTGGTTTGTTTGTTTGGTTTAGAGGGAGAGAGTTAGGGAGAGGGAGAAAGAGAAACATCGATGTGAGAGCAGACTGTCAATTGGCTGCTTTCTGCATGCCCCCATCAGGGATCGAGCTCACAACCTGGGTATGTGCCCTGACCTAGAGTGGAACCAGCAACCTTTTGGTTCATGGGATGCCACCCAACCAATCAAGCCACACCAGCAAGGACAAGATTTTTATTTCTATACTTTCAACCCTAGAACAACACACACACACACACACACACACACACACACACACACACCTAATAAAAGAATAGTATGCAAATGAACCATCACACCACTACACATACAAGCCACGCCCACCACCCACACCCACCACCCAATCAGAGCAAGTATGCAAATAAACCCAACCAAGATGGCTACCAGAAGAGAGGTTTGGGTTTCCCCAGCAGCAGAGGAAGCCAAGCTTTCCACACACCCTGGCAGGCCCAAGCCTCCACTCAAGGCTACAAAGTTTCAATTAAGAAGGTAAACAAATCCAAACAGAAATGGCAGTAGCCACAGATGGAGCAGGAGGCTTGGCTCCACTCCAGGCTACAAAGTTTCAATTGTAGAAGGTAAATAAATTCCAGATACCAGGGCCTCTGCTTGGGTCGCCAGGGGGTGTGGCTGGCCTGCAAACCCCCACAGGCTCCTGGCCCAGGCTGCCCCATGCCCCAAGGAAACTCCACCCTGATCTGGGACACCCTTCAGGGCAAACCAGCTGGCCCCCACCTATGCAAACCAGCCTATCTAATAAAATAGTAATATGCAGATTGACCATCACTCCAACACACAAAATGGCTGCCCCTATGTGGTCAAAGATTCTGCCACCATGTGGACACAAGATGGCCACCACAAGATGGCCAGCAGGGGAGGGCAGTTGGGAGGGACCAGGCCTTGTAAGGGAGGGCAGATGGAGGCGATCAACCCTGTAGGGAGGGCAATTGGGAGGGACCAGGCCAGCAGAGGAGGGAAGTTGGGGGCAATCAGGCTGGAAGGGAGCAGTTAGTCATCAATCAGGCTGGCATGGGAGTTGTTAGGATGATCAGGCTGGCAGGCAGAAGCAGTTAGGGGAAATCAGGAAGGCAGGCAGGTGAGCAGTTGGGGGCCAGTAGTCCTGGATTGTGAGAGGGATGTCCAACTGCCCGTTTAGGCCCAACCCACCAGAATTGGGCCTAAACAGGCAGTCAGAGATCCCTCAAGGGGTCCCAGATTGGAGAGCATGCAAGCTGGGCTGAGGGACACCCCGCCAACCCGCCCCCATGCCCGAATTTCATGCACCGGGCCTTTAATATATATATATTTCAATGCCATTTTCCAAATTAGTTAATCAGAATGAAGACATGGGGAAGGAATTTAAGGAATGGACTACTACAAAGATGAAAATGTTAGAGGTGTTCTTGCTAGTAAATGGGGGAGGGGAGTTACTAAAGAGAAGAAAAGCGTTAAAGGAAGATGACCTACTTGATATTCAAGGCAAAGATCCCACACTTTTTAAAAATATATATTTTTATTGATTTTAGAGGGGAAGGGAGAGGGAGCAATAGAAACATCAATGATGAGAGAGAATCATTCATCATCTGCCTTCTGCACACGCCACACTGGGGATCATCGAGCACTCAACTGCAACCCAGGCATATGCCCCGACCGGGAATCTGGGAATCCAACCATGACCTCCTGGTTCATAGGTCAACACTAAACCACTGAGCCACACTGGCGGGCAAAGATCCTACAGTTTGAAGAGATGGGGGTAAGGGGTGTTCAGGGTGATATGGCTACACATAAGAGCCTACACTTCGAAAGTTATCTCAATATTTGAGGCAAATGTCCAGACTTCCATTCTATAATAAGTCAAACTTAAGAATAGCTGTATTCATTTACAAATTGTAATACTCAAAATTTCAAATAGACTCACAAAATCTGGTTATATGGACTACATATGCTCAGAATCCTGACAGCAAAGGTTATCTATGAGTCAAATAATTATCTCTTCAGCATGATACTTTGAACCAGTCTAGAAATTTCCATTTTAAAAATTGTGGATGTTAACCATCTCACCCAGTTTACCATAAATGTGAGGTCCTCTGACAATTACTCTTCTGTGATATACAACACTGTCTGCAGACCTTTAAAACAGTTCCTCATGCCGAAACCGGTTTGGTTCAGTGGATAGAGCATAGGCCTGCGAACCAAAAGGTCCCAGGTTCCATTCTGGTCAAGGGCATGTGCCTTGGTTGCGGGCACATCCCCGGGGGGGGGGGAGGTGTAGGAGGCAGCTGGTGGATGTTTCTCTCTCATCGATGTTTCTAGTTTTCTGTCCCTCTTCCTTCCTCTCTGTAAAAACTCAATAAAATGTATTTAAAAAATAAATAAATAAAATAAAAATAAAACAGTTCCTCATGTTGTGGTGACTCCCAACCATAAAATTATTTTCATTGCTACTTCATAACTGTAATTTTGCATAATGTAAATATCTGATATGCAGGGTGTCTTAGGTGACCCCTGTGAAAGGGTCATTCGACCGCCAAAGAGGTCGAGACCCACAGGTTGAGAACCGCTGTGATAAACAAAGAGAAAAGAAAAACAAGGAAAAATATAAGTTGTGGCAATTCCCAGTCTATGGGACCTTACAGAGATTTTGGTGAGTACAAAGAAAATAATGAATGTTAAAAGTACTTATCTCTCTCTCTCTCTCACTGAGACTGGTTTGGCTCAATGGATAGAGTGTTGGCTTGGGGACTGAAAGGTCCCGGGTTCGATTCCGGTCAAGGGCATGTACATTGGTTGCGGGCACATCCCCGGTAGGGGGTGTGCAGGAGGCAGCTGATTGATAATTCTCTCTCATCGATGTTTTGTAACTCTCTATCCCTCTCTTCCTCTCCGTAAAAAATCAATAAAATATATTTTTTTAAAAATAAAATAAGGTACATATAAAAGTCAGAATGGTGTTTACCCTAAACTCTAAACATGTACTAGTTGACAGCATTCAATTCTTCTATAATTTAAAAAACAAATAAAGAAGAAAAATTGTTGAAGTCTCTATACTGCTTAGGCCTTCATATAGGTAATGCTGAGTACACAATGATAGGAAGGTGTTGGCTAGGGGTTACATTTATAAAAGTGTCAAAATAAAATAAAAGAATGATTTAAGAAAAAGGAAGAAACAAATTTCACTAATGCTGCATGCCAGGAACTTCTAGTGACAATCAGTATTTGCTACATATTCTTCCAGAAACCAGGAAAACCAAGGAGATAAAGTCAGCCTAAGTGGAAAGAGCCCTACTCAATTTGGCTCAGTGGATAGAGGGTTGACCTGCGGACTCAAGCGTCCCGGGTTTGATTCTGGTCAAGGGCATGTACCTTGGTTGCGGGCACATCCCTTCCTCTCCCTTCCTCTCTGTAAAAATCAATAAAATATTTTTAAAAAAAATTTTTTTAAAGAAAACAAACACTTTGAGCAGGCCCTTGCATATCTGTAACATTAAGAGAATAGCCCAAGTATAACAGGGGAACTAGACACTCGGTGCTCACCAAAGTGCCTCCAGAAGGAAGACGCTACATCCTTGCTCCAGCCCAAGCTGTGCGCCTGTGATGTCACGTAATTTACAGCAGGAATCCCTCTTCCATGGGAAGCTATTGAGGAGCAGCTCCGTTCCAAAACAGGGTGTTCCAAATTGCCTTCCTCTCTGGGCTTCCCGGAGGGCCAGGCATTAAGAGAACTTGCCTGCTATACCTTTAAAGGAGAAGGAAAACAGCAGAGGCCCTAAACCAAAATGAAACAACTCAGTTTAAAAAAAAAAACTCTTAACAAAAATGAAAATCATTTCAGATTTGCACTTAAGAATCAAGGAGACCAAAATTCCTTACTGAATATTCTGAATGTTTTTCTTTAAATTCTTTAATACCAGAATACCCCCTACCACACAAGCACACACCTATGTATTCAAAGTTGTGTTTCATGTGGATTTTACTAGATCTCTAAATAACACTGCCTTCTTGGCATTGACTGGGTAGCTCAGTTGATGAGAGTGCCATCTGATAGGCCAAGGTTTTGTGTTTGATCCCCCAGTCAGGGCACATCCAAGAACCAACTAATGAATGCATAAATAAATGGAACAGCAAATTGATGTTTCTCTCTCTCTCAAAATCAAATAAAATTTTTAAAAAGGGCTCTCTTAAAACAACAACAATGCCTTCTTCAAATGTATGAAGAAAAATAATCTTAGAGAAACATCTCCTTCACAACCAATATTTCATGATTTAGGAGATTTAAAAGAAAATATGGAGTGATGCATACATGAAAAGGAGAGTGAACTAAACTCTTTCATCTCACACAAATTTGACATCATTAATAGTAGTTATCTCATGAGTAACTATGATGTGTGTGCCATACAGTCTCTAGTACTCACAAAAATCTGCTGAGTATTATTATGCTCATTCTACAAATGGAGAAACTGAAGCTCAGATAGATTAAGTAACTCAAGGTCATGACACTGGTAAATGATAGAGCCAGGATTCAAACCCAGCTTGCTTACAAATTTTGAGCTTTTCAATAAAATGGATAATAAATCCCACATGTTAGTAATGTATTTTTTTCAAGATACCAATATTAACATTATTAGAAACATCATATAGCTAGTATGACAAGGTATAAATAAAAATATCTAATTGGTATTTTAACTTCAGTACAGAGCTGACACCATACAGATCCCAAAGAAAAAAATAATAATTTTATTGGACCTCTTAAAGCCTCTCTAGTCAAATTGTGATTTCAAGACTAGAAGCTTCAGGATAACCTAGGGGCTTTTTAGAAATGCACAATCTCAGCCATTTTTAATAACAGCTTTAATGAGATATAATTACCATTCACCATTAAAGCGCACAATTCGATGGTTTTTAGCTTATTCAGAGTTGTGAGACTATCGCCACAATCAATTTTAGAACATTTCATCACCCCAAAAGAAACCCCCTACCCTTTAGCAGTCCCCCCCCCCCCCCGCATCCTCCCCTGCCCAACAACCACTAATGTACTTTCTGTCTCCAAAGATATGCCTATTCTGAGTATTTCATATAAATGAAACTGTCCAACGTATAGTCTTTTGTGATTGGCTTCTTTCATTTACTATGTTTCAAGATTCATCAACATTGTTCATCAACTCATCTTGATCCTTCCTTAGAAGGGGCTATTCTTTCTTTCTTTTTCTTTTTCTTTTTTAAATATATTTTATTGATTTTTGTACAGAGAGGAAGGGAGAGAGATAGAGGGTTAGAAACATTAATGAGAGAGAGTCATCGATCAGCTGCCTCCTGCACACCCCCCCACTGGGGATATGCCCGCAACCAAGGTGCATGCCCTTGACCAGAATCGAACCCGGGGCCCTTCAGTCCCCAAGCCGACGCTCTATCCATTGAGCCAAACCGGTCCCGGCAGAAGGGGCTATTCTTTCAACAGATGTGTGGGTGCCAGGCAATGTGACCTCCTCACCCGCTCCTCTCTGTAGAGTTCCTGAGTACCACCACTCTCCTACAAGACGTTCTCCTCTCATTACGAACTACCCTAATAAGGACTTCTTTAACAGAGTTCTTTCTTTCCCACCTTCTCCCTGGGATTTAGCAGCTTGAGTACAGCTGGCCCTTGGCCAAGTTTCTCTCCACAACACCTGCAGGCACTACCAGTGCTGCCACCTTATGCCCATTTCTTGAAGTAGTGGACACTGGGTCAGACGCCTTCTTACTTCCTAGAAACCCTGCACTTTTGCTGTTTCCACAGCAATCAAGGCTGTGACTCAGGACAGAGTTACCAGGAGAGGTCGGGGGTGTTCTGTGGGGGAATGCATGCCTGGCACTTTGAAACAACTAAAGGTGCAGAGAAAGAAGTAAGTGCAAATGCACTGGGAGCTGAAGGGGGACGTGATTTTGTACGCTCTCTCCCTGAGTCTCCTGGTTGGTTTTTTTTTGTTTTGTTTTGTTTTGTTTTTTTAGCTCCCATTTCTCTTCCTTTCCTCCGTTCACTTTCATTTCCCTACGTCATTCTTCACAGAACAGGGAAACTAAACCTCTCCCTCCCTGTTCATCTCTACCTGATTGCTTTTGCCACTTCCAGTAGCACAACAGTTGTGTACTTAGACATCTGAGTATGCTGTTACTTCTACGAAAAAGAGGATCAGTCTAAACATTCTGTTCTACTGAGCAGCAAAACAAGGAAACATTCTCCCAAAATAAAGATGTCTTCTTCAATAAATGAAGCTATACAAAGCCAAATTTTTCTTATGTAACATAAACTAAAAAAACAACTGGCATAGTAACAAAAGCACTTTCCCTAGATGGGCATGCCTGGATTTGGGGCCTTGTCTGAGTTCATTTTGGAGCCTATAGTTCCATTACAGACTATTATAAACTACCTTGTACTCTCTGAGGAGCCCATATATCCCCTTATCCCAAGGTTATGCCCTTATTCCAGCGAAAGGCTTTCCAGATTAAGGTTTCAGGTCCCTCAAGCTCTCACTGCTACTCTGCCATATTCATTCAAGCAATGTTTGGATAGTATTACATGCCAGCCCTGCGCTGTACACAAGGCAGACAAGGTTCCAGCTCTCAGGAGGTTTTGTTCTGCAGGGCGGGGGAGGATATAGAATGGTAGACTGCCACCCTAATAGACCTGTCTTGTGCTTGGCTAATTCTCTTAGTGTATCCTGATGAATCTTGCTCTTCCTGAGTGAGGCAGGCAAGAAAGACTTTGCTGCCTTGGACAGCAAGGAAGAAAAGGCATCTGGACTCAGGTAGTCCTCGCTGGTAGCTTTGCAGATCCTCCTGCCTCCAACCTTTGGCCCTTGAATGACTCCCTGAGAACTGCAGAGGTATCACAAAGGCTGAGAATCATAACTTCATGACATCATTAACTCCTTAGACAATAGCTTCTGTGTATTAGGCATTATTTAGAAATTGTTCTTATGTATAATCTTAGTTCATTTAAGTTTCATATTATTTAGCAATATAAATAATTTACATCGTGGGTTTGTTTGTATGATCATCCTTTAAGCCTTGGGAACTCAGAACATGGTGTTACATAACTTTCCTATTTTTCTACTCTTTTTTTGTCTTTCAAAGAGCTGGGCATACCAAGGGAAGCTTGTTGAACTTTCACGGTTAGTCATCTTGTATAGGAATACATTATTTATTCTCTCTTGCTTTGGGGGAATCAAAGCAACCAACCAGATCTAAAGACACATTTGGAAGATCCGTCGATGTAAACAGGTTTGTATTTACTCTGATTTCACTATTACAATTTAGAAAAGCTTCCTTTGTCTAACACCTTTGGAGAATGTGAAAAGACTGAATTAATTTTCTAAATAGTTGAAACTAATCTGTTTAAATACAAAAAGTTTTAAAAAGTATTTTATATAAAATAGATCCTGGCCTTTTTGAAAAATATAGCAAATATAATTCAATCTCTTATTTTCTTTGTTAATTATTAGCATTTAGAACTAGAATACAAAATAATGCATCTTTGGGAAATATTAAAATATAATAGGTCCCTAGCCAGCTTGGTTCAGCGGGTAGAGCAGATAGAGCATCTGCCTGCTTGCAGAACAGAGGGTCCTGAGTTCAATTCCAATCAAGAGCATGTACTACCTTAGCTGCAGGCTCATCCTTGGCCCGGGCCCTGGTCAGGGCTCTTGAAGGAGGCAACCAATTGATGTTTCTCTCACATCGACGTTTCTCTCTGTCTTTCCCTCTCTCTCCCACTCTTCCTAAAAAATCAATGGAAAAATATCCTCGGGTGAGGATTAATAAAATACAATAGGCTCTGCTGGTTGGAGTGTTGTTCTGTGCATCAAAGGGTCTCAGGTTCCATTCCCAGTCAGGACACATGTGGGTTTGGTCTCTGGTATGGGTGCTTGCAAGAGGCAGCCAGCCAATTAATGTTTTGTCTCTCAGGTTGATATTTCTCTCTCTTCTTCTCCCTGCCTCTGTCTCTGAAATTAGTGAAAACATGTCCTTGGGGAGGATTAAAAAGAAAAACTAAAAATAGATAGATAGGTAGATAGATAGACAGGTAGATAGATTGATAGGCTCTTTGCTCTACCCAAAATGATTCAAGGCTGGTGTGTATTTTTGTTCTTTTATAATGTCCTTTCTGCCCCTCCCCCCTCTTTTTTTGTTTGTTTGTTTGTTTTTTTGTTAATCCTTTTTAAAAAAATATATTTTATTGATTTTTTTACAGAGAGGAAGAGAGAGGGATAGAGAGTTAGAAACATCGATGAGAGAGAATCATCAATCAGCTGTATCTTGCACACCCCCTATTGGAGATGTGCCCGCAACCAAGGTACATGCCCTTGAAGGGAATCGAACCTGGGACCTTTCAGTCTGCAGGCCTACGCTCTATCCACTGAGCCAAACCGGTTTTGGCTGTTTTTGTTTGTTTGTTTGTTTGTTTGTTTGTTTGATTTGTTAATTCTTACCAGGGGATTTTTTTCCCATTGATTTTTAAAAAATATATATTTTATTGATTTTTAACAGAGAGAAAGGGAGAGAGACAGAGAGCTAGAAATGTCGATGAGAGAGAAACATTGACCAGCAGCCTCCTGCACACCCCCTACCGGGATGTGCCCGCAACCCAGGTATATGCCCTTGACGGGAATCAAACCTGGGACCTTTAAGTCCGCAGACCGAGGATTCGGCTTTTTCCATTAATATTTAAGGAAGAGTGAGAGAAAGGGGTGGGTGTGAGAAGAAGCATTGCCTTGAGAGAGACACATCAATTGGTTGCCTCGGGAATCAAACAAGCAACCCTGCAGTTTGGGCGCCAACGCTCTAACCAAAGAACAAAACGGGCTAGGACTCCCCTTCTTTTGTTAAGCTGTTAGAAAGTACCTCTTGCTACTTACTGGGTACTTGGCTTTGGCAGCTCTTTTTCTAATCTGTGTCCTGGGAAACCAGGTAATCAAGTTTATTAAATTGTGTGTAAAGTAAGAGCAAATAGGTTTTGAATATGAGAGTCTTTCCTGGAAGTGAGTAGTATTGGCTTTTCAATAGCCGTTCGATGTTTCTATTCACTTGCTTTAGTATTCTCAATTCCCCTACAGAGGCCCTCGATTGTTGGACAAATTACCTTCTGTAGGAAACTGAGGTATTATCATAGTACTTTCCTGCTAACACAATTCAACTAGATATGACTTTCTCCATCAAAAGTTCTCCTTTGTTTCTAAAGTACTCTTTTTGGTTCCCCTTGACTTCTGATTTCAAACCATTAGTCCTTATGATACGGGCATAAAGAAAACCTAAACCTGGTAAGATTTAAAGATCTTATAGATTATAGAGAGCCTTCCAAATACTTTTTTTTTTTTCCTGATAGGAAAAAGGCCCAAGTTGTAGTCTTAAGTTAAAGCCAATTTACTCAATTTTTAAAATGTAAGAGCTACCATTTAAAATTGATTGTCGCTTGGCTGGTGTGGAACAGTGGTTGAATGTTGACCTGTGAAACAGAAGGTCACAGTTCAATTCCTGGTCAGGGCATATATCTGGATTGTGGGCTTGATCCCCAGTAGGCAGCCCATCGATGATTCTCTCTCATTATTGAAGTTTCTACCTCTCTCTCCCTCTCCCTTCCCCTCTGAAATCAATAAAAATATATTTTAATAAATAAAGTTGAGTGTCCATCATATGCCAGATGTACATATTTTATTTCTTATACTTAGAATACTACTGCAAAGCAGTAACAACCCTACTTTACTTTACATATGTGGGAAACAAGCTAATAGATATAAGTGACTTAACAAGGGTCAAAGGGACAGTAAGTGTATGAGCTGAGATTCAAATTCAACCCTAAATTTAAAATCTGCATTCTGGGTGGGGGGGGGATGGGAGGGGGAGCCGCAGCCAGGAAGAGGTCATTGGGGGAAAAGGAGACTTACGTAATACTTTAAACAACAAAGAATTTAAATTAAAAGAGAGAGTGTGCATTCTCTTCTCTTTTTGAAATAGAAACAGAAATTTATTTCTCAAATAATAGTCAGGAAGGTCCTGGAGAGCAGACTGCTCTGCTCTACTGGTTAGTCAAGAACTTGAATTCCTCTCACATTGTTCCTTTGTCCTGCTTAAGGATTTCATCTCCCTTGCATAATCAAAGCTCAGTCTCAGACACATCTGGCCCAGCTTGCTCTGGAGTGGCAGAGGATAGACAAGAGTGGGCAAGAGACCGTTCAAGTGCCTGTGTGTTGACCAAAAGGAGGAATAGGAGATCTGGGAGCTCCTGGATGAATGAGGAAGATTAAGTACTAGGGTGCTCATCTCCCACCTCTACCCACCTCCCTTCCTCTGGTGCCCAGATCTAGAAATCTACTCCCAGAGTTTGCATTCTTTCTATTAAATCAAGTTGCCTATCATATACTAGTACTGAAAGGTAACAAGAAGATATACAGCATGTATTCTGGTAATATGGCCAACTTGACCATGAACCTACTGTGGTATCAGTTTTACTGAATTAAAAATAAACTCCTCTGATAATGCCTCTTGTCCAAACCAAATTTAAATAAGAGGTCTATCTCAGAGACAGAGTAAATCAGAGGAAGAATAGTAGCTTTTTCTAGTCCAAATGCTCTTTCAGTTTGGCAGATGGAGAACACAGGAAATGCACATTCCATAAGATATGTGGAGCAATAGTCTAATCTATCTCTGTTTATGCTGAAACTGGCAAATTCAAGGATACTACCATGTTTCCCCAAAAATAAGACATCCTCCGAAAATAAGACCTACTTACAGTGAAATATAAGGCATCCCCCGAAAATAAGGCCCCTCTAAGCTAAACATAAGAGATTTGGTCCACTGATTTTAAAAGAAATGGAGTCACAAGAAATTCACCAGGAAATTCAGGAATTGGATTGTTATGATGATGTTCCAGAAGATGATGACATGACTGTCCTTGAATAAATGAGTAAATTCTTGATACTGTAGGATTCACAGTTTGTCTGGTTTGTGTTGACAACTACCATACTACCGTACCGTATACAGGTAATAAATTTCCTTTATTTTCATTTAAGAATAAATGTGTACCCTATTCTTCTTCATGAAAAAATAAGACATCACCTGAAACTAAGACCTAGCGCATCTTTGGGAGCAAAAATTAATATAAGACACTGTCTTATTTTTGGGGAAACAGGGGAGGTACAGATTCTACATTTAGAAAGACTCCCTTGAGAGTTAATGCCATTCAAAAGACTAGAAAGTCCAAGAAGTAACAAGATTTGGATGATTTATAATACATGGAACAGTAAGGCCAAGAGCAAAATTCCTCAAGACTGTAGGGTTTTTTTTCTAATTTAATAAATCTTTATTGTTCAGATTATTACAATTGTTTCTCTCCCCCAAACCTTCAATAGCTCACATCACCCTGTCCCCACCTCATACTCTACCCTTAACTCCCCCACACACACTGTCCTCATCCATAGGTGTATGATTTTTGTCCAGTCTCTTCCCGTACCCCGCACAAAGACACCCCTTTCCTCCTGAGAATTATCAATCCCCTCCCATTCTATGGCCCTGATTCTATTATATTCACCAGTTTATTCTGTTCCTCAGATTTTTAATTCACTTGACTTTTATTTTTTTATTTTTATTTTTAAAATAAGTCTTTATTGTTCATATTATTACAAATGTTCCTCATTTTTTTCCCCTCCATTGCTCCCCTCCACCAGGTTCCTACCCTACCCTCTACCCTTTCCCCACCCCCCATTGTCCTCATCCATAGGTGCACAGTTTTTGTTCAGGCTCTTCCCGCACCTCCCACTCCCCTTTTCCCTGAGAATCATCAGTCCACTCCCCTTTCATACCTCTGATTATATTTATTTACCAGTTAATATTGTTCATCAGGTTTTTTAATTCCCTTGGCTTTTCATTTCACTTGTTGATAGTTACATATTTGTTGATCATAATTTTTATCTGTATCTTCTTCCCCTTCCTAAAGAACCCCTTTCAGCAATTCATATAATTCTGGTTTGGCGGTGATGAACTCCTTTAGCTTTTTGTTATTTGTGAAGCTCTTTATCTGGCCTTCGATTCTGAGTGATAGCTTTGCTGGGTAGAGTATTTTTGGCTGTAGGTTCTTACTATTCATCACCTTGAATATTTCTTGCCATTTCATGGTTTCTGTTGAGAAATCAGCTGACAATCGTATGAGTGCTCCTTTATAGGTAACTACCTGCTTTGCTCTTGCAGCTTTTAATATTCTCTCTTTGTCTTTTGCTCTTGGAATTTAAATTATGATGTGTCTTGGTGTGGTCCTCTTTGGATTCCTTTTGTTTGGAGTTCTGTGCGCTTCCTGGACTTGTAAGTGTATTTCTTTCCCCAGGTGGGGGAAGTTTTCTGTCACTATTCCTTCCAGTATTCTTTCGGTATCTTGCTCTCTCTCTTCTTCTGGGATCCCCATAATTCTGATGTTGGTTCACTTGAAGTTATTCCAGAGGTTTCTTACACTATCTTCAACTTTCTGGATTCTCTTATCTTCTTGCTTCTGTGGAGGAGTGTCCTCTGGCTCTTTGTGTTCAAAATCTTTGACTTGATTCTTGGGATCTTCCATTCTGTTTTTAGGACTCCGTATGATATTTTTTATTTCAGACAATGTATTCTTTTTTTTTTTTTAATTTTTTTATTTTATTGATTTTTCTTACAGAGAGGAAGGGAGAGAGATAGAGAGCCAGAAACGTAGATGAGAGAGAAACATCAACCAGCTGCCACTTGCACACCCCCTATTGGGGATGTGCCCTAAACCAATGTACATGCCCTTGACCGGAATCAAACCTGGGACCTTTCAGTTCACAGACCAACGCTCTACCACTGAGCCAAACCGATTTTGGCCAGACAATGTATTCTTTATTTCTAGTTGATCTCTTTTCATATCCTCATAGGTCTCATTTATTTTATCGGCCTTTTCTAGGAAATTCTTGAAAAACCTTATAAGCGTGGTTTTGAACTCTATATCCAGTCGCTTCTTTTCCTCCATTTCTTTTGTTTGTGATCTGTTTCCTTGTCTCGGCATTTGCACAGCTTCCCTGAGTTGGTAGGGTGGCTTTGTGTGCTAAGGTGTCCTATATGGTTCAGTGAGTCAGCCTCCCAGTTACCAGAGGTGGACAGTCTTGGTGTAGCCCTTTGTGGGCTGTGTGTACAGTCTTGTTAAGCCTTGCTTGTTGTTGGTATCATTGGGAAGCGTTGATCTCCAAGCCAATTGGCTATGAGGATCAGAAGTGTCTCAGCTAGGAGGGTTTCTGTATTCTGCTTGGATGGGGCGGAATCTCAAGGTGGCACAGCCAAGCTTTGGTGAATCCCGCACAATTGGTTGCAGGCGTGCGCACACCTCTTTGGTATAGGAGCAGACAAGCTTTGGATTCCTGTCTGTCACTCCCTAGGAGAGTTCTATTTGCTGCGAATGAGAAAGCTAGCCACTGGAAGGGCTTCTGTGCTCCGCTTGGTTGGGGTGGAGTCTCAGGTGGTGCAGACAAGCTTTGTTCAGCCCCTCCCTACAAGGGTCTGGTTTCTGAGTCCTGCAGTAATGGCTGCTGGCTTCACACACCTCCGAGAGATCTCTGCCCACTGCCTGACAGTCTGGCCTCTCCCTGTCTGGGGCCGTCTTTCAGAGCAATGGTGTGATTCTGTTTTCCTCTCGAACAAGAAAGCCAGCCAGCCTCGCGTTAGCTGTCTGCCCTCTCCCCGCAGGGAGTAATCCAGTAGCAAACTCGTCCCACCCTGTCCGCGCTCCGCAAGCAAGCCAGCAGCTAAGCCTGGTGGCTGCCTTTTCCCATACACAGTTCTCTGCACCTTCACAGTTCCTGAGGTTCAGCATGCCTTCTCTCTCCTCCCCAGATGGTAGAGCCTCCTCTCAGCCAGCCATCCGGCACTTCAGGGCAATGTTTCCCCTGTTTTTCAGTTCTAAATTCAAATTTGTTGTGGTAGGCTGCATTCAGGTGTCTACCCTATGCCGCCATTTTGGTTTCTCTCAATTCACTTGACTTTTAGATTCACTTGTTGATAGATATGTATTTGTTATTCATAATTTTTATCTTTACTTTTTTCTCCTTTTTCCTCTTTTTAAAGAACACCTTTCAGCATTTCATATAATACTGGTTTGGTGGTGATGAACTCCTTTAGCTTTTTTTTATCTGTGAAGCTCTTTATCTGACCTTCAATTCTATTTTTCTTTTTTTTGACCTTCAATTCTAAATGATAGCTTTGCTGGGTAGAGTAATCTTGGTTATAGGTTCTTGCTATTCATCAGTTTGAATATTTCTTGCCACTCCCATCATAGTTTCTGTTGAAAAATCAGCTGATAGTCATATGGACTTGTAAGTGTATTTCTTTCCCCAGGTGGGGGAAGTTTTCTGTCACTATTTCATCCAGTATTCTTTCGGTATCTTGCTCTCTCTCTTCTTCTGGCACCCCCATAATTTGGATGTTGGTATGCTTGAAGTTGTCTCAGAGGCTTCTTACACTATTTTCAACTTTCTGAATTCTTTTCTCTTCTTGCTTCTGTGGAGGAGTGTCCTTTGCCTCTTTGTATTCCAAATCTTTGACTTGATTCTTGCATTCCTTTAGTCTGCTGTTGGATTTCTGTATAATATTTTTTATTTCAGTCAGTGTATGTTTAATTTTTAGTCGGTCCTTTTTCATATCCTCGAGAGTCTCATTAAATTTATCGACCTTTTCTAGGAAATTCTTGAAAAACCTTATAACCATGGTTTTGAACTCTATGTCCAGTCGTTTATTCTCCTCCATTTCTTTCATTTGTGACCTGTTTCCTTGTCTCCTCATTTCGCTGCTTCCCTGAGTTGGTAGAGTAGCTTTGTGTGCTGGGTGTCCTGTATGGTTCAATGGGTCAGCCTCCCAGTTACCCGAGATGGACACTCTTGGTGTACCCCTTTGTGGACTGTGTGTACAGCCTTGTTGTAGTTAAGTCTTGATTGTTGTTGGTGTCACTGGGAGGAATTGACCACCACGCCAATTGGCTGTGAGGACCCGTTGTGTCTATAACAGAAAAATTGCTGTGCTGGAGACACGTTTATGGGGCAGGACTTGTTCCAGTAGGGCTTTGGTGCTGAGTCTGCCTCTCGAATGTGTCCCACATGAGAGTAGTTAAAATCTGGTGTCATCTCACACCAACCACTAGATACACTAGTTTCTGGATCTCCAATGGAATGTAGGTCAGCTACTGTTTGAGGCCACCTAGCAGGAGCTACAGCAAGAACTATAGTTTTCTTCTCTTTGCTTGGGATTTGGCCGTTTTGGAGCAGTCTGACTGAAGCTGCAGTTTATTTCATTAAGCTGCCACAGGGCAGGCCATTTGTATGTGAAAACCACTGTATGGAGCCTGGGCAGGTTTGTGGAATGTGCGGGGTGGAGCCTCAGGGCGGGGCAGGGTCACTAGGCTGGGGCGTGGCAAACAGCAATGGCTGTCGTCAGCCATCTCTGCCTTTCCATATTTCCAAGTCCCCACGTCCCCGTGCTCCAGCGCAGTAAACAATGATTGCTGGGCACACCTCTGTAAAAAGGTCACCCTCACTTTCTGACCCAATGGCCGACAGACTAGCTTCTCCCCGTAGTTGTCTGGGTCCCCCGCGTGTCCCCAGAAACTGGATTTCAAAGTGATTGGGAGCTTGTTTCCCTTCGGGTTGAAAAAAAGCCATGTGCCCAGTCGCCCGCCACCAGCCCAATTCATGTGCCTCTGTACCTCAGCTTTTCAGCATTTGTGCTCCTTTCTCTTTCCTTCTATTTATAAGACTTCCATTCAGCCAGCTTTCCCATAGTTCTGGGTGGTAGACAATTTGTCTTTTAGTTGTATTTTTGAAATTGTTATGCGAGGTGGCAGTTCAGTTGTTTACCTATGCCACCATCTTGGTTTCTCTCCAAGACTGTAGTTTTTACAGTAATACTCATAAATGATCATGTGTGCAAATATCATTATTGTGACATCAAAAACTCAGCAAATAGTTTTAAATTAATGTTTATTTTATGTTACTATGAACTTTAGAGAATAACTGTTAAAGTCATTCTTAGTGGGAAAAGTACATCTAAAATATCATGTATAGCCCAGGTAGTGGTTGAGTCTTGACTTATGAACCAGGAGATCAAGGTTCAATTCCTGGTCAGGGCATTTACTGGGTTGCAACTCCATCCACACTAGGGGTTGCGAAGAGGCAACCAATCGGTGATTTTCTCTCTTCATTGATGTTTCTATATCTCTCCCTCCTTCTCCCTTCCTTTCTGATATCAATAAAAATATATATTTTTAAATGTATACCAGAACAGCCCTAGCCAGTTTGGCTCAGTAGATAGAGCATCAACTTGCAGACTGAAGGGTCTGGGATTCGATTCCAGTCAAGGACACGTACCTTGACTGCAAGCTTGACTCTGGCCCTGGTGGGAGGCATGTGCAGGAGATACCCAATCGATGTATCTCTCTAACATTGGTGTTTCTGTCTGTCTCTGTCTCTCCCTCTCCCTTCCACTCTCTTTAAAATCAATGGAAAAATATCCTCAGATGAGGATTAACAAACAAACATAACAAAACAAAAAAGAATTTCCATGGGGTAGCAGCAGGTTAGTAGAGGTCAATGGTGGAGAAAAGGAAACAAATGTAATACTTTCAACAACATAAAGTAATATCAACAACAAATTTATCTTAAATTGCTGAAGTACAATGACCATCATAAAACACAGATCCTGGTAAAGAAGCAAAGACACAGCATTTAAGCTGACTCTTTGAAAGTACTCTCATGTTCAAACATTTTCATTTAGATCACATCTAGCAAAAAAAAAAAAAAAAAAAAAGGAAGGGAAGCGGGGCAGGGAGACATAGTAATGCCATCAATGGACCACACAGCTTTGAAGATGGTCTCCTAACAAAGTCAGAGGAGCCATCAATATAAACATGGTATTTGAATGGAACATTCAAGCATGATGCTCTAGGACTGGGCTTTGTTCATGTGAAGTTGATATAAAGAGCATCTCAGCTCCAATTGTGGCTTGCTCACTGAGAGTCTTTCATTGCAGTGGTCATTGTGAAAGGAGCTCTGATTACTGACAAAGTCCACAAAACTGGTAATTACAGTTCCTATACTTATGAAATAACCATGAAGACCTGAATCCTATGCTACACAGAAGTAGCCAACATCATTAGGTACTCAATTTCATAATATATTCTCAAGATACTAGTCCAATGGTAATCATTCATTCAACATATATAATTTAAAGGTCTGTGTTTTGCCTGACACTATTTAAGTGTTAAAGATACAGAGGTGAATAAAGTGAACAAAAGTCTCTTTGCTTACAAACTTACATTTTAGTGATGGAAGACAGACAATAAAAAAAATAATTAAAGCCCTAGCTGGTTTTGTTCAGTGGATAGAGCATCAGCCTGTGTACTCAAGGGACTTGTGTTCAATTCCGGTCAAGGGCACATGCCTGGGTTGTGAGTGGTACAGGAGGCAGTCAATCAAATGATTCGCTCTCTGATCATTGAGGTTTCTATCTCTCTCTCTCTCTCTTCCTTCTTCTCTGAAATCAATAAAAATATACAAAATATATGCCAGATAATTCACTGTTGCAAAAGCAGGGAAGGGGAAAGAGAATGCCAGGGTTGAGCAGGGTTACAACTTTATACAGGACAATGAGGAAATATCTCAGTAAGAAGGGAATAGCTGAGCAAAAACCAGGATAAAGTGAGGGAGTATATTAGCCAGCTCAGGCTGCCATAATAAAACACAACAAACTGGGTGTTTTAAACAACAGACAACCATTTTCTCACTGTTCTAGAGGCTGGAAATCTGAGATCAGGCTGTCAGCATGCTCAGGTTCTAATGAGAGCTTTCTTTCTGGCTTGCAGACCATAAACTTCTTGTTTTGTGTACTCACATGGCCTTTCCTTGATGAGTGTACATACAGAGAGAGAGTGCTCCCTAGTCTCTTCTTATGTAGACACTAATTCTATTAGAGCAAGGCCTTACCCTTATAACCTCATTCAACCTTAATTATCTTTATAAAAGCCCTCTCTCCAAATAGTTTCATTGGGGCTTCAACATGTAAATATTTCAGTCTACAGCAGGGAGAGAGTAATGTAGATATCTGGGGGAATAATATTTTAGACAGAATCTGGACCAGAGATAGAAGTTAAGGAGTTGTCAGCTTATAGATGATATTTAAAACCCTCCATTGGGCTGAATGAAATCACCAATAGAGTAAACGTAGAGAAGAGAAACAAGTCCAAGATCTGAATCTGGTGCACTCCAAGGAAGAGGAAGCAGCAAAGGAGATTGAGAAGGAGTAGCCAGTAAATGAAGTATGAGAAAATCAGGAGAGTGCAGTATCCTTGAAGTCTAGTGAGCAAACCATAACATTTCAAGGAGGGGATGAGCCCTGGCCAGGTAGCTTGGTTGGTTGGAGTGTCCTCCAGATACACCAAGGCTTCAATCTCCTTTCAGGACACATACAAAAAGCAACCAATGAACACATAGAGTAAAACAATAGATGTTTCTCTCTCTCAAATCAATAAATTAAAATTTTTATTTGTTTCCCCATCAATAGTAATCATTCAAGTACCAATCTCTATACCAAGCATGTCAAACTCAAAGGCTAACACGGGCCAAATAAACAAGGTTTAAGTTTATGTGGGCCGCAAGAAAACAAAAGCTGCCATTTTCATAGAACCATAAGTTTACTTCGATAGAGACAGGCTGAATACAAAGGGCTGAAATAAATGAGTAATCCTTAACATAAAATAATACAACACTTTAATAAAAATTAATATTTTTTCTTGAACATTAACTTACCAGACACTGAATAACTGCACCAATTAATAAGTGTAACACAAATAAACCTATTTTTCTTGTTCTCTAAAACCAAAATATTTTCTGTTGTGCACACCAAACAAGTCAGTACAAGACATGATGTGGCAATCGGCTGCTAAAATATTTGCTGCTAGTACTGAAACCTGTTTGGCTTAGTGGATAGAGCGTTGGCTTGCAGACTGAAGGGTCCCAGGTTCGATTCCGGTTAAGGGCATATACCTTGGTTGTGGGCACATCCCCATTAGGCAGTGTGCAGGAGAAAGCTGATTGATGTTTCTCTGTCATCGATATTTCTAACTTTCTCTCTCTCCCTTCCTCTCTGTAAAAAATCAATAAAATATATTTTTAAAATAAAAATAAAATATTTGCTGCTAGAATTAATGAAGAGAAATGGTGCCCCTGTGCCTTAAGGCCCATAAGGGAAATGAATGCAACATGATTATAGTAATCAGTCATTATGAATGTTGTAGTTCAGTATTTAAAAAAAATACTTTTATTGATTTCAGAGGGGAAGGGAGAAGGAGAAAGAAAGAAACATCAAAGATGAGAGAATCATTGATCGGCTGCCTCCTGCACACCTCCCACTGGGTATCAAGCCCACAACCCCGGCATGTGCCCTTGATCAGAATTGAACCCAGGACCCTTCAGTCTGCAGGCCTACGTTCTATCCACTGAGTCAAACCAGCTAGGGCTACTTTGTTATAAATAATTATGTATAAGAGGATATTGTAAAAATTAAGTTACAAAATTTGTATTAAAATGTTTCTTACATACCATTATATTGGCTGAGCCGAAAAAATATTGGTTGAGGGTCATGAGTTTGACATGTTTGCTCTACCACCAGTGAGGTCATGCACTGGTTGAAACCTCTTTTCTGTAAACTGTAGCAGTAAGCATGATTTACCAATACCTGTGTTGCTGATGACAATGTACTTGAAGAGATATGCATACACTATGGCTTCGCTACTGGGTGTATGATTGTGTTTTGATCTTTCTCCTCCTGCTGCTGCTCCTCCTCTTCCTCCATGCCCCTCAACCTGACTGCTCTGGGTTTCCAAATGCCAGGCCTGCCCATGGAAAACAGCAGCCAGGAGAGAGGAGCTGAGAAGAAGCTGGACAATCGGACACCTGTGGAGCTGAAAGGGACAGCGCCTAGCTGAGCCAGGTGAACAATAACAATCGGGAGGACATTTTTTTTCCATTGACTTTTTAGAGAAAGTGGAGGGGAGGGAGAATGGAAAGGGAGAAGAAAGAGAGAGAACCATTGATCTGAGAAAGACACATCCTGTATACCCTGATCTGGAAAGTGGGGGAGGAGAGGAGATCAAACCTGCAACTGAGGTACGTGCCCTTTAACAGGGAATCAAACCGGCAATCGTAGGCAGGCCAATGCTCAAATCACTGAGCAACACTGGCCAGGGAAATTTCTCCCTTTTTGTTGAAAACATGCAAACATGCTCTAGTATCTCATTCCCATACGTAAAAAATTCTTCTGGCCCTGGCTGGTTTTGCTCAGTGGATAGAGCGTCGGCCTGTGGACTGAAGGGTCCTGAGTTTGATTCCAGCCAAGGGCACATGCCTGGGTTGTGGGCTCGGTCCCTGGTGGGGGTGTGCAGGAGACAGCCAGTCAATGATTCTCTCTCATCATTTATGTTTCTATTTCTCTCTCCCTCTCCCTTCCTCTCTGAAATCAATAAAAAAATATTTTAAAAAAATTCTTCTGGAAAATTTTTTAAAATACCTTTTGAAAGTATTTAAGGGAAGGTTTTGAAAGTACGACAGCCCTGACCGCTTTGGCTCAGTGGATAACTCTCTATCCCTCTTCCAAAAAAGTTCTGCAGGAAAAATCACTATAAACAAAGTCAAAAGACATTATTTGCAACTCATATCACAAATAGAGGGCTAAAATGCTTGATATATTAAGAGTTCCAAAAATCAATAAAAAGACCAGCAATTCTTTAGAAAAATTATCAAAAGATAGGAAGAGACAATTCAAAGAAAAAAATATAAATAGCTTTTAAACTTTTGAGAATATATTCAGCCTCACTCAAAAGAAAAGAAATACAAAATAAGAGACCATTTTGGGTGCAATATCAAGAGACCATTTTTCACTTACTAGATTGGTAAAGATGAAAAATTTGATAACACACCATATAGGGAAACAGGCCTTCTCATCACTGCTTGTAAGACATATTATAGAAGGTATACAAATTATAAAAGCATTTTTCCCGTAGCTATCAAATTTACAAATATACTTACCCTTTGACTCAGCAATATCCTACATATATATTGTCACATTTGTGAAAAGATCCCTGTACAAAATTATTTATTGCAGCTTTATAATAGCAAAAGATTTTGGAAACCACTTAAATATTCATCAATAAGGATCACTAGGGAGTTGAATAAATAAATTAGGGTGTAACAACACAATACAGCCATAAACAAAGCAGGGCCTTCCCTGGCCAGGTAGCTCAGTTAGATACACCTTGATATACTTTGCAGATTTGATCCCCAGTCGGGACACATATAAGAATTAACCAATAAATGCATAAATAAGTGGAATTACAAATCGATGTTTCTCTCTCTCAAAATTCTTGGTCACTCCTCAGTCATCTTAGTTGGATCCTCCTCTTCCTCTGCCTAATTTCTGAAGATTCACTCTGCCTTTGGCTCTTTTCTATTCTATCCAAACTTTGCCCTACGTGATCCTATCAAGTCCTATAGCTTTAAATACTGCCATTGACCAGCCTCACTTCTCTTCCCTTAGTTCCCAGACTCATATTATACACTGGACAAATCTACTGGGATGTCTAGTAGGCATCTCAAAGTTAACATATCTAAAATAGAACGCTTGATTTTTTCTCCTTCAAACCACTATTTTACATATATACACACATATATATGTATACATATACATATATATGTGTGTATACATACACACACACACACACACACACACACACACACACACATATATATCATCACTTGTGTATGCAAGTTAACCCTCCATCTTTGTTGGGTTAATTTGCATACACACCCCTGATTGGCTGGTGGGTGTTGCAAAGATACAGTTAATTTGCATATTTCTCTTTTATTAGTATAGATGGAGACAAGGACTCTTCACACTAAAAACAATGACCTGATTTATATTGATTGACATGAAAAATGATAGACTTTACTTAATTTTTAAAAAAATATATTTTATTGATTTTTTACAGAGAGGAAGGGAGAGAGACAGAGAGCTAGAAACATCGATGAGAGAGAAACATTGATCAGCTGCCTCTTGCACACCCCCCACCGGGGATGCGCCTGCAACCAATGTACATGCCCCTTACTGGAATTGAACCTGGGACCTTTCAGTCCACAGACCGACGCTCTACCACTGAGCCAAACTGGTTTCGGCTTTTCTTAATTTTTTGATAAAGCTGATATTACTCAGTAACTGGTACAACTATTAACCAGCCCCACATCTATTGTAATTAATCTCCTTATTTCAAGACTAATACTGAGATGCTATATTCCCTTTTTTTCAGTATATTATGCCTTCATTTTCCGTCAATTAAGAAAACTGAATCACAGAAGTGAAAACATATAATTTTCTTTAGATAATATTGAAGAGATCTTGAAATGGAGTGGCCTATGGAAAGAAGTTTAAACAATAATGCAACATTAGTCTCTGGGAGGGGGAATACTAATAGAACCATATAAAAGAAAGCCAATCATGTACAGAAAAAGGCTGGCAATAAGAAAAATGTTGAATGTATAAGAGGAAAGAGATATACCAACCATATAGCTCAAAAACTTCAAATTGTTCCTTGCCTAATCATGAAGGAACTGAAAGAAGCATTCTGATTCTCTAGTAGAAGGAACTAGCTCTAAGGAACCAAGAAATTAAAAAGAGAAGTAAAGGGAGTGCTCAAGCTTTGTCATTCAAACACAAACAACAACGGATTTACTTGAGGACCCATATCTGGAGATCTGAGGTTTGGCCATAACCCTATCATTAAATTGTTGTGTGGCTTTGAGCAAGTCTTCACCCTCCAAAATCTAAATTGTCACCTCATCAAAGTAAGGAGATGGAACAAATGATCTCAAGCAATATAATTTCAAACTTACAAAAAACCCTAAGCCCTTTTTTCTGAATTCAAAATTATTTGCATTTTGCTCCATTTGCTTTATTATTCTTTCTTTATATAGACATAAATATGTGCTTTTTTTTTTTTTCCTGAACCATGAGACTTTGAGACACCATGCTCTTTCACTCCTAAATACTTCAGTATGTTATTTATTAAGAACAAAGCCACCCTAACCAGTTTGGCTCAGTGAGTAGGTCGTCAGCCCGATGACTAAAGGGTCCGGGGTTTGATTCTGGTCAAGGGCACATGCCGGGGTTGCAAGTTCGATCCTCAGGGTGGGGCATAGGAGGCAGCGAATCAATGATTCTCTCTCATCCTTGATGTTTCTATAATATATCTCTCTTCCTATCCCTTTTCCTCTGTGAAATCAATAAAAACTTATGTTTTTTAATACATATTTTATTGATTTTTCACAGAGAGGAAGAGAGGGATAGAGAGTTAGAAACATCGATGAGAATCATTGGTCAGCTGCCTCTTGCACACCCCCTACTGGGAATGTGCCCACAACCAAGGTACATACCCTTGACCGGAATCGAACCTGGGACCCTTCAATCCGCAGGCTGATGCTCTCCCCACTGAGCCAAAACTGTTTCAGCAATAAAAACATATTTTTAAAAAAGAACAAATCGATTCTCTTATGTAAATACATAGCATAGATACTAAAATTAGGACATTTAATATTGGTGCGGTATTATTATGTAATTCACAGTCCATATTAAAATTTGTCAGATGGGATAAAAACATTAGAGCATCAGCCTGTGCACCAAAGGGTCTCAGGTTCGATTCCTGGTCAAGGATAAGTACCTGGGTTGGGTTGAAGGTTTGATCCTGGGTCCAGTTGGGGCACATGCAAGAGGCAACCAATCAATGTGTCTCTTTCATATCAATGTTACTCTTTCACCCACCCACCCCTGCCTTCCACTCTCTCTAAAAATTACTATCAGGAGGGAGATCTGGGGGAGATAAGAGATCAACCAAAGGACTTGTATTCATGTATATAAGTACAACCAATGGACACAAAACTCTGGGGAGGGTGGGTATGTATGGGAGGGGGTGGGGCAATGGTAAAATATGTACACAGATAATAATTTAATAAAATAAATAAATAAAAATCACTATTAGTGATATAGGTCTGATGTCCTGGATAAGCTAGTGATTAATGAGGTTCTTCCATTATCCTCCCTTTTTAAGTATTTAGTAATTTAGGGAAAGACACTTCACCATGTAAATATCCTGCTGCTCAGCAAACTTTCACCCACCAGTTTTAGTATCCATGAATGAGTTTATTTTTTTAATTGAAGGTATTGGGGTAACATTGGTTAATAAAATTATATAGGTTTAGGGTATACAGTTCTATAATATATGATCTATATATTGTATTGTGTGTTCACCACCTCAAGTCAAGTCTCCTTCCATCACCATTTATTCCTCCTATACCCTCACCACAAATGAGTTTCTTACTCCATCATTCCATCTGTAGTCATTAGTTGTCATCCTACTAAAATGAAAAGCTTTCACTTTTCCTACATTTATATAATGATTCACCTACTTATTTATATCAGTGTGGACTCATGGATTCTTATTTTATTCAATGGTTTATAACCCATTACTAATAGCATTTATTTTCATTAAATCAGGGTTCTTAATATTTTTTTGTACCATGGACCCATTTAGCAGTGTGGAGAATGATGTTTTTAAATGTACAAAATAATTATGAGGATATTACCCAGTTTTATAATGAAAACCTATTATACCAAAATAGTTACAAAAATATAAAAAAATGTGTTACAGTAATAAATCTGTTTCTTTATCAACATATTAAATAACAAGATCTAGACATGAGTGCAAGCTATATCAACATGTCTACAACAACTGCAATGTGATGAAATTATCTGTGTTTTCTATCTGACAGTCACAAGTAAGGTACAACTAATATCGCTGTAGTTTTATTACTAATATTTATACTAAAAGGCAGTGTGAAAGTTTAATTATGAATTAGTGAAAATGAAGATGTAATTTCTCTATCTGGTTCATGGACCCAGTAACTTCTATCCTGAATGCCAGGCTGAGAATCCCTGATATAGTCTATTTGTGCCCCTAACCTCTCTAAGACTCTACCTTAATATCACATTATTTTTCAGGCCCCAAGATTCAATCCCTCAATATAAAAGTTCTCTCATCAATGTATAAAAACTAAATAAGATTTGAAAGGACACAAATTTGAGTAAAAGAAAAAAACTGCTTTAAGAATCCAGGATCCTGAGAAACCAAGATGCTGCCTCATACAACCATTTCAAAACTACAGCTAACAGACAGAATGGACATCATACAGAACCACAGGAAAGCTGGCTGAGTGGAAATTCTACAACTAGAAGGAAATAGAGGGGTACATGGAGACTCAGAGGAACTGCAAAAGGCTGAGGTATGGAGACTTGTGCAAGGAGAGGACAGGCAGCTGAGTGCCTGGCTGGCTTTCACTGGCGGGAGGGAGACAGAAGCTTCCGACTGCACTGAACCCCAGTTCCAACTGCACTGAACCCCAGTCCGGGTGAGACCCTGGGGACCCAGGCTCATACGGGGGGAGTGTGGACTTTTGGAAACAGAGAGGAGCGCACAGAAACTCAGGGGAGCCACAAAAGGCAGAAGTCTGGAGACGCTTGCACAAGTGCACACAGAGGACTGCAGCAATTACTGAGGTACACTGAGACCCAGGGGCCTCATAGGGCAGGGCTGATGGGAAGCCAAGGCTGTCTGTTCAGCCCTGAGACTCCACCCCATCCAAGCTGAGCACAGAGACTTTTGCAATTTTGCAAGTCTTGTCTCATAAGGCTGTCTCCAAAACAGCAGTTCTCCCAGTGTAGACACAGCTGATCCTCACAGCCAATTGGCCTGGAGGTCAATTCTACCAAGTGATACCAACAACAATTAAGACTTAACTACAACAAGGCTGTGCACACAGTCCACAAAGAGATGCACCAAGAGTGTCCACCTCAGGTATCTGGGGAGGCTGAGCCACTGGGTCATATAGGACACCTAGCACACAAAGCTACTCTACCAACTCAGGGAAGCAGCGAAAATGCAGAGACAAAGAAACAGATCACAAATGAAAGAAATGAAGGAAAACAAATGATTGGATATAGAGTTCAAAAACACAGTTATAAGGTTTTTCAAGAATTTCCTAGAAAAGGCCAATAAATTTAGTGAGACCCTCGAGGATATGAAAAAGCACCAACTAGAAATTAAACATACAGTGACTGAAATAAAAAATATTATACAGAGACCTAACACCAGACTACAGGAACGCAAGAATCAAGTCAAAGATTTGAAATACAAAGAAGCAAAAAACACTCAATTGGAAAAGAAAAAAGAAAAAAACAATCCAAAAATATAAAAATAGTGTAAGGAACTTCTGGGACAACTTCAAGCACACCAACATCAGAATTACAGGGGTGCCAAAAGAAGAGAGAGAGCAAGATACTGAAAACCTATTTGAAGAAATAATGACTGAAAACTTTCCCCACCTAGTGAAATAAATAGACTTACAAGTCCAGGAAGCACACAGAACCCCAACCAAAATGAATCCAAAGAGGACCACACCAAGATACATCATAATTAAAATGCCAAGGGCAAAAGATAAAGAGAGAATATTAAAAGCAGCAAGAGAAAAACAGTTAGTTACCTTCAAGGGAGCACCCATATGGTTATCAGCTGATTTATCAATAGCAACTATGCAGGCCAGATAGGAGTGGCAAGAAATATTCAATGTAATAAATAACAAAAACCTACAACCAAGAGTACTTTTCCCAGCAAAGCTATCATTCAGAATTGAAGGTCAGATAAAGAGCTTCACAGATAAGAAAAAGCTAAAGGAGTTCATCACCACCAAACCAGTATTATATGAAACTAGAGGCCCGGTGCACAAAATTTGTGCACGAAGGGTGAAGGAGCTGTCCCTCAGCCCAGCCCAATCTGGGACCCCTTGAGGGATATTTAACTGCCCGTTCAGGCCTGATCCTGGCAGTCAGACAACCCTCTCACAACCCAGGACTGCTGGCTTCCAACTGCTCACCTGCCTGCCTTCCTGATTGCCCCTAACCGCTTCTGCCTGCCAGTCTGATCACCCCCTAACCACCCCACTGCCAGCCTGATTGATGCCTAACTGATCCCCTGCCAGCCTGTGTGCCCCTAACTGCTCTCCCCTGCAGGCCTGGGTCCCTCCCAATTGCCCTTCCCTGAAGGCTTGGTCTCCCCCAACTTTCCTCCTCTGCTGGCTTGGTCACCCCTAACTGCCCTCTCCTGCAGGCTTGATTGCCCCCAACTGCCCTCCCTTGCAGGCCCGGTCCCTCCCAACTGCCCTCCTCTGCTGGCCTGATCACCCCCAACTTTCCTACTCTGCTGGTTTGGTCACCCCTAACTGCCCCCTCCTGCAGGCTTGATCGCCCCCAACTGCCCTCCCTTGCAGGCCTGATCCCTCCCAATTGCCCTCCCTTGCTGGCCATCTTGTGGTGTCTATCTTGTGTCCACATTGGGGCAGGATCTTTGATCACATAGGGGCAGTGATCCTTTGTGTTGGAGTGATTGTCAATCTGCATATTACTCTTTTATTAGATAGGATATAGGCCTGGTGCATGGGTGGGAGTCAGCTGGTTTGCCTTGAAGGGTGTCTCTGATTAGGGAAGGGGTTCACTTAGGGCATGGGGAGGCCTGGGTGAGGGGCTTGTGGTGGTTTGCAGGCCAGCCATGCCCTCCAGCAACACAAGCAGAGGCCCAGGTATCTGGGGTTTATTTATCTTCTACAATTAAAACTTTATAGCCTTTGGCTACCACCATTTCTGTTTCGATTTATGTATCTTCTATCATTGAAACTTTGTAGCCTTGAGTGGAGGCCTAGTCAGGCAAGGGTAGGAAGAAAGCTTGGCTTCCTCCATTGGCAGGGAAACCCAAGCTCTATGGCTGTAGCCATCTTGGTTGGGGTTATTTGCATATTTGCTCCTGATTGGCTTATGGGTGTAGTTTGTGGGTATAGCAGAGTGATGGTTAATTTGCATATTACTCTTTTATTATATAGGAGGATGCTGAAAGGTACTCTTTAAGAAGAGGAAGAATGCCCTAGCTGGTTTGGCTCAGTGGATAGAACATTGGCCTGTGGACTGAAAGGGTTCGATTCCAGTCAAGGGTACATTCGCAGGTTGTGGGCTCAATACCCAGCAGGGTGCATGCAATCAATAACTCTCTCTCATCATTGATGTTTCTCTTTCGCTTGCTCTTTCTCTCTCTCTCTGCCTTCCTCTCTGAGATCAATAAAAATATGTTTTAAAAAAAAAGAGGAAGAAGAAGGAAATGGTAAAGATAAAAATTACGAACAATAAACACATATCTATCAATAAGTGAATCTAAAAATCAAGTGAATTAAAAATCTGAAGAACAGAATAAAGTGGTGAATAGAATAGAATCAGGAGCATAGAAAGGGAGTGGACTGACAATTCTCAGGGGGAAAGAGGTGGGAGGGGTGCGGGAAGAGACTGGACAAAAATCATACAGGATGAGGACAGTGGGAGGGAGGTAAGGGCAAAGGGTGGGGTGGGAACTGGGTGGAGGGGCGTGATGGGAGGAGAAAAAGAACAATTGTAATGGTCTGAACAATAAAGATTTATTAATTAAAAAAAAAAAAAATGGAATCCAGGGTCCTGCCTGGCCAGCATGGCTCAGTGGTTGAGGTATGAACCAGAAGGTCACGGTTCAATTCCCAGTCAAGGCACATTCTCAGATTGAGGGCTCGATTCGGGGGATGAGGCATGCAGGAGTCTCTCTCTCCCGCCCATTCTCTCTGAAATCAATAAAAAAAAAAAGTGTGTGTGTGTGTGTGTGTGTGTGTGTGTGTGTGTGTGTGTGTGTGTGTGTTTAATTCAGGATTAAGCACTTAGGCAAAGAAGTAGCCCTCTGAAGAATGGCCTGGTCCTGCTGTGGGTCCAGCAAGACCCATGGTAGAGAAACTGAAACAGATATAAAAGGAATAGCTTACCCAGGATCTGACAAAGAATGGAGTTAGAGACAATGGCCAGAAAAGTCATCTTTAGAAGGCTTGGTGATGAAAATACTTAATGGGCACTTATTCAAATTGTGGATTCTAAAATGAAGAAATAGAAGCTTTAGGAATTCCAGCTTGGATGTAAGGATTTGTTTATGCTATATGACATAGAGATTGAAAATAAAGGGGAAAACAAGGCCTGAATTCCATTATTATAAAGCTGATGAGTTGTGCCAACTTTTCTAGTTTTTAGTGCAATATGAATTTCCCTTAAGAAATCAGATATTCCTGGCTGGTATGACTCCCATTGGTTGGAGCAAGTTAGATTCCCAGTCAGGGTAGGGCAGATGACAGTCAGGGCACAATTGGTTACAGGAGGCAACTGATTGATGTTTCTCCCCACCTCGCTCCCACCCCCTCCACCACCATCTCTAAAATAAAAATACAGCCCTAACTAGTTTGGCTCAGTGTATAGAGTGTCAGCCTGCAGACTGAAAGGTCCCAGGTTCGATTCCTATCAAGGGCATGTACCTTGGTTACGGGCACATCCCCAGTGGGAGGTATGCAGGAGACAGCTGATCAATGATTCTCTTTCATCAGTGTTTCTAACTCTCTATCCCTCTCCTTTTCTCTCTGTAAAAAAAATCAATAAGATATATTTAAATAAATATAAAAAAGAAATCAGATAGTGTCATTGTCCTCCCAATTCAGTGATAATAAACCACAGCAGTTTGACTATAATAAATATGAATACAGTCACATAAGAGAGTTCTGAAAATTAGCACTAGATTTACTAAATAATACATTTTCTGGAGTAATTTTTTTCATTATACTTAAGAAAGACCATGTCTTTGTGTTCTTACAATTTAACTTCTGAATTTAAATGTCAGAAATAAAACAGGATTGAGCTGAAAAACCTAGTTATATTATCTTAAAGCACCAACCCCATGATAGGCAACAATTTGTAGATCAGGATGTAACAGCAATACTGAAATTGCAGTGAACTCTCCAAGTAGAAGGAGCCAAGCAAAAACAATTAAGAAACCGAGGAAGTCGGGGGGGGGGGGGGGAGGCGGGGTGAAGGAGATATATGTACTACTATTTGTAATACCTTAAACAATAAACTTTTTTTTTAAAAAAAAAAGTAAAGCCCTAACCAGTTTGGCTCAGTGGATAATCTCGGCCAGACTCAAGGGTCCCAGGTTCGATTCTAGTCAAGGGCATGTGTCTTGGTTGCAGGCACATACCCAGTTGGGAGAGTGCAGGAGGCAATTGATCGATGTTTGTCTGTCATCAGTGTTTCTCTCTATCCCTCTCCCTTCCTCTCTGTAAAAAATCAATAAAATATATTTAAAAATTAAGTAAAATAAAATTTTTGAAATGTAAAAAAACAGTAACATACAATAGCTGAATGAAGCTAAAGTTTATAAAACCATTGAAGAAGGCTAAGTTTGAATAATAAAATTCAAATGCAATGCTTTCTTAATTGGTGAAAAAGTATTTAGATTTAAGATACATGTTTAATCTCTTGGCTGTAAGCAATTTTCTTTGGGGGTGGGTGGGTAAGAGTTTTGGATCCTTCCTGAAATAAAAGCTATGTTTTTGAACACTCATGTAAAGTTAAACAGTAGGTAATTATTGTCTTTCCCATTTTTCTTCGGTGTTTAACATCTGAAGACCTGGACATCCTTACACTTAAAGTTCTCTTTCCTGCCACTCCTACAATCTTATTTTCTAATATTGGACTTGTCATTACTCATATTGCCATTAAGTCACTGTCTGTGCCTGCTCCTTTCTGTTGAGATGCTTAACTATTCATTGTTCCCATCTCTTGATCTACACGTTGAGAACCTGAGAACAGCATAATGAACAGAGGAAATTTTTTTGAAACCTCAAATAATATGTAACTTTTAAATATATATATATATATATATATATATATATATATATATATATATATATATATATTGATTTCAGAGAGGAAGGGAGAAGGGAAGAGAGATAGAAACATCAATGATGAGAATCATTGACCAGCTGCCTTTTGGATGTTCCACCCTGTAATCTAGGTATGTGCCCTTGACCAGAATTGAACCTGGGACCCTTCAGTCCACAAGTCGACACTCTATCCACTGAGCAAAACCAGCCAGGGCAAATAATATATAACTTAAGTGATTTTTAAAATATATATTTTATTTATTTTTTTACAGAGAGGAAGGGAGAGAGATAGAGAGCTAGAAACATTGATCAGCTGTCTCCTGCACACCCCCCACTGGGGATGTGCCCATAACCAAGGTACATGTGTTTAACCAGAATCGAACCTTTCAGTCCACAGGTTGATGCTCTATCCACTGAGCCAAACCTGTTTGGGCAACTGAACTGATTTTAAAAATGAAATAATCTGGCTGGTGTGGCTCAATTGATTGGAATGTCCTCCTGAATACCAAAAGGTTTCGGGTCCTATCCCTGGTTGGAGGGTGCCGATTAATGTTTCTCTCTCTCTCTCTCTCTCTCTCTCTCTCTCTCTCTCTCTCCCCCCTCTCTAAAGTTAATTTTAAAAAAATAACCTTAGGTGAGGACTTAAAAAATAAACATAAATTAAATTAAATAATCTGGAAATGAATTTTTACTGATTTGAGCTTGTGGTGGAGAGTTTTTATCTCCACTACTAGATCGATTCTTAAAAATAGCCCCGTTACCTGGCCAGCATGGGACATGCATGAGGTAGCCAATCAATTATTCTCTCTCATCATTGATGTTTCCATCTCTCTCCCTCTTCCTTCCTCTCTGAAATCAATGAAAAAATATTTTTTAATTAAAAATAAATAAAAGTAGCCCTGAGAACAACCAAGATGGCAGCCTTGGTAAATACCTGTACTTGCTGTCTCTCACAACCAAATCAGAACTCCAACTAAAAGACAAAACAAATATCATCCAGAACCGTGGGAAAGCTGGTTGAGTTGAAGTTCTACAACTAGAAGGAAAGAAAAAAGTGCACTGAGACTGGTATGAGGTGTGGAGGTGCGGAAGTGTGGAGGTATGGAGGCAAAACTGGTTAGTAACTGGGTGCACTGTTGTTTTTTTCAATTAGGAGGGAGATACAAGCTAGTGATTGCTCTGAACTCCAATTACAGGCGAGACTCTGGGAACCAAGACTCATATGAGAAGAAACTGGACTGTCTGGCATCGGGCTGGAATGTGAGGGCGGTTTTCTCTCAGAGGTGCTTGCAGAGATCATTGTTCCTGTACGGGTGCAGGACACAGAGACCCAGGGACCTCTCCAGGGAAGGGCTGACTGGCAGCCATTGCTGTTTGCTCCACCCTGGTGATTCCCTGAGACCCCATACCTCCCAGTTTACAACCCTACCCAAGCTGTGCGCAGTGGCTTTTGCATATGAATGGCCTGTCCTTTTCCAACCTAAAACCTAACCAACTGCAGCTCCAAAGCTTCCAAAAGAAGGCCTACAGCCCTGCAGCAGCAACCTGCATTGCTTCACAGCTGGATATCATCTGGGCAAACCCCAAAACAAAGAGGAGGAATCTGCAGATCTCTCTATAGCTCCTGCTAGGTGGCCTCAGGCAGTGGCTGACTTTGCACCTCCTTGGAGATCCAAGAGCCAGTGTACCCAGTGGTCAGTGTGAGACCATACCAGATTATAACTCTTCACATCCATAAGCAACACACTCAGGGAGCAGACTCAGTACGTGCCAAAGCCCCACTGAAGCAAGCCCTACCTCATAAGGATGTTTTTAGCACAGCAGTTCCCCCATTGTAGACACAGCTGATCCTCACAGCCAATTGGCCTGGAGGTCAATTCCTCCTAGTAATACGAACAACAATCAAGGCTTAACTACAACAAGACAGTGCACACAGCCCACAAAGGGGTGCACTGAGGGTCCACCTCAGGTATTGGGGAGGCTGAGCCACTTGGCCCTATAGGGCACCTAGCACACAAGGCCACTCAATAAACACAGGAAAGCAGCCAAAATGTGCATACAAAGAAACATGTCACAATTAAAAGAAATGGAGGAAAGCAAAATACTGAATATAGCATTCAAAACCACGGTTTTAAGGTTACTCAAGGTTCTTCTAGAAACATCTGAGAAATTAAGTGAAACCCTCAAGGATATAAAAAGAACCAATCAGAAATTAAGCATACACTGACTGAAATAAAGAATAATATACATAGATCCAACAGCAGACAAGAGGATCCCAACAATAAAGTAAAAGATTTGAAATATGAAGAAGCAAAAAACACCCAAATGGAAAAGCAAAAAGAATCCAAAAATATGAAGATAGTGTAAGGAGCCTCTGAGACAACTTCAAGCACACCAACATCCGAATTACGGGGGTGCCAGAAGAAGAGAGAGAGCAAGATACTAAAAACCTAATTGAAGAAATAATGACTGAAAACTTCCCCTACCTGGTGAAAGAAATAGACTTACAAGTCCAGGAAGCACACAGAACCCCAAACAAGAAGAATCCAAAGAGGAACACACCAAGACACATCATAATTAAAATGCCAGGGCAAAAGAAAAAGTGAGAATCTTGAAAGCAGCAAGAGAAAAACGACTGTCAGCTGATTTCTCAACAGAAACTATGCAGGCCAGACAGGAGTGGCAAGAAATATTCAAAGTGATGAATAGCAAGAACCTACAACTAAGAGTACTCTACCCAGCAAAGCTATAATTTAGAATTAAAGGTAAAAAAAAAAAAAAATAGAATTGAAAGTCAGATAAAAAGCTTCACAGATAAGAAAAAGCTAAAGGAATTCATCACCACCAAACCAGTATTATGTGAAATGCTGAAAGGTACTCTTTAAGAATAGGAAGAAGACAAAGATAAAGATAAAAATTATGAACAACAAATACATATCTATCAACAAGTGAATCTAAAAATCAAGTGAATAAAAAATCTGATGAACAAAATAAGCTAGTGAATAGAATAGAACCAGGGGCATAGAAAGGGAGTGGATTAACAATTCTTGGGGAGTGAGGGGTGTGTGTGGGAAGAGACTGGACAAAAATCTTAAACCTCTGGATGAGGACATTTTGGTGAGGTAAGGGCAAAGGGTGGGGGTGGAAACTGAGTGGAGGGTAGCTATGGGGGGGAAAAAGAGGAATAACTGTAATAATCTGAACAATAAAGATTTATTTTAAAAATAATAAAATAAAATAAAAATAGCCCTGCCTTGTCCAACTTTATATTCCACAAAAGACCTAACATAGTACTATGCCCACAGAAGGCATTCATTTACTGAACATATGTTCAGAAAGTGTTAGCATGCAATCCTCTCAGTCTATTTAACAAATAACTGTCTTGTAACATACCTGGACTGGTTCTTTAGACCATCTATGCTTAGAAGACACTAGCCAAATAAACAATCTAGAAATACATGCAATAGAGTAAAATCATGATAAAACTATCACTTAAAACAAAACAGATCCATATTTACAATGCTTGGAATAAGACTCTGGAAACATTTGAGTCTGATTTAATGACTCTCTAGATGTACATGAAATTACACAAGTCTTCTGTTTCCTTTAATTCCTAGTTATAGCTTTAAAGTACACAAAAAGTTTAGAGGCATTGCTTTCAGATCCTGTATGACTTCTCTTGTGAATCTCTCATGGACTCCAGATCATTTTAATCAGAGCTGAAGCCCAGGGAAGAATTTACTTTGGAAGGGGTTGGGAGGAGCCGGGGAATTCAGAATAATAATTAATAACCAATCATCAACAAAGTTAACTTTTAAAATAAATATATTTTTTAATCAAGGAGACAAATTATGCCAAAATGTTTTCAAAATGGAAAGAATCTCCCTAACAGGTTTGGCTCAGTAGATAGAGCATCAGCCCATAGACTGAAGGGTCCCAGGTTCAATTCCCGTCAAGGGTACATACCTCAGTTGCAGGTGCCTGCAGGAGGCAACCAATAATGTTTCTTTCTCTGTCTCTCCACCTTCCTTCCACTCTCTCTCTTAAAAAAAAAAAAAAAAAAAAAATCAATGGAAAAATATCCTCGGGCAAGGTTTAACAACAACAAACACACACAGACACACAAAATAAACCGGAAAGAATAACCTTGAATGGGGAAAGGAATAAGAGAATTATAAAACCTAGGAGAAAACATGTTAAAAATGACTTTGATCCTGACAAGATAAGCTCAGTTGGTTAGAGCATCTTTCTGATACATCAAATTTAGGATTTGATCCCAGTCAGGAAACATACAAGAAGCAACCAATGAATGCAGAAATACATGGAACAAGTTGCTCTCTCTCTCTCTCTCTCTTTCTCTCCCCCCCCCCCTCTTTCTCTTTCTTCCTCTCTAAAATCAATAAATTAAAAATTAAGGAATAAACCTTTCTTTAAAAAATGATTTTACATTGAACAAATCACCTGTACCACCACCACTAAAGGCTTACTAAAATCTCCAACTGGCTCTTCTTTTTTTTTAAAATATTTGATTAGAGAGAAAAACTTACTTATGCATTCATAGGTTCTTTTACAAAATATTTTTATTGATTTCAGAGAGGAAGGGAATAGTGATAGAAACATCGATGAGAATCATTGGTTGGATGCCTCCTACACACCCCACACTGGGGATGGAGCCAGCAATCATGGCATGTGTCCTGACCAGAATCTAACCGTGATCTTAGTTCATAGGTGGATGCTCAACTACTGAGCCACACAGGCCGAGCCTTTGGTTAATTCTTGAATGTGCCCTGACTGGAGATCAAACTAGTATCAAGACTAGGCACCAACCAACTGAGCCCCAAGGCAAGCCCTTCTTCTAAGATAAACAACATGTAGTTTATTTGGGGTAAATTGTTTCTGTAACTTTTTAAATATATTTTTATTGATTTCAAGGAAGGGAGAGGGAGGAGAGAAACATCAATGATGAGAGAGAATCAATGGTGGCCGCCTCCTACACGCCCCCTACTGGGGATGGAGCCCACAACCTGGGCATGTGCCCTGACCAGCATGGAACCTGGGACCTTTCAGTCTGCAGGCTGACGCTCTATCCTCTGAGCCAAACCGGCCAGGGCATGTTTCTGTGACTTCTGCTGACTGGGCATGCACGGTTTGGCTTGAAGGATTGAGGGTTCCAAGAGAAAGATCCGGAGACTTGGTCTGCACGGTTGCTTAGATTTCAGGAGGTCGAGGGCTAATCTTCCCAGCGTCAGGGCGTTCGAACTTGGGAACCACACGAGGAGCCATTAAGAGTCAAGCATGTCAGATCTCTGGACCTTAACTTCCCCATCTGTAAAATGGGACAGACGACCACTCCTTGCAGGGGGGGGAAGAACATAGGATTATAACCCGAGCCCCACCACCAAACGTGAAAGCAGCCATCTAGTTAGTGCTAAGTGGGAGGTGGCGCCGAGAGGAGCGAGCGCAGGGCAATTGGCAGGAAGTGCTGTGGGGCTGGGAGGGGAGATAGCAGGCGGAGGCGGGAATGTGAAAGCCGAGCTCTAACTGCAGAGTTTGTTCCGGAGCTCAGGGGGGGCGGGGCGAAGCTGGGGTGAAGGGGTTAGTAGTCAGTAGACGGGCGAGATGGGCTCCCTCCCCCTCGAGAGGAGAGGGCTGGGAGCGGGGGAGGCTCGGGGGCGGCGGCTGAGGAACGTGGGGGAGGGGAGAGCGGACGCGCGCTGAAGGGGCGGGAACCGCCGCCCCCCGCACGCATGCGCGCGCCGGCCCCTCCGGCTCCCGGGCTCCCGACCACGCACTCCGCACCGACGGCGCGGACGTTAGCGGAGGCGGAGCCTGGCGGCCCTCCCCGACCCACTGGGACCGAGTCCCGCCGCGCGCGCCCCTCGAAGTGGCGGGTTGCCACTTGTTCCTTCAGGGGGGCGGTGTACGAAGCAGGAACCGGGAACACGTTTCTCTCCCGGGCTCTCGGCGTTCCCCTCCCCCACGGAGGAGAGGGAGGGCCTGGGCGTGTCCGGAAGAGTCCGCTCCGGGTTTTCCCGCCCACTTTAACTCTGAGCGCTCCGACCGCGCGGCGCCGCACTCCCGGGCGCGCCCGAGCCCTCCGCCGCACTCGTTTCACCTCCCCCACTCCGCGCTCTCCCCGCCGATGGGGAGCGGGAGTCCGCGCCTCCGTCCCAAGCTCCGCAGGCCGGGCCGCCACGCCCTGGCTCCTCAGGACTCCGACGGAGGCGGACGCTGCCGGCCGCAGTGCTCGGCGGAGGCCGCTCAGAGGGACTACTTGACGTCTCCGTGCGCTCGGTGGTGCGGCCGCGCTCGGAGCTCTTCCTGGAAACTCCCGCCTCGGGGAGCCAGGGGAGGCCGGGAGGGAGGGGAGCGGGGGGGGGGGGGGGGGCAGTGGCGCACGCCCCCCTTCCCGGGGGAGGGCTCCGCGCCCCCGCCCTTTTCCCGGTGCGGTGGGGAGGGGAGGCGTGAGGGGGGAGGGAACGGGCGCGGAAACGGGGAGGGGGGATTGTGGGTTCCCGCCCCACCCCCCGCTTGGGGAACAACGGGCTCCCGCTGCTGCCCCCTGCCGCCCGCAGGCCCCCGCGCCCCGCGCCCCAGCCCGGCCCCAAGAGGGGCGTCAGGGGCGCTGCCGCCGCTGGGCCGTGGGAAAACAGAGCCGAAACTTAGAGCAACTGACTAGTTTCCTGTCAGAAAACTTCCAGTTACTTGAGAGAAACCCGTGGGTCCCGCCGGAGTTGGCCGTATTTCACTGCAGCCTGGTGACCTCCCTTCTGCTTTAAAACAACGGGGATCAGTGGGGGGTGGGGGATGGGGGGGAAGGTTGATAAAACCTAGAGCCACACCACGTTGTACCGCTGACTCAAAGGAAATTAAAATACTGGTTGTGAGGGATTTTAAAAGGGCCACTTACAGAAGGAGCTTGGGTTTTTCAAGTTAAGGCGTTTTTCCTCTCCGCATGTACACAAAGATTGAAGTCATGGGTTTATTACAGCAGTAAACTGACGAGTTCGTGGCTTAAAAAAAACCTTGCTGAGCTTTTTAAAAATATATGTTTAACATAACTTCCAATGTTGTCACTTCATTTATTTTTATTTTATTTAAAATTCTCACCCGAGGATTTTTTTTCTTTTTTCTTTTCATCAATCTTCAGAGAGAGGGAAAGGCGAGAGAAACATCTGTTGGTTGTCTCCTAACCCGGAACCTTTGACCGGAATCGAACTGGGATCCTCTATTCACTAAGCCAGACCGGCTAGGGCAAACCTTGGTGAACTTTTAGAAGTTCTGAATCCAAGCGGGGGGGGGGGGGGGGGGGGGGGGGACGCGAATTGAAAGATCCTGAAAAATTAAAATAGCAGCCACATTTCAACATTCCCCAGCTTTTGCAATATTAAACTGTGAGGGTTCGTACCAAATTTTATGGCAAGAATTCTTACTGCCAAAATTACAAATTTCTCAAAATGAGAGGGGTGTTCAAATTGCTGCCAGACTCCATAAGCAGACACTAACATTACTGCTATAATTACACCTTATTATCTCCCTTGCAGCTTTATTTGATTCGCTGCCGGATAAAATCTTTAATCTGGAGTATCACTAGCTGGCTGTTTTCTGGGATTGAACAATCACTCACCTCCCATGCCTCAGATCGTCCAATGCTTCTTTAGCTGTAGAAGGAATCATCCCTTATTCTGGTGTTCACAGTCCATCTCTTCCTAAAATGCAACTCAATCATTGAGGTTATTTTCACCCCAGCTTCTCTAGGGACTAAGAAATGAAGAAGATGAAAACAAACTTATCAGAATTACAAGAAAATTTTCTCCTTTGAAGAAAAGGATTTAGGCCAAGAAACCGAATTTGTTGTTTCATTCGAGCCCCCCTACAGGGATTTAGCATAGTGGGTTGAATGCAGTTAAAGCAGCTTAATTATTTTCTTTGTTCTGGGGCTCTTTGCATTTATTTAGTGTTGTATTTTAACACGATTTGACACAACCTAAACTAATTTCTTCTGTTAGTGTAGAGTCTGCACTATAGACCATACAACATTAACCAAACATAAGTTTATGTGGAATCTTTGACATGTTGTAGAATTCTGTACTAAACTGCTTTATGGCCAACAACCAAAAAAGTGGTATTGGGGTTTTTGGAGGATGTAGGAAGTCATGTTTTTACTTTTTTTAAAATTCAGAGATTTAAAAAGATTGGCCATTGTAGACCACTTAGTCCTTTTGATAGGATTTGTAACTCTACAGCCCTCACTAGTAGCCACATTTACTCATTTTGCCCAAAAGCTTTTTATTTTTCCCTCATTAAGGAGAAAAATATCTCATCCCCCCATATATTCTAATTTTTCTAACCTTTACTCTCCCTCTTAAATAACAATTCTACCCAGTCTCTCACCAGCCCCAGATTGAGGAGCATTCATTCACAAATGACTCTTGATCCTCCTGAATGTTTGCTTCCTTATAAAGCCAAAATTTCAGTACTGTGGCTATATGAATTAAGTCTTATAAAGATGTAGGCAGAAAACCTAAGTCCCTAGGAGAAATAATCTTTTTTTTTCTGTTCTAACCTTTAAATCCTCTTCCAACACATAGGAATAATAATATCTGTCCTTTACTATGTGTGAGCCAGGCACTATTCTAAGTTCTTGATATGCATTAACTCCTCACAACTGGCCTAAGATTTGGTACAATTGTTGCCACTATTTTATAGATGAAGAAAATGAGGCATAGGAGTTAAGTAACTAGCACAAGATCACCCAGATTGGAACCCATAGAACTAGGATTTTGAATCTAGGCTGCTTCCATTTTGCTCCTTATCCAGGCTGGTTATCAGTGAAGAGTCACTGTTAATTCACCACCTTTTACATTTAAGATGTCCCCTATATGAACAAGTCCCAGGCCATGTTTTCCCCTCTGGAACTTCAGTAAAATGAAATTTGTTGAGATTTGCTTAGGAAAAGCATTCTCAAATTAGATTATTGGAAGCCAGCCTCAAACTGTCAGCATATGCATTGTAAATGCTAACCAGGACAGACAACATCCAACCTCACCAGATTCAGAATATGCCTACCTCACATTGTAAAGAAGCAAGATGATTAGAAAGAGATTTGGATTCTCTGACATTGAACTAGAGAGAAGCCAGGAGTCGAAGTGGGAAGAAATAAAGTGTCGGAAGCCAAGAGAAAAATAAATGTAATATATGTGCCCATAGATCAGTACTACTCCACAAAAAATGGTGATCAAGGTCATGCAGGAGAGCATGTGGGTATGTTATGACAGAAGTAGAAAAGGAACTTACATAAACATGGTGCTAGGGTACCAGGTTGGTAAACTCCCACCTCCCTCCCCGCCCAATATAGAGCTTTAGTTTAATTAAATACAATTTTAGGCTGGATTAATAGAAATACAGCATCTGGAACAAAAAGAAAGAGTTCTACTTCATTCTGCTAGACCACATCTAAGTAACATGTTCACTTTCATTTATTTTTAAATATATTTTTGTTGATTTCAGAGAGGAAGGAGGAGAGAGAAATAACAATGAGAGAATTTTTGACTGGCTGTCTCCTGCATGTTCCACACTAGGGATTGAGCCCACAACCCAGGCATGTACCCTGACCGGAAATCGAAATGGGACCTCCTGGTTCATAGGTCAACACTCACTCAAGCACTGAGCCACACTGGCCAGGCACATGTTCACTTTTAGAGAGATATAATTAAGAGCAACCAACCAAGATAGTGAGGAGACTTGAAATCCTGGCTTATAAGAAATAATTAAAGAAGTCATGAGTGATCTAAGGGCCATCTTGAAATACCTGAAAGGCTATTGTGTAAAAAAATAAATTTGTCCTGAGAGGCTCCCCAAAACTGAAGGTTACTAGCTTCAGAGATACACATTTTAGCTTACAACATGGAAGACATATAAATATGAAATACTGTCTTAAATGTAACATCACTAGAAGCATTCAAAATGCATATGGTGGATTATATAATGTTTAAGGTATCTTTCATCCTTGTTCTGCCATTCATTCACTTGGACACTGTGAAAAGGGGGAAAACACTGTAACCTTCATTAGGTTGTTGAAAAGCAAGCACTCACTAAAAGTCAGCTGATATTAACATCCTGAAGTTCTAAGATTTGGTATTTCTACATCTAAGCCTTGTATTTATAGATAACGTTTTTTTTGTCATTGTCAATATTATCCTGAAATACCGTGTTTCCCCGAAAATAAGACATCCTCCGAAAATAAGACCTACTTACAGGTTTCCTTCTGCGTGAAATATAAGGCATCCCCCCGAAAATAAGGACCCCCTAGGCTAAACATGAGACATTTGGTCCACTGATTCTGAAAGAAATGGAGTCACAAGAAATTCAGCAGGAAATTCAGGAATTGGATTGTTATGATGATGTTCCAGAAGATGATGACATGATTGTCATTGAATAAATGAGTAAATTCTTGATACTGTAGAATTAACAGTTTGTCTGGTTTGTGTTGACAACTACTGCACTACCGTATACAGGTAATAAATTTCCTTTATTTTCATTTAACAATAAATGTGTACCGTATTCTTCTTCATGGAAAAATAAGACATCCCCTGAAAATAAGACCTAGTGCATCTTTGAGAGCAAAAATTAATATAAGAGACTGTCTTATTTTTGGGGAAACAGGATAGTGGCTTGGCTATCACTTGGCACCCTTAGGATATCCTAGTGTAACTAAAACTTAAGTGGCATCCAGAGAGCAATATTGTGAATCATATACTACTAGGATCTTAAAAATTGAATTGTAGCACCATATTGCAATTCCAGAGGCAAACAACATGGTAAGATATTAGTAATGTACCCTTTCTATGGTAGTATTTTCTCTACCATAGAAAGGGTAGAGAAAATAATAAAATCTGGCAGACTGAGAAAACTCAAGTAGCACAGCTTTGTGTTGAAATTGTAAAAGCATTAAAAAAAAAAAAAAAGAAAGAAAAGAAAAGAAATTGTAAAAGCAATAGCAGAGGAGGTCAGCCTTATATTTCACATGAAATATTCAGATGAGATGGCTCATCTTAAGCAAAAGCCCATGTTACCAACTGGTTAAAGTTGGGTACAGAGACAAAAACAAACCAATCAGTGATCTAGCTAACTGCTCACCTGGGAAACTAGTTCTGCAAAGATAATGCTATTTTCTGGGAAATAAGGCTGACCGCAGCAGCATCTTTAAACAAAACAAAAAAGCATGCATGACTGTTAAAAGGGACAATGAAGTTGTCTTAATCTTGCTTACTTTTTCCAACCGAAAAGGGAAAATAAGAGGCAGTCTGATTGAAGAATAGAACAAACCTGGGACTAGAATCCCAACTCTGCCTTGACTAGCCAAAGTTTCCCATCTGTGGGACGGAAATGACATCCACCTCATTGCATTGTTGTGATGATTATATTATACTAGAGGCCAGATGCACCGAATTCATGCAAGAGTAGGCCTTCCCCTTGCTGGCACCGGCTTTTCTCTGGCACCTGGGACTCTGACTTCCCTCGCAGCCCCAGCTTGGTCTGGAAGGTCGTCCAGAAGGAAGTCTGGAAGGACATCTGGTCTAATTAGCATATTGTGCTTTTATTAATATAGATGTTATATGTAAAATATACTTAGGACAGTGCCGAAAGCCTAATATCAGAATTATGTTTAATTGCGGAAGGGGGAAGAAAGTGTGGCCATATTAGTGTTTATGATAGAGATTCTGCCATATAGACATAGTGACATTATACAAAGAATGGAGAGCCAAGACCATCACACAACCCTCCCATCTTTGGTCACTAAAAGGCCTAAAGCTTAGAACTTCAGTAACTTAAAGGAGAAAGCCAGCTGAAATGGAATTGCAAGTGTCCTTGCTCCAAATGCAAGGTAAATTATTTCCCTTCTCTCTCCTTTGGTCCTGTTTTTCTCTTCATGCTTTAATCATTTTGACACCAAGCTGTACAAAAGTAATTTAAAATTAACATGTCTGACACTTGGTAGCTAGCAGAACCTGATTCTGAACCCTACCCCCTCCCCAGGGAAGCCAAACGCCTTCTTTGATTGGCTACTGGTCCTGCAGCAGCTGATGAAGGGCCCAGGAAAATATACTCAACAATTAATTTGCTAATTTAGTTTTCTGTTTAATTCAAAACCAGAAAATCCTCAATCACCCAGGAACTTGGCTTTCTGGCTAGAGCATTGGCTTCTAAAACTTCCTGTTCAACAGTGAGCAAAGAAACATAAGGGAGGGAGAAAGCTTACCTGCCTCGGTAAATACCATACCTCTGTGCCCCTTTGTCCTCAATATGCTTTTCTATAGGATCACAATTCAGAAGTCTTTTTACCAAGAGAATTCAGAGCAACACATTCATACCCAATGTAGGTAAACTGCTTCTTGAGTTAGGGGGAATTTCCAATATATGTTTAGGATTTAGAAAACTACCTTGGTGTTACAGATCAAGCCAGATGGGTTGCTAGCATTAGAAATAAGCATTAGTCTGGCTAAGTGGTTGAGCATCAATCTATGAACAAGGAGGTCAAAGTTCGATTCCTGGTCAGGGCACATGCCCAGGTTGTGGGCTTGATCCCCAGTCAGGGGGTGCAGGGGCAGCTGATCAATCATTCTCTTATCATTGATGTGTCTATCTCTCTCTTCCTCTCCTTTTCCCTTCCTCTCTGAAATTATATACATATATATATATATATATATATATATATATATATATATATATATAATATAAAGAAGTAAGTGTTGCTTTAAATTGTAAAGCAAGTTTCAGGTACCCTTGGAACTTTTCTGCTGATTTCAAAAGGAAGAGGCAAAGGGAATTTGTATCATAGATAGAAAAGATTTGTATTAGAGAATTGGGTGAGAAGAAAAACACAGGTGTCTTTCCACAGGTCCATCAGCTAGTTTTCCTTCCTGGAGAGTCTCAGAATTAAGAGGAAGGAGTAGGCTTAACCTTCATGTGTGCACCAGAACCCATACACTTGTTGCCACTCACAGAGGATTTTACTCAGTTGATGGTTTAATTTTACTCCCTATTTTCCCACCTCAGGCAAGTTAAACTCTTCTGCCTAACTTCTCAGATAGTCTATAATCTGGCCCAACCCTACCTATCAACCCATTTCTTAATCTTTATCAAAGTGTACATTCTAGTTTGACCAGATTCAATATTCTGAGAACATGCTTCTATGCTCCTGCCTCTAAACTTTTGTTCATTTCCCTACTGATTTTTCCCCATGTGCTCCTCTATTATATTTTTACTTAAGAGAGGAAGGGAGAGGGAGAGAGAGAGAGAAACATCAATGAATGAAGAGAAACACTGATTGGCTGCATCCTGCACACCCCACACTAGGGATCTAGCCCACAACCCAGACATGTGCCCTGACCGAAAATCAAACTGTGACCTCCTGGTTCATAGGTCGACACTCAACCACTGAGCACACCTGCAGGGGTCCTCTCTCCTTTATTCAAATCCTATTTGAACCTCAAGGCCCACCAAGATCTTATTTATTCCACTCAATCTTCTCCTCTTCTGTCTTTGCATTGGTAACATTTGTATAATGTACCACATGTTGACTACTGTGATGAAACTAACTATAAGGTTTTTAAAGTCAAGGTCTATATCATATACAATACAATGAAGGTATCTCTCCCAGGTTTTCTCCCAGCCTGGCCATTCATGATAATCATCAAGTCCCTTTTAAAAAACACGGATTATTAAGTTGTACCCTACCCAAGATTCTGTTTTGATGGATCTAAAATGGGAGCCAGGGCCCAGCTGGGGTAGCTCAATGGTTGAGCTTGGATCTATAAACCAGGAAGTCAGAGTTTAATTCCCATCAGGGCACACACCCAGGTTGCAGGCTCAATCCCCAGTAGGGGGCAGGCAGAAAACAGTGGATCAATGATTCTCTCTCATCATTTATGTTTCTATCTCTCCTCCCTTCCTCTTTAAAATAAGTAAAAATATGTTAAAATAATAATAAGAAGAAGAAGAAGGGAGCCAGGAATCTGTATTTTTTTTTTTTTTTCTCAATCACTGCTCACAGCTCCTAGCATAAGAATCACTCAACTTAAGTAAAAATGTTTGGGTGTAAACAAACCCAAACTGAAGGATCATGGGTTTGATTCCAATCAAGGGCACATACCCTTGGTTGCAGGATCTATTCTTGCCACTCCTCCCCTGCATGGGGCACATGTGAAAGGCAACCAATCAATGTGTCTCTCCAGATCAATGTTTCTCTTGTCTCTACCTCTCCCTTTCACTCTCAATAAAAAATTAATATTTATATTACATGATAACCTTATTTATATTACATGATGACCTAATCAATGGATCTCCCCGCCCCCCTCCCCCCAAGTCTATACCTCCGGGTACAAATTGGGAGGCTTACATTCTGTGATACCAGTTTGGTATGTTAGGAATCCACATCTCTTCCTCCTCAAGAATTCTTTGAAATTACAATTGCAAAGAGGTCAGTTTGGTAGAATTGATGGAATTGTAGCTGATTAGAAACACAGATCCTCCTTTATCAGTTGCAATCCATAGTATTTATATAGTGATATTTAAGGGCAGGGGAATTTGGTGTGGGGAAAAAAAGGTCATATTCTGCCCCAGGCACAACTGTAAAATGAATCTTTCTGACCAGTCCTTCTAAATCCAACTCAAGTGTTAAATGTTGAAGGATTAAGCTGTGATCCCCTCATGGGGTATTTGTGTTTCAGAGGGAATCCTCTGTAAGTGAGAGGAGAGGATTATTTTAATGACTCCCAAACTTATTTGACAGAACCCAAGATTTGGGAGAGCATTCTCTTAAGAAGGTGACCCCCTTGATGTCATTCTGCTCCTATCATCTTTAATAAAGTAAACAGTGACCATAACAGTTTCCAATCATTGCCCTAGCCGGTTTGGATTGGTGGTTACAACATCAGCCCTCAAACTGAACGATCATGGGTTTGATTCCAGTCAAGGGCACATACCCTTGGTTGCAGGATCTATTCTTGCCACTCCTCCCCCGCATGGGGCACAAGCGAACGGCAACCAATCAATGTGTCTCTCCAGATCAATGTTTCTCTTGTCTCTACCTCTCCCTTTCACTCTCAATAAAAAATTAATGGCAAAAATATCCTCAGGTGAGGATTAACAACAACAAAAAATTTCCAAACATTAATCTCAGAGTTGAGAGAACATGACCTTTTCAATTTAAGTGTAGACATACGGTATTGGTCTGCTATGGCTGGTATTAAAAGGCACATCTGCATGCCCAAAACCCCATCACTGTTAGTTTTTTTCATATTCTTATATTCAAAGAGAAAACTCCATGATGTGTTCTTTTATTCATTTCACACATATTTACTGAGTGCCTATTATATCCCAAGTACTATCCCTGAGGGGATTGGGCTGAATCTTGCTCTCCTACATCCCCTGAGGGGTCCTGGGTTGCGAGAGGATGCAGGCCATGCCGAGGGACCCCACTGTTGCACAAATCTATGCACTGGGCCTCTAGTGAACAGATAAAATTCATGGAGGTTACAATATAGTGGAGGACAGCAGTGGTGAAGGGGTAAGATAGAAACATAATTATATAACATATTAAATGATAAATGCTGTGGAGAAAAAATAAGCAGAGAATAGAAATGAATGGCAAGGTTTAAGTTTTATTTTATTATTATTTTAAATAATATTTTTTTATTGATTTCAGAGAGGAAGGGAGAGCGAGAGAGATAGAAACATCAGTAATGAGAGAGAATAATTGATCAATTGCCTCCTACACATTCCACACTGGGGATTGAGCCTGAAACCTGGGCATGGTTGCCTGTGCCAGAAATCAAACCATGACCTCCTGGTTCATAGGTCACCATTCAACCACTGAGCCATACTGGCTGGACATGGAAAGGTTTAAATTTGAGAAGGTGTCATTAAAAACCTGAAGGAGCAAAGAAGCAAGCCATGTGGATAATTAGGAAAAGAGAATTCCTGATAATCTCTCAGATTAAGAGTAAAGCAGTATGGTGTTTCCTCAAAAATTTAAAAATGGAACTGCCATTTGACCCAGTAATACCACTTCTAGGAATATATCCCAAGAAAACAGAAACACCAATCAGAAAGGATATATGCACCCTATGTTCATAGCAGCACAATTTACAATAGTTAAGATTTAGAAACAGCCTAAATGCCCATCAGCAGATGAGTGGATTAGAAAATTATGGTACATCTACCCAATGGAATACTACGCTGCAATAAAAAAGAAGGAATTCTTACCATTTGAAGCAGCATGGATAGAACTGGAGAGCATTATGCTAAGTGAAATAAGCCAGTCAGTGAAAGAAAAATACCACATGATCTCTCTCATTTATGGATAATAAAGAACATTATAACCTGATGAATAAAAAAATAGATACAGCCGAAACTGGTTTGGCTCAGTGGTAGAGCGTCAGTCTGCAGACTGAAAGGTCCCAGGTTTGATTCCGGTCAAGGGCATGTACATTGGTTGTGGGCACATCCCGGTAGGAGGTGTGCAAGAGGCAGCTGGTCGATGTTTCTCTCTCATCGATGTTTCTAGCTCTCTATCTCTCTCCCTTCCTCTCTGTAAAAAATCAATAAAATATATTTTAAAAAAGATAAATACAGAGGCAGAGAAGCTTTGAACAGACTGCCAAATTACAGCGGGAAGGTTGGGGAGGGTTGTGGGGGAGGTAAGAGATCAACCAAAGGACTTGTATGCATGCATATAAGTATTGTATAACCAATGGGCGCAAGACACTGGGGGGGTTGGTGATGGCAAGTGTAGGAGGGAGGGGGAGAAGGAGGGATAGGGGAGGTTGGGGAAAGGTCAATAGGGAAAAAAAAGACATATGTACTACTATTTGTAATACTTTAAACAATAAAATATAATTTTAAAAGAGTAAGGACTTACAAATTCTAACCTAACTTGAGTGCTTTTACTCTTTACAAGTTACTCAATATCCCCTTTACAAATTACTCAATCCTCAAAACAATAAAGTCTTCTAAAGCTTAGTTGAAAATTTCATATTGAAAAGTATATTTTATCCCCCTCCCCCCCAAAAGTCAAATAGTACTCATGGAAGTCTACCACAAAAACAAAAAAAATTTCTTTCAATTTTCAGCTAACACATTCTCATTTATGTTAATGACTTTAACTAGACATTGGATTTTATTTTATTTATTATTATTATTATCTATTTTTATTTTTTAATATATTTTATTGATTTTACACAGAAAGGAATTGAGAGGGATAGAGAGTTAGAAACGTCGATGGGAGAGAAACATCGACCAGCTGCCTCTTGCACACCCCCCACTGGGGATGTGCCCGCAACCAAGGTACATGCCCTTGACCAGAATCAAACCCGGGACCTTTCAGTTCTCAGGCCGACGCTCTATCCACTGAGCCAAACCGGTTTCAGCATTATTAACTATTTTTAATGATAGTAATAATCATGCTTCCTACTTAAAAAAAATACATATATATATATATATATATATATTATTTTTTACAGAGAGGAAGAGAGAGGGATAGAAAGTTAGGAACATCGATGAGAGAGAATCATCGATCAGCTGCCTCCTGCACACCCCCTACTAAGGATGTGCCTGCAATCAAGGTACATGCTCTTGACTGGAATTGAACCTGGGACCTTTCAGTCAGCAGGCCAACACTCTATCCACTGAGCCAAACTGGTTTATGCTTCCTACTTTTTGAGCACTTACCAGCCTAGTCTCTACTAGAGAATTTATTTATTTATTTATTTAACAACAGATATTTAGCCCAGCTGGCATGGCTCAGTGGATAAGCATTGACTCATGAACCAGGAGGCTATGGTTCAATTCCCAGTCAGGGCAAATACCCGCATTGCAGGCTAAAGCCTCAGTAGGGGGCCTGCAGGAGGCAGCCAGTTGATGATTCTATCTCATTATTGATGTTTCTACCTCTCTCTCCCTCTCCCTTTCTCTCTGTGAAATGAGTAAAAATATATATTTTTAAAAATAAACAAAAGATATTTATTTTCTCATAGTTCTAGAGGCTGTATTTTGTTTTTTAATTAAATTTATTAGCCCTGACTAGGTGACTCTATGGGTTAGAACATCATCCCGATACACCAAGGTGGTGTGTTCAATACCCAGTCAGGGCACATGTAAGAATCAACCAATGAATGCATAAATAAGTGATACAACAAATCTCTCTCTCACACTTTTCTTTTCTCTTTTGAAAATCAGTTTAGCCTGGCCAGTGTGGCTCAGTGGTTGAGCATTGACCCATGAACCAGCAGGTCAAAGTTCAATTCCCAATCAGGGCACATGTCCAGTAGAAGGCCTGCAGGAGGTAGCTAATAGATGATTCTCATTATTGATGTTTCTACCCCTTCCTCTCTCTGAAATGAATAAAAACATATTTTTAAAAATATTTTGAGATTATTATTATTTTTTTAATGAAAAATAGTTTATTTCACTTGGCTCTCAAAGCAAAAGGAAATCTGCAAGAGTAGTCTTATGCTCAATTTACGCATGAGAATGGTAAGGCTCAGAGAGATTAAGTGCCTTGCTTTAGGTCACACAGCTATAAGTAGTTGAGCCAGTGTTAAAATTCTGGTTTTTATATATATAATTGATTTCAGAGAGGAAAGAAGAGGGAGAGATAGAAACATCAATGATGAGAGAGAATAATTGATCAGCTGCTCCTACAGGCGCCTCCCCGGGATAAGCCCACAATCCAGGCATTTGCCCTGACTGGGAATCGAACCAGGACCTCCTGGTTCATAAGTTGATGCTAAGCCACTGTGCCACACCAGCCAGGTTCTAAATCTTATTTCTTTCCTCTGTCAGATCTGCTATTTCGGTTCCCAAATTAGGGAAACAGCTCTACACTGTATTTACTTACAGAATTTAAGCAGCCTCTAGTTGCCCTATGAAACCACATCTGTCACATAAAAGAGAAATATCAACAGTATATTGGAAAAGCTAGTTGTGAAGTTAAACTTAAAACTAAAAGGACAGACAGCTGGCACCAGTTCCTAAGGCCTGAGCCTTAAAGGCTGGAAGTCTAAATCACAGCAGAAATATTATACCTTCCCACCACTGGGCTCTGGTACAAGGAATGCTTTCCACCTGGGACAGAGTAAATGCTGAGAAGCAGCACAATGCTCCATTAAGTACTAAAATTTATCAATATCCTCGTTCAGGCAAAAGGAGATATAGATAAAGAAGTGGTTATATTTCTGGAATTTGGTTCTTCTCTATTTCCAATACCACTCTAGTCGAGGCCCTTGTCACTTTTTCCTCACATTTCTGTAAAAGTTTTCTATCTGCCTCTCCCGCCTGTTTCTCCCCTTTCCCTGACCTCTTTCCAAAACTCTTATTGTGCATTCTTTAGATTAATCTTCCCGAAGTGCTGTTACTCTTTCACATAAAAATCTTTAATGACTCCCAAAATATAGTTCATTTCAAGAAACTAGGATTTTGTTTCACATTCAAACTTTATTTATTTATTTTTATTATTTATTTTTATTAAATTATTATCTGTGTACAAATTTTAACATTCCCTCCATACATACCCTCCCCCCAAACTTTATTTAATACAACTTACTAAAACTGACACAAGATGCAATAGAAAATCTGAATTGTCCTGTATCTATTAAATAAATTGAATTTGTTATAAACCATCTAGGCCCAAATGGTTTCACTTGTAAATTCTTTTAAGGAAGAAGTAACACTGATCTTACAGGAATTCTTTAAAAAAATAAAGAGGAGGGAACATTTCAACTCATTAGACCTTATGTAGCCAACTTAACCCTTGCCACTTCTACCCAACCACCAAAAACTATGGGTGTTTCCTAATTATTCCACACATAGCATGCTGCATGCTGTTGCTGACATTTTCTCCTTTTTTTGGAATGCACTCCCACCCACTCCCTTGGCCTCTACAAGTAATTTGGATGGATAATTCCTAGTGAATTGAAGCTTATGTCTTATTCTTTTGTTACCTGCCTCTAAAAACAAGTACAGCCTTGAGAAGTGAACACAATATAGAACAAACCAGTATTAGTACTACACATAGACATTAAGCCGAACAAATGTACATACAGAAGAGTAAGGGCTTTTTCTGATACAACAAAGAGGTGTGTCCACTCAGCAGTGAAATGTCATACAGAGCTGTGCAAAATCTAAACAAAAATAAGATTTACTTTTTTAAAAAGAGAGAATGGCATCAAAATACTAGTAAAAGCCTTATAGGTTATTCAACCTTCAACAAATATTTGCAAGCCGGCTATGAGCCAAACATTGTGCTAGGCATTTTATATACATGTTGGTGTGGTCTCGACCTGCCTTATAGTGGAAGAGACAGAGAATAGAAACAAGTATTGGGGAAGATTTAAATTTTATTATTTTAAATATATATACGTATATATATATAATTGATTTCAGAGAGGAAGAGAGATAGAAACATCAGTGATGAGAGAGAATCATTGATTGGCTGCCTCCTTCACACCCCCCCCCCCCCTGGGGATCAAACCCGCAACCTGGGAATATGCCCTTGATTGGAATTGAATCTGGGGCCTTTTAGTCTACAGGCCAACTCTCTATCCACTGAACCAAACCAGCTAGGGCAATAAAAATAAATTTAAAAAAGAAGGGCTATTCTGAGGAAATAAAGTTTCTTGCAGTATGAGCCACTGCTACCCAGATTCAACTGATATTTATTGAGTATCTCTGTGCTAGGTACTCTTCTAGGCATTTTCACATCCCATTTAATTCTTACTATAGACCTCTGAGAGGTATTAATATTATCATTATCACTTTTTTACTGATGAAAAAAATCCATGCTCAGAGAGCATCAGTGACTTGCCCAAAGTTACACAACCCAGAAGCCATGAATTTGAGATTTAGTCTCACCTCTAATTCAAGGCCTCTGTTCATGTCACTAAATTATCTAATAGTTGCTCAGGCCCCAACGTCCACACTATTCTTGACTTCTCTCTCTTTCTCATGTACCTCCCATGTCCAGCAGGGAATTCTGGGACCTTTACCTTCATTATCTCCCTAACCACTGTTGCCACCTCCACCATTGCCACCACACCGACCATTGTTTCTTGCCTAGTTTCCTGCAATGACCTCCTAACTGTCCTCCTTGCGTTTGCCCTTGTACGCCTTTCTTCTGTTTTCTACAGAGCAGCCAGAGTAAACCTTTTAAAGCATAAATCATAACATACACACAAGTCATTCCTCCAGTGGCTCCCCATCTCCCTCAGAATAAAAGCGTTCAGTGCCTTACAAGGTTTTCTAAAGTCTGCCCCTGCACTTCCACTACCCTGACCTGTCTCTTACACCTCTCTCTCTCGGCTCAGTCTATTCAGCTAACAAGGAAACTCCTGTCTCAGGGCCTTTGCATTTGCTGTACCCTCTATCTGGAATGCTCCTCCCCCTCCTAATTGTTTGGGACAGAGAGCTAGAAACATCCATAAGAGAGAAACATCGATCAGCTGCCTCCTGCACACCCCCCACTGGGGATGTGCCCGCAACTAAGGTACATGCCCTTAACCGGAATCGAACCTGGGACCTTTCAGTCCACAGGCTCTATCCACTGAGCCAAACCGGTTTTGGCAACTCCTTAGATTCTTTTGTGTCAGCTCAGAGAGTCCTTTGACTACCTTTTATAAACTAAAAAACTCTGCCCAACCCATAATCTCTCTCTTCCTTAACCTTGCTGTTTAATTCTCCATAACCCTTATTACCATTTGGTATACTATATGTTTACTTATATGTTTATTGTCTCCCCTCCCTTTTAGAATGTAAATTCCAAGCGGACAGAACTTCATTTTCTGTTCTCAGAGCTCAGTTCTCAGCTCCCAGAACATTGCCTGGCACATAGTAAGTGCTCAATGAATAGAGACAGGTGACTAAAGAACAGATCCTATTTTTTCAGTGACTGAAAGAACAGAAAGACAAAGTCATTCTGAGGATGGGAAAGCACTTTGTAAACTAGGATGTGGTATAGAGGTTTATCTCTTCTACTTGGTTCTTAGGTTTCTAAGCCTAAGAATCACTTCTGAAGGGCCTTAGCTAAGGGGAGTCAACTCAAATGATCGTGGTTTATGCCGTGCTGACCGTTGGTAGGCCAGCAGGTACATAACTGGGAACTCAGTCTTTTTTTTTTTTTTTTTTTAAATCAATCTTTATTGTTCATATTATTACAAAGGTTCCTCATTTCTTCCCCCCGCCACCAGGTTCCCACCCCGCCCTCTGCCCCCTCCCCATCCCCCATTGTCCTCATCCATAGGTGCAGTTTATGTTCAGTCTCTTCTTCCCTCAATTTCCCCAATAGTAAATCCCTTTTCAGATAGTAAATCAGTTACTTAGCATTTTCTCATATCAATAATACCTCCACATGCCCAATGATACACTTCACACAAAAGACATTTCCCAATAGGTCCACTAGCCTCATCCAGGCCCCACCCAAGGCACTCACAGATCAACACCCCAGTCCTAAACTAACTCAACACATCCAGATCTAAGCCTTCATCACTTGATTCAGCAGACGCTCAAGGGAACTCAGTCTTGACCTCCCTGTCTTCTCCAGTTCACTGGCAAAGCCTGCGAGGCCCTCTCCTCTTTTCAAAGGCTCCCTTACATGCATTTGGCTTTTTTAGAGTTTTTATGCTGGGCAATGAAAGAGATGGTCGGTGTCCTATCCGTGGATGGGATCTATATAGGGACAGTCATTCAATTAAATCAAGCAGTATGAATTCTTAATTGACACAAATGAGACAGACAGACAGCTGGAGGGGTGCGGGGAGGACAGGGAGCAGGGTGCTCTGCATAATGGAGAAAGAGGGGGCAGAATATAAATTCAAACTGATGTTATAGAAGTTCCTTGTGAGTCTAGATTTTGTACCACATAAGAGGGAAGTTTTGCCACAGCTTACTTTACATACAACAGAAAGGACTCAATGGTGTCTTTGCCAAGAATAAAGCAACAGGTTCCAAATGTTTGTGCCATTTTGGCTGGCCTGATGGCCAAGTCGGCTTCTTTTCAGGTACTATCATTTCTGAGAATCACTCTTGGTAAAGCCGGTTTTTTGTTTTTTGTTTTTTCTCAAGATAACCTTATGAGATAATGTTTGACTAAAAGAAAGTACTTTGAAAATTCCATTTCTAAAAATATAGGGGGGAGGGGGCAGATAACACATGAGTTAGTAAGGTAAAGGAAAGGATGTTTCCAGATCTTCAAAGGCCAGTTATAGAGGTATTCCCGCAGAAAAGGCAGGACCCTGAGAAATTCTAGAATTTTCTCTGAGAATGTTGGGGGCATTTTTCTTCTCAGCTCCCTCTTGGTCAGAGCTCTGACTCCCCAGCCAGACAATTCTTTTCTGTGTCCATGGGAATTGCTCCCATAATTAGCAGTGTCTCCTGCCTGGAACACAGACAAGTCAGCTGATCCTGGGAAGGAGAGCTGATTAAATCTTTCCTGTTGAGAGGCACCTCTTTGATTTGAATGTGACACCTACATCCTCTACCTCAGGTTTGTCTGATGGAAGCGGTTTCACCCATACCTTCACAACCAGAGATCCTAATGTTTAAAGACACGGTTAATCTTAAAAGGAGCCCACCCGTTTTTTAAGAATTAGGAAAGAGCATAGGTTTTTTTCCCCCCCTCCTCCCTCCTGGACCCTTCTCCACTAAACATCACCCTGTATTTGGTGTGATGAAAGCTCCCACTGCCCAGGTATCATCAAATGCCAGAAGCATTGAGATATAAAAGGAGTTCAAAATACCCCTAAGTACACACAAGTATTAACTACAAACGGAAGAGTGAAAGAACGGGCAAACCACTTCTTTAGAAGTGTTTAGCCTGGAACCATCAAGCCCCAAAGTGAATACTCCTGCTGATAGTACGATCCAGGAAAGCTTTCTGTGGGAGAAGGTGTAGTCTTATCTGGATGTAGCTAGGATTATGTACGACCACTCAGACATGTCCAGGAGAGACAATATCCATTTTCTTCTGACATCAAGGCAGGCTTTTTAAGTTTGTCCGGATTTATTTTGGTTAGCGCAATAAAAAAGCCAGGTTGGAGAATTATGTCTCACAAAAATAAAGCCATTGTATGCTTCGAGGTTCCCACTGAAAGCCTGCTTTTAAAGCAGCTTGCTGCTCCACAGCTCCGGTCACCTTGCAATACTTGCATTGAGGCAGGTTGGCTACGAACAAAACAAATTGGCTTCACATGCACCGGCCCTAAACCTACACTCTCAGGACAAAAGTTTTTTTCTTAGCAATGTTTTCTACATGGGTCTGGTTAAGGGCCATTCACTTACCTCCACCCTCTTTCTCTTGGGAGACAAAGGCACCTTTGGGGCTGCAGTGACACGGGAGAGTTAGAATCAGATTTGTTATCGAAATTGCAGCCTTCAATTTCAGTAAGAGGCTAAATCTGTCTATTTCAACTACAGGAAGGCAGTCTTTATAACCCATGGAGCACTTGGCTAATTATGCACCTGCAAATATACCATACAGGACATTTCAGGTTCCTAAGCACTTTGAAAACCGATACCCAAACAGTCTCAAGGGATCCTATCACCCATCTCGAATAATAGCGGCTTTGGAATCTGTTGTTGGCACCAGAAAGAGTCCTCTGAAGTCATTCTAAAGCCATTTTTATTGTGCATTTCCAAACAAAGGACCTCACCGAAAGAACTTCTGTTACAAAATCAGGGGAGAAAGTCAAACTCATCTCATCTAAGAGTCAATTACCCTGGCAATTTTGTGAAGGGATGGGAAATGAGTGCTAGGGGAGAGGGCTGTGGGGAGGGGGTGGGACTGGCTTTTAAAATCCCCTGGGTGAGAAGGGTGTTTCCACTGACTCTAAACTCTAACAATTACAACAGAAGGGCCTCTGTGACTTTCTGGCTATAAAGTTTTTATGATTATTAACTGGGGAAATCAAGAATATGTGGAATTTTAACAATCGACTTTCAACCTCCATTTGCTTCTTTCTGAGAAATTTGTGCATGGACTCTAATAACTGAAGGCTCAGGGTTTATGTGGCTATCTTTTTATTCCTTGATGAAAATCCACTTCCTTACATATCTGATTTTCAATAAAGAGGCAGATCCCTTGTATGCTGTTTATTTCAGGAAAGAAATATATGTGGGAAAAGAAGCAATTTTTCCTCATTGCAATTAGATTGTCATGACCACCTGTTGTGGGATTATCCTGCCATCTGCTGTTCAAAAGAGAAACAACAGCAGAGAAACAGGATGGCCGAGGTTAAGTGTTTGGTACTGGTAAAATATCCCTTCTTATTAATAAAAATTTTATATATATATTTAAAAATCTTCCTTAGTTTAAGGGTATCACTTTTTATTTTTATTATTGTGAGGGAGATAAAATGTAATTAATAGCAAGAGCCCTGATTAAGGGTCCAAAAAAATGTGGGTACAATCCTTTTTGGAAACAATTGATGATCTTGTATCAAGAGTGGTAGAGTGGCTCAGTGGTTGAGTGTCCACCTATAAACCAGGAGTCACAGGAGTCATGGGCACCCAGTGAGGGGTGTGCAGGAGGCAGCCCATCATTGATTCTCTCTCATCATTGATGTTGATGTTTCTGTCTCTCCCTTCCTCTCTTAAATCAATTAAAAATATATATTTTTTAAGAAAAGAGTGGTATGCCGAAACCGGTTTGGCTCAATGGGTAGAGCGTCGGCTTGGGGACTAAAAGGTCCCGGGTTCGATTCCAGTCAAGGGCATGTACCTTGGTTGCGGGCATATCCCCAGTAGGGGGTGTGCAAGAGGCAGCTGATCGATGACTCTCTCATCGATGTTTCTATCTCTCTCTCTTTCTCTCTGCACAAAATCAATAAAATATATTTAAAAAAAAAGAAAAGAAAAGAAAAGAAAAGAGTGGTAGAGCCCTAGCCAATTTGGCTCAGTGGATAGAGCATTGACCTGCGGACTAAAAGGCCCCAGGTTCCATCCTGGTCAAGGGCACATGCCCAGGTTGCGGGCTTGATCCCCAGTGGGGAGCATGCAGGAGGCAGCCAATTAGTGATTCTCTCTCATCATTGATGTTTCTATCTCTCTCTCCTTCTTCCTTCCTCTCTGAAATTAATAAAAATATATTTTTAAAAAGAGTGGTAGAATGTTCTTTACCTTGAAAAAAAAACACAGATTAAATGAGCAGATTAAAACCTAGCCATTCTACTCTGGAAACCTGTTCTAAAGGATTAATCCAAAATTAAGAAAAACCCATGTGTATAAAAGATGTTCATCAAAATTATTGTATATTGAGAAAACGCCCCCCCCCCTTTTTTTTGTTTTGTTAATTCTCACTTGAGAATATTTTTCCATTGACTTTTTAGAGAGCATGGAAGAGAGAAGGAAAGACTGGGAGAAACATTGATTGCTTGCCTCCTGCACAAGCCCCTACCAGGGTCCAGGCCAGGGAGGATCCTGCAGCCGAGGAATGGGTCCTCGACCAGAATCTAATCCAGGACCCTTTGGTCTGCAGGCCAGTGTTCTACCCACTGAGCCAAACCAGCTAGAGTGAAAAAAAAATTTTTTTAAAGAAGCAACCCAAATGTCTACCAATTAGCAAATGGTTAAAACTTGGTAAAACAGTCTGAAGCTGTTAAACAAATTATCTTAAAAACGTGAGACTACATGACAAAGTGTTTATTTTATAATGCAACATGAAAAATAACACAGATTAACCCTAGTTGGTTTGGATCAGTGGATAGAGCGTCAGCCTGCTGACTGAAGGGTCTAGGGTTCAATTCTGGTCAAAGCCACATACCTTGGTTGCAGACTCAATCCCTAACCCTGGTTGGGACCCCTGTGGGAGGCAGCCAATGGATATGTCTTTCTCCCATTGATGTTTCTCTCTCTCTGCCTCTCCTCTCCCTCTCCCTTCCACTTTCTAAAAATCAATGGGGGGAAATGTCCTTGGTTGAGGATTAACCAAAAAATAAAAATAGAGAGCAGGCAGACAGTTCTGGTGTGTATGTGGGGAATGGGGAAAGGGGCTGTGATGGGATTGAGCAAAAAACGGGGGGAAAGAAAACAGATTAAAAGAGCAAATTAAGCATAGAAACTATTTTTTTTCTAAGCATAGAAAATAATAATTTTTTTTAGAAAGCCACATCAAAATACTATTTTAGGGGGGAAAGCCACCCCAAAAATACTACCAATAGTTCTTTGTGAGGCCATGAGGGACTAAACATTTTTTCCTATTTTTCAGTGTTTTCCAAATTATCTTTAATGAGCACATATTAATTTGGGTAATGAAGGAAAAACTTATTTTCCCTAAAAGATGCCTGGGTACTAATTCCATATTTTACTAAACTACATCAAATAAGCAAATCCTGCCTGACTATAGGCAACAAACCTTGCCTCTCTGGGGCTCAAGCCTTTCATCTGTCAATTGTTTTCTCCTCTCCCTGGGCTGTTCCAGGATCAACCTTCTAACAGCTGTGAAAGTACTATAATATACTATGAAGAGTCTGCTATCCATATGATTTAGGATCAATAATTCATTTTGTCTACAGGTTTCCTCCAATCTTATCCATATCCCTGATTTCCTGCCTGGGATCAATCCCTCACCGTTGGCAAAATAATAATTTCTAATCTTGGTTCAAGGACAACGCTCTCCACTCAGTAATCCAGGTGATGTGGGTGCCTCCTTTGAGCTCTTAATTTGGCCTAATCGTCTCCCATCTGATTTCCCTGTCGGGTTTCTCTTCCTTCACTCCTTTGCTTATACTACCCTGTTTCCCCGAAAATAAGACAGTGTCTTCTATTAATTTTTGCTCCCAAAGATGCGCTAGGTCTTATTTGCAGGGGATGTCTTATTTTTCCATGAAGAAGAATACGGTACACATTTATTATTAAATGAAAATAAAGGAAATTTATTACCTGTATACAGTACAGTAGTACGGTAGTTGTCAACACAAACCAGACAAACTGTGAATCCTACAGTATCAAGAATTTACTGATTTATTCAATGACAATCATGTCATTATCTTCTGGAACATCATCATAACAATCCAATTCCTGAATTTCCTGGTGAATTTCTTGTGACTCCATTTCTTTCAGAATCAGTGGACCAAATCTCTCATGGTTAGCCTAGGGGGGGCCTTATTTTCGGGGGGATGCCTTATATTTCACTCAGAAGGAAACCTGTAAGTAGGTCTTATTTTCGGAGGATGTCTTATTTTCGGGAAACACGGTACTGCCTGCCAGAGTGGTCAAGCCCTTTCCTGGCTCAGAATCTTGCCATGGTTCCCACTGCTTTATGGGGTTAAGTTCAAACTCCTTGGCCTGTTGAACTTTCAAGTCTTCCTATAGGTCAGGCTGTTTCATTTTGATTTTGCTTGTGCCATTGCCTCTGCCAGGAATGCCCTTGCTGGCTGTCTGCCTGACAAACCCCTCCCATCTTTTGGGACTTAGTTTAGGCATCAGCTCCATTTCCATTTTCCTCAACATCCTGCCCTGTACCACTGGCTCCCCTTCCTGGGAAAATATGCTTCAGAAACATCACTTACCACTCAGTCAAGTAATTCTCTATTTCCTTATGACCTCCTCACTAGATTAAAAGATCCTTAACAGTTTATGAATCTCATATTAAAGTATATATCCTAATACCTATTATGGTGCCTGGTTTATAGTAAAAGTTCAGTAAATGCTTATTAAATAAAAAGAAAGAAAAGAATTCATTTAACATTTTAACCTCCAAAAGGTTTTCATTATATTGTTTCATTTGATCCTGATAACTATCGTGTTTCCCCAAAAATAAAACATCCTCCAAAAATAAGACCTACTTGCAGGTTTCCTTCTGAGTAAAATATAAGGCATCCCTCTGAAAATAAGGACCCCCTAGGCTAAACATGAGAGATTTGGTCCACTGATTCTGAAAGAAATGGAGTCACAAGAAATTCACCAGGAAATTCAGGAATTGGATTGTTATGATGATGTTCCAGAAGATGATGACATGATTGTCATTGAATAAAGGAGTAAATTCTTAATACTGTAGGATTCACAGTTTGTCTGGTTTGTGTTGACAACTACTGTACTACCGTACCGTATACAGGTAATAAATTTCCTTTATTTTCATTTAACAATAAATGTGTACCATATTCTTCTTCATGGAAAAATAAGACATCCCCTGAAAATAAGACCTAGTGCAACTTTGGGAGCAAAAATTAATATAAAACACTGTCTTATTTACAGGGAAATAGCAAAGCAAGGATTTAAGCCCAGCTTTTCTAAAAGGAAAACCTAAACCCCGAAGTAGATACTATTCTTGCTTATCCCAGATCTCAGATCTCTTACCAGTTTCTCGTACCTTTCCCTTGGCTGATGTTTGCTTTTGCTCCCAATAACCAGTACCTGAGGGTTTTCTGAGGAGGATGGTCCTCAGGCTACCAGAATGGCTTTGATCCTTCCTTCCCAACTGGTCTCCAGCAAGTGACTAATTGGATGAGGGAGTTTGAAAGTCCAATTTACTTGTCTCCAGTGGAATTTATACTCCTGAGTTCCCTGAGGAATTAAGCTACCTTCTCTGGATCAGCCTGAAGTCTCATATTTGCTTGACTTCTTCCCCCTCCCTGACTGGCTTTCCCTATGCCCTTACTGATGTCTTGGGGCACTTCCTTAATAAATCTCTTACCTAGGAATTCTTGTTTTGGGATCTGTTTCTGAGGTTCCCCAAGTATTCACTTAAGTATGTCCTTAATTTCTACTATATGTTAGGTGCTTTACCAAAGCTGGTCTATTTACCTCTCACAAACTCTCTATAAATAAAGTATTTATTTTTAACCTTTATTACACCTGAATGAACAGGCTCAGAGAAGCTGGGTAATTTATCCAAGGTTGCACAGCAGTTGCAAGAGTCAATAATTTAAATCTAGTCATTTTTCTCCAAAGGAGTGTCCTTTCCACTATGTCTTGATGACTCAAAATTCAATGTTTTTCTTATTATGAAAACTGAAGAAGGTAAAATCATTTGGTAGGAACTCTTTTTATTTTTTATGTTTATTCACATATCTGGTTGACATATTTGCCAATTTGCAAACTTTTAGTACTGTCAGATTGAGTGGCAAAAGTACGTAAGAGACAAAAAATACCTTTTTTTTTTTTCTCCTTCTACTACAGGATTCCCCTAGTTTACTCCATGGGTAAGTAAGTAAGTAACTAAAGGCAATCCTGTATAATAAAAGGCTATGCAAATCTACGGAATGGCGGTTCACTGACCACAAGGGCACAGGCGCTCAGTGCAGGAGCTGCCCCCTGGTGGTCAGTGCGGATCAGCCAGAAGCCGGGCTGATGTCTTTACGAGCCATCAGTCAGACACTCCTCTCCCCTCCCCTCCAAGACTCCTGTACTGCAAGAGGGCACAGGCTGGGCTTGAGGGGATCCCCACCCAACCCCTGTGCACAAATTTTGTGTACTGGGCCTTTAGTAATACCAGAACCTATAAAGTGGTTGGTACCAGATAAGCACTCAAAACACATAATCTATTGATTAAGGGATTTAAGTTATTTGATATCCCATTTGATTTAAGTTTTCTGATGTTCCATTATTTTCATGTGTAAATGGACATATTATCTTCTGTGCTGGGATTTTGATAATTAAATTAACTAAAGCAGTTAAGGCCCCAGCAAAGTGCCAAGTGTGTGGTAAATGGGAGGAAGGAACAAAGCTTGCCTTTTAACAAACATCAAAGCAAAGTCATGCTTTTTTCCTCCCAAAAATCAGATGCTGGGTAGGTGGGTGCCCAGGAAATGTTTTTTGACTGACAAATGAGTAGATGCCAATATCTCTGCAATGTATAGTGTAATAAATAAATTTCATCTTTCTAAAACATTGCTTTTTAAGCAATCAAAATACTCACCTGTCCCTACTCAGGCTTTCTAGCTTCTAGAATCCCTGCAAAGTTTCTGGGGAATTGTTAAGGCTTTCCTTTGAGATCCTGAAGGCAGGAAGGTGTCTGTATAAGGTTAGGGTCAAGGGTACAGCCAGCTATTTCTGAATTTTCCCACCTCTTCAATTCTTAGGACACATGCCCTGGTCAGGGCACATATCTGGGTTGCAGGTTTGATTCCCAGCCGGGGTGCATATGGGAGGTACATTGCTCACACCTCTTTCTCTCCTTCCTTCCCTCTCTCTTCCTCTCTCTAAAATCGATTTAAAAATGTATTTTAAAAACTAAAACTTCTGTTCTTCAAATAAAATAAAGTTGGGAGAAAATACAATACATATATCTGACAAAGATCTTGTATCTTGAATATATAAATAATTCTTTACAATCTATAAGATGAATAACCCAATTTTTAAGTGGGGCAAAGGTTTGAACAGACAGAAGAGTATATAGGAATAGCCAATAAGCACATGAAAAGACATTCAGTATTATTAGTTATTAGAGAAATGCAAATTAAAACCATGAAGGGAAACCACTTCACACCCACTAGAATGACTAGTTAAAAAGACTAATACCAGAGATTGGCAAGGATACAAAGCAACTGGAACTCTCGTGTACTGTGGGAAACAGTTTAGTAATTTTTATATAGTTAAACATGCACCCATCCTGTGTGCAGAAATGCCATTTCCATGTATTTGCCCAAGTAGAAATAAAAACATACGTTCACACAAAGATCCTACATGAATATTTATATTAGCCAAAACTGGAAAAAAATGTCCGTGAACAGATAAATAGATTAAACAAATTGTGCCATATTTGCCCAATAAATACTACTCAGAAACAAAAAGAGATGAACATACAATAGCATGGATGAAGCTTTACAGAGATTATGTTGAACCAAAGAAGTCAGACAGGAAAGATAACACACTGTATGATTCCATTTATACCAGTTCCAAAACAGGCAACACTAATTTATGGTGACAAAATTCAGGATAGTGAATAGTGGCTGTCTCTGACTGAGAAAGGGACATGAGCGATCCCCTAGGAAATATATGAACATATTATATATCTTGAGAGTGGTATGGGTTTCACAGGTATGTGAGTTTGTCAAAACTCATCTAATTGTACTTAAAAATCTATGCATTCTATTGTATGTAAATGAAACCTCAATATAGTTGCTATAAATATATATGTGGAATTCCCTCATGGCCTGGGGCCTGTGTAAGAGTTTAGGAAGTAAACTCAGAATAGGACTAGCCATAGACTATGACCTGCCACACCCATGTGGTGTGCTGATGGCTCCAATCTGGCTCCCTCTGCGTGACCGCAGGGCCTTGCGTATGGAATGCTCATCCTGTTAAGTCTTCATCTACTAGAGGGAGCTTGGACCTTAGAGGGCCCCTCTGAGATAGAAAGTGGCCAGCTTTGCAGTCAGAGACCTGGGGTTCCAAGCCCAACAGCCAGCTTCCTTCAGAAATATGTGACTTTGGCGAAATCACCTCGTCTCTCTGAAACTCAGTGCTACGGAGGGACCAGGAGCATTCATCTTGCACCTCCAGTGCCTGGAAAATACATGTCTACTGAATGAGCAGCACAGTGCTGAGACAGGAAGGCTAGTCTACATACTTGTAAAGTAAAAGTTTTAGCCCTAGCTGGTTTGGCTCAGTGGATAGAGCATTGGCCTGCAGACTGAAAGGTTCCATTCTGGTCAAGGGCATGTGCCCCGGGATTGTGGGGTCAATCCCCAGAAGGAGACATGCAGGAGGCAGATAATCGATGATTCTCATCATTGATGTTTCTGTCTCTCTCTCCCTCTCCCTTCCTCTCTGAAATTAATAAAAATATATTTTTTTAAATGAAAATAAATATAGCCCAGCCAGCATGGCTCAGTGGTTGAGTGTCAACCTATGAACCAGGAGGTCAAGGTTCAATTCCCTGTCAGGGCACATGCTTGGGTTGTGGGCTTGATCCCCAGTAGGGGACGTGCAGGAGGCAGCTGATCAATGATTCTCTCACATCATTGATGTTTCTACCTCTCTCTTCCTCTTTGAAATCAATAAAAATGCATTTTTTAAAAAGAATATGATGAAAACTTTATATCCTTTATTCCCAGAAATACTCATACTAGTATATTCACCATTTTACTAATATATCCCTAAGGCCAGAGGGATCCCATGTTTAAGGTTCCCTGGTTCTGGAGGCCTTACTCAGCTCTGAAAGTTCTCTCAAGCATTGCAACTCAACTACCATTTGTTCTGCACCTAATCTCTGCTAGAGCCTTTGCTCTCATAACCCTCTGAGGATGGTTATGGTTTGCAGATGAGGAAAATGAAGCTCAGAGAGGCCAAGTGACTTACCCAAGATGACACAGCTAATCATGGCTAATATTGAGATTTGACTTCAATCTCATGCCTCTGATTCCAGCCCCTCTACTTATTCCTTCAGGTGAGAATTTAGTTCCCTTCAGGTACTTTTGGAATCCTATGCAAAGGGGCTGGTAACTATAAAGCTCTGTAGTGACAGCAGAAATGACTGCCCAAATACAGCCTAGTAAGAACATTCTGGAATGGGTGAGTGACTCCAGGCTCTTCCAGGAACAGGCCTCATGCCCAGCTCAAACTTGTGTCATCTGCCCCTCGATTTCTCAATTCAGCCCACAGCTTGGGGGGTGGGGTGGAGCAGAAGAGGGAAGAGAAACAGAGGAAATTACTTATAAAAAGAGAAGTTTCAGACTGAGTCATAAACATGACTTAAAACTCAGAAAAAGGCTCTGGAGTAGGAGGGGGAAAAAGAAGGTCCTTATGAGAGGGCTCCCTCCTTTCTCATGGGGTACAGATGCTCAGATGAATTAACCTTTCTTCAGTCTCTGGGCGTGGCTTCCTCTATTACACAGGAGAGAGGGAGAAAGAGAGAGAGAGAGAGAGAGAGAGAGAGAGAGAGAGAGAGAGAGAGAGAGAGAGAGAGAGAGAGAGAGACTGTGCTCTGAAGCATTACCTTGTTTCACCTTCACCAAAGAGTAGATAATACTATTAAGCCCATTTTAAAGATGGGGAAATTGAGGCAGAGGGGTTAAATGGTTTGCCCAAGGTCACACAGGCAAATGGTCAAATTGGATTCTAACCCAGGACTGCTTGTACTTCAAGAAAAAAGTTAAACAATAAAACCAGGACAACCTGACCCCAGGTTGCAGTTAACCACGACTCTAAATAGCTTCCTACATCCTGGTTGCTGTTTGCTTATAACTGAGCAGCTCTATAGAAGCTTTACACACCCTCTCCTTTAATGATCACAGTAGCCCTGTTTGACAGTTGAGAAAAACCACAAAGCATGAAATTACTTGACTTGTCCAAGGTCACCCAGAATGTCAGTATTGGGGTTGGGATATCTGATTCCACATCCTGCTCTGTTCCCACTACCCACTCTCTGCTGCCTTCCCAGGCAAGCTGGGCAGGAGTTGAGGCCGGAAGAAATAGTGGGGGCTACTTGAAGGTTTCTGGGGAATAGGGATGGCCCAGGAGGCCCTCCTGCTCCCTGGTCAGCAAAGCCTTAGCACCTCAGCCTCCCTGCCCGTACCCCCACAGGGGCGGGGTGCGGGGTTGGAGTGCTGGTGGGAGTGCTCATTTAGGTTTCCCTCCTGTTACTATTGAGTCATTTCTCTATTGAGTTCTTTGGAGTTAGCGGGAACCCCCAAGAAATGGAAGTCAGAAGACCTCAGTTCAAAGCAGAGGAACTTTCCAGCCGTGCGGGGACTGCTTTGTGATGTGGTGGAGTCTCCGTTGCAGGCAGTACTTGAGCAGAAACCGGATAACCATCTACGGGAGATTCCTGTACTGGGCGGAGAACAGCCTTCAGGGCTGATCTTCTGACTGTGAGATTTTATGAGTCATCGTGGGATAACGGTGGTATGGTATGAGCTTTGAGGCCAGATAGATTCCGATTCAAAACTCAGCTCAGCCACATCCTTGCTGGGAGATTGTGGGCAAGATTCTTCTCTTAGCCTCAATTTTTTTGTATAAGATGGGAATTATAGGATCTACCTCATGAGATTGCTTTGAGCATTGGGATGATGTATATATTGTGCCCAATGTAAAGCAGGAATTCAAGAAATCATGCCTACTATTATAGGTATTAAATGAATGGTGGCCTTTTATTATAGGTCTGGGTGAGAGAATTAAATCCATGTGCTAACCAAAAAAACAAATGTTTACATACTTCACATATGTAGGAAACCCGCTTTTCTCTGAGAGTGCCCGACTCAGAAATAATCTTGGAAAACACAAGACATAAATGGGTAAAATGCAAGATACGCTGACAAATGAGAATCTGAGTCTTTGACAAGGTCATCTAAACAATCCCAGACTGGGAACAGGAATCTCCAAGACTTGACAAATCTCATTAGTTCTCTGCGTGTGCAGCCCAGGTGATGGGGAACTCATTACCTTGAGACTGTCCATCGGAAGCTTATCGATTTCCCAGCTTATCCCTCTACTGTTTGCCATCTGGGAAATGTGACTTTCTAACAATTTAACCTCTAAATGAGACCAGAGCCCAATGTTATAGGAACATTTATGACCACATGGCTGGCTGAGGGGAAGAGTAATAACCAGACAGGTCTGTGGAACAATGAAGTAGACCTGGGCATTCTCAGAAGCAGAGGTGGGGCAGCACCCTGGCGAAGAGTGAGTTTCAGAATCACACAGGGGTCATTCTGAGTTCTGTTCTGCATTTAGCAGGACCTTGGGCAAATCACTTCATCTCCAAGCCTCCCATAAGGACAAATAAAATAAGCACAGAAAACACTTGGTGTCTAGCATCTCCACATCGTATTTGTGTGATAGACTGGAGCCAATGTTCCTTGGGAAGGGGCATCCTCAGAGGGTTGGGGAGGGGAGCTCAGATATTATTATTTGAGTATTAAAGGGAACAGTGACCCTGGAACTTGGGGCTATCTGGATTGGCAATTTGTTTCCCTAAACTGGCTTACTTCTATTAGTGGGTTTTGCTCAGGGAGTTGGTCCCCAGAGAGGGAAGTTCCTGTCTGACATGCAGGCAGCTGGGGACTGTTTCTGGAGTCTATTGAGTTCTCGAGGGACTGTCCTGACCTTGTGAAAATTAGAATAGGCTTAACTGTACTTAGTTTCCTAAACTTGCTCATTTGATTTTCACTGGGAGATGACATTGGGCGATGGGTATGGATTATGATCCCATTTAGCAAATGGGGAAACTGAGGCTTAGAGAAGGTAAGTATTTGGGTTTTGAGGTTGAGTTGCTAAGAAAGAACCTGTGGACTCCCACTCCACTCATCACGTTTCCTGGTTCTTGAGTCCTCCCTCTGGTGCTTGGGCCAAGACATAACAGCTCTGTGCCTCAGAGCGCCAGCTCCCCTTCCTAACTCCCCAGATGCCTCCCCGGCTCCTGCCACTCTGAGATGTAGTATCTGTGCTTCCCACAGCACCATCAGGTCCATGGGTCCTGCATTCTCTCTTACCCTTTCAACAAGCACACTAGCTGAGGATCAAAATGCTGTGTTCCAGGCCTGGTGCTAGGTGCTGGGGTTCCAGAAATGAACAAAACACAGCCTTGGGTTCACAGACTGGTGGGGAGAAAAGTGTGATGTACAAAGATGAAGAATGGGAGTGCCTGGGCACTCCAAAGGAGGGCTGCCCAGCCCTGTCGGGGTGTCCTGGTTAGCTTCCTGAAGATGCCATTTGAACTTTTCTAAAGGATGAGTAGAAGTTAGCCAGGACATGCAGCAGCAGAATCCAGTGGAGGGAGGAGCATGGCAAGTTCAGGTCTGAGAGCAATTTGGGGACAAGCTATGAGAGCTGATACTGGGGCTCAGCAGGGGTCAGATCACATAGGACACTGATTGTCAGACTAAGATGGCTGGGCCTGTCTTGTATACCAGGAGCCACTGCAGGCAGAGGTTGGGTCAGACTTGATTCTAAATGGATGTTGGGGACCCAAAAGATGGAGTCAGATGGCTGGAAACTTTTGCGGGAACTTGAGGGTCTGCTGAATCAAGTGATGAAGGCTTAGATCTGGATGTGTTGAGTTAGTATAGGGCTGTGAGTGCCTTGGGTGGGGCCTGGATGGGGCTGGTGGACCTATTGGGAAATGTCTTTTGTGTAAAGTGTATCATTGGGCGTGTGGAGGTATTATTGATATGAGAAAATGCTAAGTAACTGATTTACTATCTGAAAGGGAAAGGGAGGGAGGAAGAGACTGAACATAAACTGTGCACCTATGGATGAGGACAATGGGGGATGAAGAGGGGGTGGAGGGTGGGGTGGGAACCTGGTGGAGGGGGGAAGAAATGAGGAACCTTTGTAATAATATGAACAATAAAGATTGATTAAAAATAAATAAATAAATAAACAGTGTATGAAAAAAAAAAAAGATGGAGTCAGAAAGGTAGTGGCAAAAAACACACAACCTATGACAAGGAGGAAGGAGAGGAGGGGATGAGTGCCAAAAATATTTAGGAGACAAAAACTGATGGGGCCCGGATGCAGACTGAGTGTGGGAAGTACGGGAGAGTCTGGAATGATGCTCAGGATTCCAGCTGGGGTCCAGCGTAGACAACCTTGGGTGGTGGGTGTGACGGGAAATGTTGGCTTCACTGCACAGAGAGGTAAACTGAGCCTCAGAGAAGTATAATACGCTCAAGTCAGGGGCTCAGAACTGTGTATAGCAGTGGGGTTTCAGCCCCTGTCCCTGTGAGGCGGTCACTGGCTCAGAATCTTCATACCTACGTCAGCTCTGAAATTGAGCCTCTCGTGTCAGGATCTCCTTCCCTTACAGGATGTATTCACGTCTCAGGCCCTGGCTTTCTAAACTGTAGTGTAGATTGAGAAATAACAGGAGCAAAGGATCTGGGCCTTAAGATTTTGAATCTTCCCAGATTGGTTCCTCACTCTCACAGTGCAATCTCCTGCTAGCTCTCCCTCCTGGAGTGCTGTCTTTATTTTTATATTTTTAATATTGATTTTGGAGGAGAGACAGAGAGGGAGAGATAAGCCTGAATTTGTTGTTTCATTTATTTATGCATTCATTGGTTGAATGTGCCCTGACAGGGGATCGAACCCGCAACATTGGAGTATAGGGGATGATGCTCTAACCAACCGAGCTGCCTGGCCAGGGCCCCTGGGGTGCTGTCTTTTTTGTTGTTGTTAATCCTGGAGGATATTTTTCCCATTGGTTCTTAGAGAGTGGAGGGAGGAAGGAAGAGAGGGAGAGGAAGAGGGAGAGGGAGAGAGGGGGGGGGGCGGGGAGAGGGGAAGGAGAGAGAAAGAGAGAAGCATTGACATTAGAGAGACACATTGATTGGTTGCCTCTCACATTCGCCATGACCAGGGCAAGGGATCAAACCTGCAACGGAGGTACATGCCCTTGACCAAGAATTGAACCCAAGACCCTTCAGTGCGTGGGCCTATGCTCTAACCACTGAGCACTCAGGCCAGGCCTGGGGTACTGCCTTTAAATGCTCCGGGACTCAATCACTGTCCCCCCCCCCCCCCCTTTTTTTAAATATATTTTATTGATTTTGTACAGAGAGGAAGGGAGAGAGATAGTCAGAAACATCGATGAGAGAGAGTCATCAATCAGCTGCCTCTTGTACACCCCCTACTGGGGATATGCCTGCAACCAAAGTACATGACCTTGACAGGAATCGAACCCGGGACCCTTCAGTCCCCAAGCTGACGCTCTATCCACTGAGCCAAACCGGTCCCGGCACTGTTCCCCTTTTCTTCTCTGTTCTCAGTCCCTACAATAGCACTTCTCAACTTTCACGTACACACAAGTCACATGCAGATTGTTAAAATACAGATTCTACCTATAGGCAGGGCTGAGCATGGGTCTGAGACTCTGCATTCTAACAAGCTGCAGATACTATAATAGCAATACTGCTGGCCCACTGACCATACTTTGCAAAGCCCAGCCTCTTGTTTCTCCAAACCAATGACTCCTAAATTTACCCTTCCAATCCAGCCTTCTCTCCAGAACTCCGACTTCTCATTACTCTTAGTTGGAAGATATTTAAAAAGCATCTCCAATCCTGGCCAGTGTCGTTCAATGGTTAGAGTGTCAGCTCTTGCACTGAAGGGTCACAGGTTCAATTCTCGGTCAAGGGCATGTACCTGGGTTGTAGGTTCTATCCCCACTCTGGTCAGGGTGCGTGCAGGAGGCAACCAATTGATGTGCCTCTCTCACATTGATGTTTCTCTCCTCTGCCTCTTGCCCCCACCCTCCCTTCCCTTCCACTATCTCTGAAAAGCAATGGAAAAAGTATCCTTGAGTGAGGATTAACTTAAGATATATATAAAGACATCTCCCACAGAGTTCTCAAACCTGCTTTCCCCAATTTCTCCCTCAGTACTTACCTGCTCAAGCCAAAAATCTCGAAATTAAAAAAAAAATTTACAAGATATCCATTAACCTCCTTTTCCTCTTAGCCTCTTAACCCAAACTGCCAGCAAGTGTTCTCTGCTTGATCTCCAAACACTGTCTGAGCTACTGACCTTGTCTTCCTGCCCACCGCCTTCATCCCCATCAATTCTCTACACATTAGTTAGAGCGATTTTAAAAATATATATATTTTATTGATTTTTTACAGAGAGGAAGAGAGAGGGATAGAAAGTTAGAAACATTGATGAGAGAGAGACATCGATCAGCTGCCTCTTACATGCCCCCTCCTGGGGATGTGCCCGCAACTAAGGTACATGCCCTTGACCGGAATCGAACCTGGGACCTTTCAGTCCGCAGGCCAACGCTCTATCCACTGAGCCAAACTGGTTTCAGCATGATCTTTTAAAAAAGTAAATCAAACATGTCACTCTCCTGCTTACTTTTCTTTTAGGCCTTGCATCTCAATTAGAAGTAAACCCTAACCCCTTACCTGGTCTGAAAAACCTAGAATGATGCCCCCTTCCTAACTTCTGTGCAATCACAGCCACATCAGCGTCTGCTTCCTTAGCAAGGCCCGCCTGTCTCCCTGGGAGCCTTTGTCCCGACTCGGCCCTCTGCCTCCTGGTCTTGGCTGGCCCCTTCTCATCACTCAGATCTTAGTTTCTGGGTCATGTCCTCCGAGAGGCCTTCCCTGACCATCCCAATTTAACTCTGCACACTGTATGTCTGAACGGTAGTTGACCTTGGTTTACTAATGGTCCGTTTTCCACTCGGAGGTTCCTCACCAGAGGAAAGACAAATGGCCTTGCTTTCTACTGGGTTCACCAGCACCTGAAGCAGGGCAGAAGGTTCTCAGAAGAAGTTTATCACAAAGCAATGTCATTCCCTTTCTGAGCCTCAGATTTTCCATCTATAAAACAGGGATAAATTAGCATCTACCTCACAGGGTTAAGATTAAATGAGATAGCCAATACCTGTTTGGCTCAATGGATAGAGCGTTGTTCTCCAGACTGAAAGGTCCCAGGTTCGATTCCAGTCAAGGGTATGTACCTTGCGGGCACATCCCCAGTAGGGAGTGTGCAAGAGGCAGTGTTGTGGGCACATCCCCAGTAGGGAGTGTGCAAGAGTGAGTGTTGCGGGCACATCCCCAGTAGGGAGTGTGCAAGAGGCAACTGGTTGATGTTTCTCTCTCATCGATGTTTCTGGCTCTCTATCCCTCTCCCTTCCTCTTTGTAAAAAATCAATAAAATATATTAAAATATATTAAAAAAAAAAAAAAAAGATTAAATGAGATTTAGCCCCAGCTGGTTTGACTCAGCAGATGGCGTGTCAGCTTGCGGACTGAAGGGTCCCGAGTTCAATTCCAGTTAAGGACACATGCCTGGGGTTGTGGGCTCGGTCCCCAGTGTGGGGCGTGCAGAAGGCAACTGATCAATGATTCTCATCATTGATGTTTCTCTCTCTCTCCTCTCTTCCTCTCTGAAATCAATAAAAATATATTTAATCTTTAAAAAAGATTAAATGAGATTACAGGTAAGGCCCAGGCACAGTGTCTGGCACTTGGTCTCCAACCGATGGCTAATAATTCCATTACTGTTATCAACAGCATAACGAAACCCCCTGGCAGGAACGTGAGGGCAGGGCCAGCGGACTCCACATGCTTTCCCAGTAGCTGGGCTAATCAGCCCTAGTCCAGTACTCGTCGGTTACTGCCAAAGCCCTCACCTTCTGACAGCAGAGAGGGGGCACATTCAGGGGTGAAAAGTGGAGGCAAGCGTGCTTCAACTCAACTGTAGGTTTATTAGAAAGGCCATGGACAGATGAACCCTGAGTTACCAGCTGAGGAAGAAATGAAAAAAGCCCCTGCCCGCCTGGCCCGCCCCACAGGCCTCCTGTGTGCTCTGTCCGTGGCAGATTCCAACAGGAGCCAGTCAAAAAGTGCATTCCGGATCCTCCTCTGAGAGCGGCCATCCTAACTGCAGGGGACCCACTGCTGGGGCTGATGTGGATGCTGGTGCCTGGAACTGAGCGCCATGGGGCCTTGGTCCTCTCCTCTAGCACGAAGTGGTTCCAGACGCCCCAGCAGAACAGCATGGAGAAAGCTGACTGGGGATAGAGCAAGTCCTGCTAAACAGTCAAAGGCTCTGGAAGCTGCTGCCTCGGAGGCGGGTGCAGATGGCTACCGAGGCCAATCGTGGGGTCCCCAGGGTAGGACCGCAAAACTCTCTAAGGAGTCTCAGCCACAGAGAGCCCGAGTGTGACTCTGCCCCTCCTGGGGGGCTGCACGGGGCTGTTTCTGCTCCCAGAAAGGCAAACGGATCTTGTAAAAATCCATGGTGGCTGATGTCCTTTTTCCTTAAAAAAAAAATAAGAGTTTGTACAGTGAATCGATTTCAACCAGCAGAGCCGGAGCCGAGAAGAGTCCGTCCTCGGAAAGGAGAAGGCACTTCTCACACCCTCGCTGGGGTGATCTGGGCCGGCTGCTTCCCGCGGGGCCCCGCGGGGCTCGGCTCCCTCTGGTCCTGTGCTCAGGCCTGCTCTCCCCGGGAAGATGCCTCCATCGGGCCAGCACTGCCCCTGCAGCCTGGATGCCCTGGCCCCTCACAGGGTGGTGGACGGCAGCTTCCTCACCCGCCGCTGCGCCAGGATGGATGACTCGATGGGCTTCAACTGAGGGGTGGGCTTGGAGCTGTTGAGTGCAGAGTATGTGGCTGCCATGGCGCCCTGGGAGAGAGGGCAGGAGGTTAGTTCACGATGACAGGGAGGTACAGGCGGGAGGAGGGCCATGTGCTCCAGGGAAGGCCTGCTCCTCCCAGTGTTCCACAGCCGCCCAGCCCCGTTAATCCAGCCTTGGTCCTGCCTCCTACATCAGATGTGAGGGGCTGTGACCCCCGGAGGCCTGGGAGTGCGCTGTTGACACCTCTGCATGTTAGACCTGGGCTCCAGGACAGACAGACATGGCATCTCCTGACCCTGCCACCGCACGTCCTTGCCCAGGAAAACTTGCCTTGGGTCCTGGATGCCCGGTTGGGGTGACCATACCTTCACAAGTTGTAAGTCCTGATGGGATAGCTGGCTCTGAGGAAGCTTGTCCTTCTGGGTGATCCATGGGTGCTGCAGGACCTGCTTAGCTGTGAGGCGCTGGTGGGGGTCCACGTGTAGCATTTTGGACACCAAGTCCTGGGGGCACAGTGGGCAAGGGGGTTGGTGGGAGGGGCCAGCAGGAGAGCATACAGCTGTGTCTCACTGACGGGGAACGGGCATCACCATCAGTGAGACACAGCCCCTCCTGTCTGAACCCTGCAGGAGCCCCTCCCTGCGATCCACTCCCCGCTGCTCCAGGGCCTCCCTGAGCACAGGCCCCTCCCCACTGCTCCAGGGCCTCCCTGAGCACAGGCCATTGTTTGGAACTTCTTCCCTTTCTTTTCTCTGCATCTTCTGGGAGCCACGCAGGAAGGTGGGAAGAACCTAAGGTTGGGGTTGAGCCGACTCAGTTTCAAAATGTGACTCTTCTGCTCAACTGAGTATCCTGGGCAATTTACTTCAACTCTCTGGGCCTCAGTGTCCCCTCTGAGAAACAGGAGCAACAACAAGACCTGCCTCATCAGGCTGATGTGAGGTGTACCGCTCACACCAGGGGCCAGCACAGAGGTGCCGTAAGGGCAAACTTGCTCACACTGAAAGCGCAAACGTTCCCTCTTCTGAGGAGGCCTCGGTCAGGAGCTCTGCTCCGTGCCTCCATGGCCTGTACACCTGGCCAGAAAGACCCACTCTCTCCACTGCCTGACATCTCTGTTCCTTATATGCAAGCCTGTATCTCCCACACAGCAAGTCCCCATAAGGCACAATCACAGCTCTCTGTCCCCTGCGGGCCCAGAACACCAGAAAAGCCACTGAATGATTACCCAGTTGACCAAACAAGGTGTGTGTGTGTGTGTGTGTGTGTGTGTGTGTGTGTGTAGGCAGGCAGCCTGGGAATCAATCTTCCACTTGGAAAAACGAGGCTTCGGGTCACCTATTCATGACTTGCTAAAAAGCCCTAGGATGGTCCCTGCCTCCCCACCCCAAATGAGCTGGGTCCCAGCTCAGACTCACCTTGGCTGTCTCTGAAACTGTGTCCCAATTTCCCCCGCTGAGGGTGAACTTCCCGCTGCCGATCCGGGTCAGGATTTCCTCGGGGGTGTCACTGGGTCCGTTGGCGAATGGAGTGTACCTGGAGAAAAGCCCGCCCAGTGAGGGTATTGCCTCTGGACCCCATCCCGGGGTTAGGGGTGGAGGGCTGTGTCTCCCCCTTCAGGCTGGGTGTTCCCAAAGGCAGCATCTTTCTCCTCAAGGTGTAGCGTCCAAAGCTAGGGCCACGTCCCTACCTCCAGACCTTCCTGAGGCAGGGCAAGCACCACCCCCGCCTGTCCAATGGGGCTGGGTAGTGGGCACTCACCCCGCCAGCATGGTGTACAGCAGAATGCCCAGGCTCCAGATGTCACAGCCTTCATCGTAGCCCTGGCGCTTCAGCACCTGGCAGGAAGGAGGGCAGGGGAGTGTGGTCAGTCTGAGAGGCAGTGACCAGTGCTTGCCTGCTACTCCCCAAAGGGGAGGACGGGGGCTCCAGCCGTGGGCTGGACCCTCCCTTGGTCCTGGGCCAAGGCCACAAGGACTGCACGTCCTCACTCGCAGCTGAGGAGGTCTGGTGCTCACCTCAGGCGCCACGAAGTTGGCCGTGTAGCAGGGCGTCATGAGGAGCCCGTTCTCGGCCCGCAGCTGCTTGGCGAAGCCAAAGTCACAGATGCGCAGGCACTCGGGGTTCCCAGACTCATCTACGTAGAGGATGTTGCTGGGCTTGAGGTCCCGATGCACAACCTGGGGGCAGAGGGCGGTCAGTTCTCAGTGTGGGCAGGCGGCTGTGGCTCAGATCCACTGCCGGGGAGGGAGACTTCGGAAGGTGGGCCCAGAGGGAGGGACCTAGGGAAGAAGAATCTGGAAGGAGGGGGATGGGCTTCATGCTGCTGGTACTGCCCCTCCCCCCCCAAATCTCTGTCGGTGTCACAGGGCAGCTCTGATGTCACCTATCCACACTCACCTCCCTTTTCTCCCCTCAATTCTGCCCTTCACACGATCTTACCCAATGGCAACTCCATCTTTCCCATTGCTTGGGCCAAAATCTTAAGAGGCATTCTTGTTTTCTCACATAATCAATCCATCGCAAGCTCCATTGGCTCTATCATTAAAACATTCCCAGAGCCCAGCCACTTCTCAGCCCCTCTACCGGGAGCACTGGTTCCAGCCACAGGAATCACCTTGTAACTGGCCTTCCTGCGTCACCCTCACCTCCTGCAGTCTGTTCTGAACACAGCAGCAGGGGAATAGTGTTAAATGTACGTCAGATCATGTCATCCCAGCCAAAACCTTTGAAGGCTTCCCCTCTCAAGAGGAAAACCCTTACAGCGGCCTGCGTGGCCCCCCCTGATCTCTCCCCTACCCGTCACCCATATCCCTTGTGCTCGCTGGTCTTCCAGCCACATCAGCTTCTTTGCTCTTCCTTCCATATGCCAAGCACACTCCTGCTTCCGGGTCTTGCCTTGCTATTCCCTTTCTGGAACACTCTTCCCTCAGGCACCTGCCGGATCCCTTCTCTGTTTCTTTTAGGTCTCAGCTCAATGTCACTGTATCAGTGAGGCCTGGACCACTCCATATAAAATAGCCATCACCGAGAAGTGCTCCTGGTTTCCTTCTGCTTTACTTTCATCCAGAGCATTTACTACCATTTGACAAATTTAGTTATTTTCGGAATCCACCTACAGGAATGTAAGCTCCATGAGTATTTTGCTCACTGATATATCCCAGCCTTTAAAAAGGTTCTATGCTGGGACCGGTTTGGCTCAGTGGACAGAGCGTCGGCCTGCGGACTGAAAGGTCCCAGGTTCGATTCTGGTCAAGGGCATGTACCTTGGTTGTGGGCGCATCCCCAGTAGGGGGTGTGCAAGAGGCAGCTGGTCGATGTTTCTCTCTCATTGATGTTTCTAACTCTCTGTCCCTCTCAATTCCTCTCTGTGTAAAATCAATAAAATATATATTTTTTTTAAAAAAAAAAGGTTCTAATACAGTTCCTCATGTTGTGGTGACCCCCAACCATAAAATTATTTTCATTGCTACTTCATAACTGTAATTCTGCTACTGTTAATGAATCGTAATGTAAATATCTGTGTTTTCCGATGGTTTTAGGCTCTAGAGCAGCAGTTCTCAACCTGTGGGTCACAACCGCCTAGCTGGGTCGCCTAAGACCCTCGAAAAACACAGATACTTACAATTCATAACAGTGGCAAAATTATAGTTATGAAGTAGCAACAAAAATAATTTTATGGTTGGGGGTCACCACAACATGAGGAACTGTATTAAAGGGTCACAGAATTAGAAAGGTTGAGAACCACTGTCTAGCACATAGTAGGTATTCAATAAATATCTGTTGAATGAATGGATGAATAACACTTACTACTGAGACCTTATGATTTTCCTTTGGCCCCCATTTGCTCATTTGTAACCTGAGGACTGAGCCACTCCACTTTTTTTTTTTTTTTTTTTTTTTTTTTTTTAAAACAATCTTTATTGTTCATATTATTACAAAGGTTCCTCATTTCTTCCCCCCTCCACCAGGTTCCCACCCCACCCTCCGTCCCCCCCCCATCCCCCATTGTCCTCATCCATAGGTGCAGTTTATGTTCAGTCTCTTCTTCCCTCAATTTCCCCAATAGTAAATCCCTTTTCAGATAGTAAATCAGTTACTTAGCATTTTCTCATATCAATAATACCTCCACATGCCCAATGATACACTTCACACAAAAGACATTTCCCACTAGGTCAACCAGCCTCATCCAGGCCCCACCCAAGGCACTCACAGAACAACACCCCAGTCCTAAACTAACTCAACACATCCAGATCTAAGCCTTCATCACTTGATTCAGCAGACCCTCAAGTTCCCACGAAAGTTTCCAGCCATGTCTGAGAAGCAGCCGTAGGGCAGGGGCAGGCAAGGAGCGAGCTGTTCTGGGCCTGGCTGCTCAGTGCCTGGCCTCTGTTGCTCTGGTTCATTCCACAACCAGCTGCTCCGGGTCTGGTCACTGCCGCTCCCGACCTAGTTGCTCCGGACTTGGCTGCTGCTGCTCCGGGCCTGGCCGCTCCCAGCCTGGCAGCCGCTACTCCGGGCCTGGCCGCACCCGACCCGGCTACTCCCCCGGGCCTGGCCGCTCCCAGCCTGGCAGCCGCTGCTCCGGGCCTGGCCGCACCCGACCCGCCTGCTCCCCCGGGCCTGGCCGCTCCCAGCCTGGCAGCCGCTGCTCCGGGCCTGGCCGCACCCGACCCGCCTGCTCCCCCGGGCCTGGCCGCTCCCAGCCTGGCAGCCGCTGCTCCGGGCCTGGCCGCACCCGACCCGGCTGCTCCCCCGGGCCTGGCCGCTCCAAGCCTGGCAGCCGCTTGAGCCACTCCACTTTTTAACTTCCCCAATCCCTCTCATGGTTCTACTCAGTCACTCCTCTATAACTATCACCTAATTACTGACCACTCAGATCTCTGATCCTAGCCCAGAACTTTCCTGAGTGCAAGTTCTTCTTTTTTTTTTTTTTTTATAACATATTTTATTGATTTTTTACAGAAAGGAAGGAAGAGGGATAGAGTTAGAAACATGGATGAGAGAGAAACATTGATCAGTTGCTTCCTGCACACCCCCTATGTGTCCACAACCAAGGTACATGCCCTTGACTGGAATCAAACCTGGGACCCTTCAGTCCACAAGCCTACCCTCTATCCACTGAGCCAAACCGGTTAGGGCCTGAATGCAAGTTCTTACAGCTGTTTACCAGGTGGTAACCACTGAATACTCCACAGACCCACACCCAACACAATCCAGATTAAGCTCACTCTCATCCTCCTGCTCCTCCTCCCATGAGCTCATGGCACCTCCCTAGGCACTGTCAAACAACTTCAATGGCTCTTTGCTACTACAAGACAAAGCCCAAAGTCCTTATCCCGTTCCAGGCTCACCATCCACTGCATCCCTCAGGCACCCCGAGCTTGGACCAATGCGGCTCCTTCGGCCACAAACAGCCCTGTCTGCGGGCGCCTGCTCACCTCAAGCACCCAGCACAGGGCCTAGCGCAGAGCAAATACTAAATGAACTCTGTTCAGTAAATGAACAAATCATACCTCTGAAACACATAAGCCCTTGCGGGTTAGATTCACTGCATCTCCCTGATTACTTGCCTTTATGAGATGGTCCTTTTATAGAACCAGTTGAGCCCTGAACCCTCTAGCAGCTGCCACGAGGTGGGAAGGTTGGAGGATAGACATGGGCCAGGCTAGTCCAGCTCCACGAGGGAAGTGCCAGGTAGACGAGGAGGAAAGGGCTACCCTGGCAGAGTGGTCCCAGCTGCTCTATGAACTGTATCCAGGCCGTGGGGAAGCCCCTTCCTGGGCCCTCTCCTCCTATGGATAAGACCAGGCCCCCAGATGACGGGGATGCCCAGCTTGGTCACGGACATCAACTCTGCCAGACAAGAAATCTTCCTGGTTTAACAAGTACTTTCCCGTCATGCTCTCCGTGGGGCCCACTGTACTTGGTACATGTGCAGCGCAGGGACTGTAGGCTCATTTTACAGAGAAGGAAACCAAGGCAATGAGAGGAGAATCGACTTGCTTGTCTAAGTAAGAAGCATAGATAAGACTTGATCCCAGTTCTGACCTTGATTCCAGTCTTTCTAGTTTAGTGTAGCACAGATGACACTTTTGGGAAACAGGGGTATGAAAGTTTTTCATCTTTACTCCCTTGCACAATATAGAGAAACAGCAAACTCCACAGGGAACTGTGGCTCACCGTGGCAGGCAGCCCCATAAGTAATTAAGATACCTGTCCCCCGGTCATAAGTGGGGAGAAGGGGGACATATTCTCACACCTCACTACACTGAAAAGCACAATAGGCTGGACAAGCAATGAGGGAAGCCAGGCTGAGTGGGAGCCACGTCAACCAGTCTAAAGGGGCACCTGCTACTTACTCCAGCTGATAGTCACCATGCAACAACTCAGACCTGGCTCAAAAAGCAGCCAAATTACCAAACCGAAGCAAACCCCAAACAAAAGACACCCCACATCTTGTAGGCCAAACTAAATGACTGTAAGCCAAATGTAGCCACTGAGTCAATAGGCAGAGTTGTGGTTTCAGTCAAGAGTCAGGCAGGCCATGGTGAGAATCCTGGCTTTACCAGAGGTGATCTTGGGCATGTCACTTATTTTTTTTTTTTTAAATATATTTTATTGATTTTGTACAGAGAGGAAGGGAGAGAGATAGAGAGCTAGAAACATTGATGAGAGAGAGTCATCAATCAGCTGCCTCTTGCACACCCCCTACTGGGGATATGCCCGCAACCAAGGTACATGCCCTTGACCGGAATCGAACCCGGGTCCCTTCAGTCCCCAAGCCGACGCTCTATCCATTGAGCCAAACCGGTCTCGGCTTGGGCATGTCACTTAACCTCTCTAGCCCTCGGTTTTCTCACTTGTGAAATGGGGCTGGAAATAATGCAGAGCCCCCAGGACTGCAAGAAGGAGCACTTGAATGGTTTACCAGGAATACTTAGCACAGATCTTGAGAAATGGCAGCTGCTGTCACAGTAGCCCAGCCCTCCCTGGGACTGAGCCCCACCATCATGCGTGACGTTAAGGTACAGTGACTGCTTGCCAAGTGCACTTAAAAATTAGAGGACAGCGGGACCAGCTAGGCTCAGTGGATAGAGCGTCGGCCTGTGGACTGAAAGGTTCCGGGTTCGATTCCGATCAAGGGCATGTACCTTGGTTGCGGGCATATCCCCAGTGGGGGGTGTGCAAGAGGCAGCTGGTCGATGATTCTCTCTCATCGATGTTTCTAGCTCTCTATCCCTCTCTCTTCCTCTCTGTGAAAAATCAATAAAATATATTAAAAAAAAAAAAAATAGAGGACAGCCCAGTGGCGTGGCTCAGTGGTTGAGTGTTGACCTATGACCCAGGTCACAGTTGGATTCCCGGTCAGGGCACATGCCCGGGTTGCGGACACGGTCCCCAGTGTGGGGCATGGAAGGCAGCTGACCAATGATTCTCTCTAACATTGATGGTTCTATCCCTCTCTCCCTCTCTCTTCCTCTCTGAAAGCAATAAAAACAAAAAATAAAATAAAAAATTAGAGGACAATCCTGGCCAGAGTGGCTCGGTGTCTTGGGCACCGGGAGATTGCTGGTTTGATTCCCACTCAGGGCATATACCTGAGTTGTGGGTTTGATCCCTGGTTGGGACTTGTATGGAGGGCAGCTGATCGATCACATCAGTGTTATTCTCTCTCCCTCTCCCTGCCTTCCTCTCTCTCTCCAACCAATAAAAATATATTTATTTTTAAAATTAGAGGACAATTAAAAGACAGGTGGTGCCCTGGCTTGGCTTGGCTCAGTGGATAGAGCATCAGCCTGCGGACTGAAGGATCCCAGGTTCGATTCCAGCCAAGGGCATATGCATGGGTTGCGGGCTTGATCCCCAGCAGGGGGCGTGCAGGAGGCAGCTGATCAACGATTCTCTCTCATCATTGATGTTTCTGTCTCTCTCTCCTTCTCCCTTCTTTTCTGAAATCAATAAAGAAATATATATATATATTTTTTTAAATAAAATAAGACAGGTGCCGTTCACAGCAGCATTTGATTCCCACAGTCAGGAGCAGAGACTCTGGGGCCAGATTAGCTATGTGACTTTTACTTAAGCTTGTAGAGTCTCAGGACCCTCGCTTTTCAATGGACATAATGATAATACCTGCTTCATAGGTCCATGGGAACACTTAAATGAGTTTGCATGTAAGTGCTTAGAACTCTGTCTTGCCTGTGGAAAGTGCTATGTAGTGCCAGCTGTCATTAGCAGCAATAGCATCTCTGTTGTCATCAGCATCACTGGAGCATGTTCATTTAGGTGCCCGTGAGCAGCCAGAATAAAAAAAAGTGGCTTTCTTTTATGTAAATTATCTGTTACTAGGAGAAGCCAAAATGTGACTTTCTACTAAGTTCTCAAACAGGTTGTCCCTGGCATGCTGGGCTCTTACAGAAACAAGATGAGGGAAGCTAGAGACTTAAAAGGGATTCATGTATTCAACAAAGAACTCTTGCAAAAGAGGATAAAAAAGGCAGATTACCCAATTTTTAAAGATGAACAAAAGATTTGAACAGGCTTCTCATAAAACGCAATAAACACATAAAGAGGTGTTCAACTTCACTAGTCATCAGAGAAATGCGAATTAAAACCCCGCACCTGGAATGCCTATGATTAAAAAGATGGTCACCAAAAGACAAGTACTAAAATGTCATAGCAACATTATTTGTCACAGTCAAAAACTGGCAAGAGAACAACCCATCCACTGACAATAGATTGCACAATTAAATTGTGGTCTGTTCACACAGTAGAAACTACACAACATGAGTGAACGGCAGCCACAGGACAATGTGGATGAATCTCAGAAAGGATCTTGAGGAACAGAAGCCAGAAAGATATAAAAAAGCATGTTTGTCTAAAATTCAAAGAGACAAAACTAATCTAAGCTCCTAGAAATTAGCTTAGAATGCTTATCTTTAGAGAGGCGCAGGGACTGGAAGGTTACAAGGAGGTATTCACTTTTTGAAGAAAAGGTACTGACTTGTACCTAATGTGTGTTTATGTGATATTAGAGGAACAGTGCATGAATTTGTGCATGGGTGGGTCCCTCGGTCTGGCCAGTGAACAGGGCTGATCGGACCCATTGGGACTGGCCGGAGGGACCACAGGAGGTTGGCTGGCCAGCCATAGAAGGTTGGCTGTGGGAGTGCACTGATCACCAGGGGGCAACTCCTGCATTGAGCATCTGCCCTCTGGTGGTCAGTGTGTGTCATAGCAATCAGTCGCTTAGGCTTTTATATATAAGATTTCAATGAGATGTAAGAGATTCCAGTGGACCCTACTCCCAGTTACACCCTTCCCATCCTTCAGTTCATATGGGATTCCCAGCTTCTCAACCACAGATGCAGCCAATATAATCAGCCAAGAGAATCTCCCTCCATATTTAGACTCAACAAGAACTTCCCATTTCTTGAGCATCTGCCCCTGGTTTTTGGAAAGGGCCAGAAGCTTTAGAGACACCCCCAGCCGAGTGTGGTCTGTACTTGGAGCCAGTGGAGAGGCTCACTACTTCGGAAACAGCTCTCATTCTAGAAAGACCTTCAGTATTCTGACCCCAATGGAAACTCACTGCCTCAACCCTGTTTTCCAAATCTTCTTGAGGGTAACTTTAACAAACCAGGAAAAGGAAACACGTTTACTGTCTGACCTGCCCTATTTAAATATTAGTCTGTGGAAACTGGCCATTTCAAAAACCGAAACCACTTCGATCATGACCAAAACAGTACATGTGGTAACCAAACTGAAGTCAAGTTCTTTTTTTTTTTTTTTTTTATAAAATAACCCGCCCTGATACATTAGACAGAAGCAGACATTGCCCTTTTTGCAAACCCTGATAATTGATTCAGGCAGAGATCCTGAAAGGGCGGAGCCATTCTGGGAGAGGTTGTGGAGGATCTTTATGTCAGTCCCACCCACTGCTGCCTTCGTCCACCATTCCTAGGCTGTTTCCACCTGGCATGATTACTGACTAATGGGGGCAACACGACATGCTGCTCAGGAAGTGATGCCACACTACACTCCCATGAAGTGTTCTTTAGCTCCTTGCTCCCAAAAAGAAGCTGGAGCTGAATCTAAGTAAGATATTTGAGCACTTGAAATTTATAGAAAATGCAAATACAGAGAAATAGTTAAAATGATGCCAGGAGGAAGCAAACAGGCACATTCCACATAAGAATGACCTCTTGCCGAAACTGGTTTGGCTCAGTGGATAGAGCGTCGGTCTGCGGACTCAAGGGTCCCGGGTTCGATTCCGGTCAAGGGCATGTACACTGGTTGCGAGCACATCTCCAGTAGGAGATATGCAGGAGGCAGCTGGTCGATGATTCTCTCTCATCGATGTTTCTAGCTCTCTATCCCTCTCCCTTCCTCTCTGTAAAAAATCAATAAAATATATTAAAAAAAAAAAAAAAAGAATGTTCTCTTCAACAAGACAGTGGCATAAGAAAGAGGGCTTTTATTGTGGAGGTTATATGGATGCCCACATTTAACGAAACTCATCAAATTGTAGCCTTAAGATCTACCGTATGCAGGCCCTGGCCAGGTAGCTCGGTTGGCTGAGTGTCATCCCAGTACACCAAGTTGTGGATTGAATCCAGACAGGGCACATACAAGAATCAACCAATGACTGCATAAATAAGTGGAACAACAAACTGGTATTTTTTTTCTCTCCTTCTCTCGCTCTCAAATCAATCAATCAATCAATAAATAAAAGACCTACTGTGTGCAAATTTTATTGTAGGTTTTGAAAAGAGACTTAAGGGATATAACCAGTGAATAAAAAGTGTGAACCTTGCAGAGACTGATTCCAATAAACCAATCACAAGAAGATATATTTAGAAGGACAATCAATAGGGAACACATATCTATTGATGGGATACTATGTGAGAACAAGTAACCATCCATTTTGTTAGCTGCTATGAAAGAAAATATTTGTCTTTTTTAGAGTTATAGATACATAACAAAGATGATGTGAAATGCTTTATTTTTATTTTATTTTTTAATTCCTCAACTGAGGATAGGTATGTGTTATTTCATTGATTCTAGAGAGAAATGAGGGGGGCGGGGGGGAAAGAGAGAGAAAGAGACATCAATCGGTTGCCACTCCTATCAGGGTTCAAATCTTCGACCCTTGTGCATGGGACAACACTCATGCACAGAATACTTTAATTACAGGTATTGACGGGTTAAGGGTCATGAAGTTGGCAACTTCTTTTCAAATGCACTCTTTAAAAAAAATGTACTTATATAGAGACAGAGACAGAGAGAGAGAGAGAAAGAAAATGTAGCAAACTGTGAAACTAGAAGAGAAATGGTTTTCATTATACCATTTTTAAATTTTTTCTATAGGTTTGAGCTTTTCCCTCAATAAAAAAGTTGGAAAAATACATCAGTAACAACAAAAAAGAAAGGAAGAACAGAAGAAGGAAAAGGGAGAGAAGGAGGGGAGGAAAGGAGATAGAAAGGAAGGAAGGGAAGGAGGAAAGAAAAATCTCGATAATTCTTGGGTCTGGGTGATGGCATCTGGGGGTTTGCTATCTATTCTTCTAGTTTTGTATAGCCTTTGTATAGCCTAGGAAATTTCTATAACAAAAAGTTAACTTAAAAAAGGCATAGCAAGGATCTGGTTCTATTTCCCCCTAACGTTTACATGGCCTCTTCCACTGGCCCGCACTGACCGTGGGACTTTCCGAGTGCAGTGCCCTTCATGCCACCTCCACCCTGTGGGGTGGATGTCTTGTTATTGGAAGTCTGCCCCTGAGAGGTGAGAGAGGATCAGAGAGGTGAGCCTTTCCCAACCTCACACACAGGACTTAAACACAGCCAGCTGGATTCCAGAGCCTGCATGCTTTTTTTGTTGTTGTTAATCCTTACCCCAGGATATTTTCCCATTGATTTTTAGAGAGAGTGGAAGAGAGAGGTTAAGACACAGTGAGAGAAGCATCTATGTGAGAGACCACATCAGTTGATTGCCTCCTGCAGGAGCCCTGACCTGTGTAGGGCCCAGGCTGGGGAGGAGCCTGCAACCAAGGTACATGTCCTTGACCAGTATCGAACCTGGGACCCTTCGGTCCGCAGGCCAATGCTCTATCCACTGAGCCAAACCAGGTAGGGCCAGAGCCTGCATTCTTTTTTTTAAAAATATTTTTTATTGATTTTTTACAGAGAGAAAGGGAGAGAAATAGAGCTATAATAGAAACGTCGATGAGAGAGAAACATCGACCATGCCCTTGACCAGAATCGAACCTGGGACCTTTCAGTCCGCAGACCGACACTCTACCACTGAGCCAAACCGGCTAGGGCCAGAGCCTGCATTCTTAACCCTCACACTGTCTGACTGGAAGCACCTAAAACATCACCTCCTCCAGAAACTCACGCTAACTCTCTTTTGACTTCAGTACACTACCAGGAGCTTTCTACCTTTGCCTCGTGCAGAGATAAAGGCCAAGTTCTACTGTTTGGACATCCACCTCTTCGGTAGCTCCTGCTGTGTTTCCAGGAGCATTTCCTCCCTGCTTCCACTTCCTCTGTCCTAGCAGCCGAAACCACAGCCAGATACACCTCCCTGAAGCCTTGAGTGCCCTCACAGTGACCCTGCTGATTCCTAACTCAAAACACCATTCCCTGTCTGCAACTCCCCATCCAAAGTCTTCAGCCAGACATTCTAGCTCCCTTCTTCCCCGGCTGCATGACCTTGGGCAAGTAAGTCCACGTCTCTGAGCCTCAAGCTTCTTACCTGTAAAGTGGGCCAATAACAGCACCATAGGGTTTTGTGAAATCAATGGAGATAATGTAAGGAAAGAGCGTAGTAGGTATTGATTAAGTGTTCCTTTTCACAATTTGGCCTTCTCCCTCCCTCTCTCTCTTCCTTCCTTCCATCCACCCACTCACCCACCACATCTGTCTGGCTGTTGAAGACTGCCACCGCCTGGCCCACGTCCATAGGTCATGCACTCTGCTGATGGTACGCCCCCCCTCGGTTCTCCCTACCGCAGACTTACCCCCTGGGAGTGCAGATACTCCACGGTTTTGCTAATGGTGTGCAGGACGAAGCTGGCCTCCCGCTCTGAGAAGAATCTCTGCCGTAGGATCTTGTCCAGCAGCTCCCCACCCCGCATCAGCTCTGTCACCAGGTACACATGTTTGCCGTCATCGTACACCTGCCAAAAACCGTGCCATCAGGCCCCTCCCCTCAATGCCAGACGGGACCCCTTGGTCACCATTCACCAGGCCAGGAAAGAAGGACATGAGCGGGGGCGTGTGTTCTGCTCAGGGCCTTCGGATATTTGGGCCTCTGTTCTCCCCGGACAAGAAGATGCTGGTGCTTGCCTCCTGATGGGCAGGAAGCGCTCAAACATGCCCGTCTGAAGTGAAGGGTTCCTGGGGCGCAGGCAGGCCAGAGGCACCTAGGGTCCCCCTCCCCCATGAGCAGAGGAGGATCAGAAGTCAAAGGAATGGCAGACCCGAGACACATCCTAGAGTTGAGTGCCTCCGTCCTCACCCATTTCAAGGACCCCCACTCACATCTTTCAGAGTGATGATGTTGGGGTGCTGGCCATACCGCAGAAGAATCTCAATCTCCTCCGAGGGATCCCTCTTGCTCTTGTCGATGACCTGAGGGGAAAGGGTGCGTGTAGCAGCATTTCCTCCTGCATCCACACTGCAGGGCTAGCGTCCAGCCACACACCTTTCCCCCCACCCAGTGCCTCAGGTGCCAGCCCTCCTTGCCAAAGGGCAAAGGCCACATTGGCCCCTGTGCCGCCCCCACCCCCGCCCAGATACATGGATGGAGGCTCACCTTGACAGCATACTCCATGTTGGTGGCCTTGTGGACACAGCGCTTGCACACCGAGTAGGAGCCCACACCGATCGTCTCCTTTACCGCGTAGCCGTCGCTGAAAACCAGGTTCTTCCCGTGCAGCTGCTACAGGAGACCAAGAGGCGGGCTGGCCTTCCGCTTCAGAATGCAGGGGAGAGTCCCCAGCAGCCGAGGCCCGGGCTCTCCGGGGAGATGGCACCGGGCAGCAGCCAGGCCTGGGGTAGAATGCTGGACGTGTGACAAGAATCTGGCCCTCCCTGGACCTAGACGGTGCGATGGGCACACTCGCTGGCTCCCTCGCTGCAGTCAGAGGGTGGTGAAGTGGGCAGGCCTGAGAGGCCCGCAGGAGCCCTGAGCTGGGTCCCATCTGCCACTTCCTGTGACCTTGAGTGAGTTGCCTTCCCTTTCTAGGGTGTCACAGCCCACCTCATTAGGGATCCCAAAGTTCCAAGTCATGAATAATAGCAAATGCTTCGATAATGCTTGGCGTGTGGCAGATGCTATTCTGGGCACTTCCTACCAGGTACCACACGGCCCATGGACAGTCCCAGTGTATGCCTGCTGCCCTCACATCCCGTCTGGTTTAACATTCGTCCTGGGCAAAGATGTCCAGTTGGATGATAAATTACATAGTCATGTTAACTTTACACATATCAACTTATAGAATCCTCACAACCCTATGGAAAGTTTTTATCATCACTCCCATTTACAGAGGAGGAAACTGAGGCACCAGGAGGGTAAGTGTCACAATCAAGTCCCTCACTTGGAAGTTCTGAACCCAGGCAATGAGTTCCAGGGTCTACATTCTTGCCTCTCAATTCTAAGTTTCCACGGAGCCGGGAAAGTGTGCAAATGGGGGACAAGTGAGAGGAGATGTGAGCCCCCTGCTGCCCATCCACCTCCCAGCACCTCCAGCCTGGGCACCACCAGCCTGGGCACCCCTTCACACTTACCTATTCAGGCCCTACAGTGTCCCTGGCTGTGCCAGAAAATTTATGTGCACGTTGTCATCCTTGTTTTTACAAATGGGGAAACCAAGGCCCAAGGAGGTTTGGAAGCTCAGTGACTACACAGTGGCAATCAGGGTTTGAACCCAGGCCTGTCCAACTCCAGAGCCTGGATTCTCGGTCACTTTGCCTGTGGCTTTGAGGTGGAAAAGGACAACTGGTCTCTCACCTGTACCACTGAGTGCAGTGGTGCCTGTGTGGCCCACGTCTTGCCGTCATCCTCCATCAGGCCGGTGGCCACGAAGCTGAAGCCACGGAACAGCTGATGGGCGCCAGCACTGGGGGGGATGCCAGGGGAGTCTGCAGGGGGAGGAAGGGGATGATGAGCCTGAGGAGGTACCCTTGATCCCGAGGCAGCCCAGCAAAGGGCGACTACGGGGTCTCAGGCTTGCCTCAGCAGCTCGACATGAATGGTGGGAGCTTGGGCAGGACAGAACTCCTTATCCAACCCCCTAGCCAGCCCCTCTGTTCATGTGTGTTTAGACCAGACCAGCCCTGATCAAAGAAAGAAGGGACTGAGCCGAAACCGGTTTGGCTCAGTGGATAGAGCGTCGGCCTGTGGACTGAAGGGTCCCGGGTTCGATTCCGGTCAAGGGCATGTGCCTTGGTTGCGGGTACATCCCCAATGGGGGGGTGTGCAAGAGGCAGCTGATCGATGGTTCTCTCTCATCAATGTTTCTAGCTCTCTATCCCTCTCTCTTCCTCTTTGTAAAAAATCAATAAAATATATTAAAAAAAAAAAAAAAAGAAAGAAAGAAAGAAAGAAGGGACTGAGTGGACCTATGGCTAAACCCATGTTCCAGATGAAAACACTGAGGCCTGGCAGACCAGGATGAAAGACCCCCACATCCAGTGTCCAGTGCAGGCCAAGACCCTTCATCCCTTCCTGGATGCCTCCTCCTGGCCTCCCTGCCTCAGGTCTGCCCCCTTAGGTCCATCTTCTGTGCCACAGCCAGAAAGATGGTTCCGCCCGCAAATCTATCCCTGCACCTTCCCTTCCAACGTCCCCCTCTGCCCGCAAGAACAAGTCCAACTCCTCAGGGTCTTGTGCTCTTAGCTTCCTCTCCCTCACTCCGCAGCTCAGCGGGTCAGGCTTCTCAGATCCTTAAAGGAGACCCTCAGCCACTGCGCATGCTGTTCCCTCTCACTACATAGTTCGCTCTTTGTCTGTCCTTCGGGGCTCAGCTCATCCACCCTCTCCTCAGAGAAGCCTCTAGCCCTTCACCCCTATTAAGCTGCACTTGTCACACTGCCCAGTAGCTGGTTTCACATCTCTCCCCCACTAGAGCCTGGGCCATGTAAAGGCAGGGCCTGAATCTGTCTTGTTCACCATCAATCCCCCCATGGCTGGCACACAGTAGAGACCAGGTACATATTTGTCATATAAATGAAGAAAGAGGGACAAAATGCTCAGAGAAATGCTAAGCTCCCTATCATCGGAGATGTACAAGCACAGTGAGAAAAGCACCCCTTCTGCTAAAACCTCCTTCCAGAACTAACATCCCGCCGCCCCAATAACTGGACAAAATGTTAGGGTTTACCAAACTTCCTCCCAGAAGCCCTTGGCTTCTTACAAGGAAAGAAGGGACCGAGTGCACCTGTGGCTAAACCCATGTTCCAGATGAATCCACTGAGGCCTGGCAGTCAGAACAGCCAAAGCAGATTCCCACATCTGCCCCTGACCTGTGGGCGCTGTCTCCTCTGCTCTGCCAGACCATCTGCACCTTGCTTTTATTGGGTCAGATTCTTTACCCCTGACGTGAGCCTGACGTGTTTGTCTTCCCAGTGGGCTGGCAGATGCCCGGGGCAGGGGGCCTGACGTTTCTATTGTGGCCTCAACCACCCACTCTCCCCCACCCCTCACCAGACACAAAGAGCCCACAGAGGCCCGGAGCGGGAGAGTCAGGCAGAACAAGACGGGGACCGAGAGCCAGAGGCCCACCCGCCCGTCCGCCCACACACCTGCGCCTGCCAGAGCCCTGCCGCCCCTGCCTCCCTCCTATACCGACCGGTCCAAGGCAATCAGGCAAGGGACGCACCCTTGGGTGTACGGGACGTGAACTCGGTGTCGAAGTAAAAGGTGTCATCGGGTTGGGCCACGGCCGGCTTGAAGGGTGGCTTGATCTCACGACGGTACAGCTTCTGAAAAGTGGGGCGGGCATTCCGGTCACCACGGCACCCCCACAGCCTGCTGGGAGCCCGAGAGCACCGGCCATGCAGACAGGGGCACACTGCTTGCCCTTGGAAGGCCAGCCCTTGCTGCCCAGGCCATGGGTCACCCCGCTCCATCTTTAAGCCTTCATCAGTAGAAGCCCCTCCCCTAACAGGTAAAGCCCTGACGGGGTGACAGACACACTCACGTTCCAGTCAATGGTGGAGTAGAAGACATGTCGCTTGATTTCCTCTGCCCCATCAGGGCCGGAGCCTGAAAGAGCCCAGACGAGGGGTCTGCAGGTGGTTCAACCTCCAGTCGCCACCGAGCAGCCTCACTGGTCTGGAACCAGCAGCCGGAGCAGTCCACTGGGAGCACTGGACTCAAGTCTACCCTGCCACAAATCTACCCAGCCATCACAAGGCCTGCTGCCCGCTCAGCATTTTCCACTCTCGGGGGCCCCTTATGATCATGCTCTAATGTGACTGATAAAAGAAGGAAGGCCCAGAGAGGTTAAGCAACTTGCCCAAGGCCACACAGGACAGAGGCTGGACCAAGATCTGCAGAGGGCCTCTACCTCCTTCCCGTGCCAGGCATCATCTCTCTTGTTCTAATCCCATTGCCCCTGTCAGTCACCAGACAGGCTCTCATTCCATTCAATCCTGAGGACCTGGTTCATGATTCAGGTGAACCCAGGAGCCAAGATATATTAAGCAACTAGTACACACCAGACACATTCATGTGACTTCATTTAGTCAACAGAGCTTGAGATCATCCTCAATCTGAGGGCGAGGACCTGGGGCACTGGGAGGTGACGTCAACTACCTTGGTCACATCGCTCATAAATGGCACTCCTTTGTTCAACGAGTATTTACGGAGGGACCACTGCACACCAGGCAGCGGGGACCTGGCACGGGGCTGGGATCGGGACCTGAGCCTTCCGAGGCCTGAGCTCATGCTCTTCCTCTTGTGCCAGCAGCCTTGGCGAGGAGCTGTGTGGGGGCCTCTGTCCTTGTCCCAGGGGGAGTGGGATGACTCAGTTCCTGCCTTCCCCTACACACAGGTCACCCCGCTGCCCCGAATACCACACATGGAGCCAAGGAGGAGGGTGGCCAGCGGCATTGTCTGCCTACACAAAGGACAACGGTCCCTTTCAGCCCCAGATATGGCCCCGTGGCCTAGGCCGCAGCTGTACCCGCTCCCCTCCCCTGAGCTGGGGCTGCTTACCGAGCCGGTTGGCAGGATTCCGCTTGAACAGCGCCCGCAGGAGGCTCTGGGCTTCCGTGCTCAGAAACTGGGGCATGCCTAGCTTCGCCCTGAAACAGCCCCCGGGTCTCATCAGGGCTGAGCCCCACCCCAGAGGCCCCATCTCCCCTCCCACTTTTGTCCAGGTCTAGTTTCCAGCTCATGCCAGACAAGCGGTCCCCTAGCTCACCTCCCAGAGAATTCTGGGATTTGCCTCCCACAGGCCCAGGGGGGACGAACAAGGGGCTCTGGAAAGCACAATGCTTCATCCAGAGGAGTGTCTCTTTAATGGAGGAACCTGAGGCCGCCAAACCGGGGCCAGGCGTGAGGAGAGCCCGAGGGGTCAGGAAGGAGCTGGTGCTTACTTCAGAATCAGTGTCATGGTCTCCTTCCGGTCCTTCCCCTGGAAGGGCAGGGAGCCCGTCAGCATCTCAAACTGCGGAAGACAAGGGTCCATTCAGGCTTTGGTCCCCATCTCCCATGCCCCCACCTCCTTCCACGCAAGCCACTCAGCTCCATTCCCAGGATTCTTGCTGGCCTGCTGGAGGTTCACCTGGATCAAAACTGTGTCTGTCCCTCCCCCCTCTGTCAGTCAGAACACCAGGAGCAGTATCAGGGACCCAGAGCTGGGGAGAGGCCCAGTCCCGGGTTGGGGCACCCAGGTGAGGACCAGCCTGGAATCCTTCCAAGGAAGGGCACTGCGGCTGGGTGAAGGGTAAGGCCAGTTTGGCAGTGAGAGGACAGAAGAGCCTTAAAGACCACCAATCCCGACTGTACAGATGAGGAAACTGAGGCCGAGGCCTGGGTCGGATCCTTTGCCACAGCCTGGCACTCACCATCAGCACCCCATAGGACCACCAATCTGCACTGTGGGTGTGACCCTGGCGGTTGACCACCTCGGGGGCCATGTACTCCACCGTCCCGCAGAAGGAATAGGCCTTCTTCTCGTGGTCGATGGCTTCCTTGCTCAGGCCGAAGTCTGTGGTGAGGAGGGCAAGGGGACACACCTTCAGGCCACCCCTGCCTTCTTTGCCATCACCCCCTGCACCCCCAACTTCCCTGCCCAGAGGCCTTACGACATCACCCCAGGACATTCAAGAATAAGCTGAGGGCCCTGGTTGGGTGGGTATAGGAGGCAACCGATAGATGTTTCTCTTTCTTTCTCTCTCTCTCTCTCTCTCTCTCTCTCTCTCTCTCTCTCTTTCTCTCTCTCTCTCTCCCCCTTCTTCTCTAAAATAAACAAAAATTTATTTTTTAAAAAGAGTTAGCTAGCCGAAACCGGTTTGGCTCAGCGGATAGAGCATCGGCCTGCAGACTGAAAGGTCCCAGGTTCGATTCCGATCAAGGGCATGTACCTGGGTTGCAGGCACATCCCCAGTGGGCGGTGTGCAGGAGGCAGCTGATTGATGTCTCTCTCCCATTGATGTTTCTAACTCTCTATCCTTTTCCCTTCCTCTCTGTAAAAAAAAAATCAATAAAATAAAATAAAAAATAAATAAAAGAGTTAGCTAAGTCCCAGAGAGGATGGGAGACTTGCACAGTGGGGAGCTAGGGTTCAAACTCGGGCCATTCAAAGTCTGGGACCTGGGCTCTGATCACTCCTCAGGGCCTGGCACGGCCTCTCGGGAAGAACAGATCCTCGGCACTCAGCCCACGCCCAGTGAGAGCCCATCCTGCCCTCCCCAGGGACCTGAGGGGCAGGCGCCCTCCACTCACCGGTGAGCTTGATGTGGCCCTCCTCATCCAGAAGGATGCTGTAATGAAGAGAGAAGAGTCAGGGCCCGCGGCCGTGGCTCCTTAGGGGTTCTGATGACACCACGGGGGCTGCCGGGGTTGGCCCAGAGGTGACCCACCCAGATGCATCTGATGAATGGGTGGGTGGGGTGGGTGCTGGCACTGCTATCAGGTGTATTGCCTGCCCACCTTCTTTGCTAACCCTTGAAACACTGTGTGAGGTTGGTACTATTACTGCCCAGTTTTAAAAAGGAGCAACTAAAGCCTAAGAACTCCCCGTGGTCATAGAACTAGTACGTGGTGGAGACAAGGTTTGAATTTGGGTCTGACTCTAAAGCCAGAGCTCATTCCATCTTAGCACCTGCCCCTGACTCCCAAGTTACTGTTTGAGGATATTTAGATGTTAAGGAAAATTCTAGGGAAGCCATATTGAGGAATGACCTTTAATGGTAGCATCTTAGATGTCACACTGGATTAGGAAAGAGATAGGCAATGTACTTTCATGGAGGTGCCTGGCCCTCGGTGATGGCAACACTAGTGATTAGACAGCCCCCAGGGTAAGCCTGCTGCCACCACCACTCCACTGTACCCACCCATTCACGGGGCAGCTCATGGGACAGGAACTCTCTTGGGGAGAGTCACACCCCTGCCCATTGGGGCGGCCCTGTCCTAGGAGAGGCCCCAGGGCCTGACTCTGCACTGCCCAGGGGGCCGGGGTGAGGCTGGCGCTGCACTCACTTCTCAGGCTTGAGGTCTCTGTAAATGATGCCCAGGCTGTGCAGGTGGTCCAGGCCCAAAGCCAGCTCAGCCAGGTAAAACTTCACGTCCTCCTCCGTGAACATAACCTGCAGGGAGGGAGGGGATCTCAGCCTCTCCTTCAGGAGCGGGGACACTGGGCAGTCAGCAGCTTCCTGATCCGGAGGGTCCACTTTGAGGAAGACCCTTAAGAGACCCCGGGACCATCCACCCCCTTTACACAGGGGTTTGAGGTGTGAAATGCCTAAAATACATGTCACTCATGAGGCATTGCTTGGAAATAGCAAAAGGTTGGAAACAGCCCAAGGGTCAAGCAATAGGCGGGAGTAATGCCTCTCCCTGCAGATCCAGTGCTGTGCTGTGCAGCATGAACTACAAGAGAAGTTTCCCACGTTCTGATACAGATCGATATCCTCTCTGCTAAAAGCATAGACTGCAAACGGCCCCCTCGACTAGGAGTTCTTCCAGGAGTTCGACCAGGCAGCGGGGGGAAGGGAGGGAGGCCCTGGCTGGCGGCAGGCGGCTGGGGGAAGGGAAGGAGTACCCAGCCGGCGGCCGCAGCCGCTAGAGACACTACCAATGCACAAATTTTGTGCACTGGGTCTCTAGTCTTGAATAAAAGCAAGGTACTGAACAGTATCACACAATAGTTCCTTTTTTTTTTTAATCCTCGTTTAAGATATGTTTATTGATTTTAGAGAGAAGAAGAGAAAGGGAGAGAGAGAAAAACATCAATTGGTTGCCTCTCATATGCACTCTAACCGGGGACCAAACCACAACCTGGTATGTAGCCTGACTGGGAATCGAACCTGCGGTGACTTTTTTTTTTTTTTTTAATATATTTTATTGATTTTACACAGAGAGGAATTGAGAGGGATAGAGTTAGAAACGTTGATTAGCGAGAAATATCAACCAGTTGCCTCTTGCACACCTCCAACTGGGGATGTTCCCACAACCAAGGTACGTGCCCTTGACCGGAATCGAACCCGGGACCTTTCAGTCCACAGGCCGACGTTCTATCCACTGAGCCAAACTGGTTTCGGCTGCGGTGCACTTTTGGTGTACTGGATGACACTCCAACCAACTGAGCCACACCAGCCAGGGCCAGAACAGTACTTTTTATGTAAAAATGTGAGGGGTGGGATTCAGAACATATATCAGAATGGTGTGTATTTCCAAAGAGACATGAAAAGCTTAAATAAGGAACCAATAAAAATGTTTACCTATTGCCCTAGCCGGTTTGGCTCAGTGGATAGAGCGTCGGCCTGCGGACTGAAGGGTCCCAGGTTCGATTTCAGCCAAGGGCAAATGCCTGGGTTGCATGCTCGATCCCTAGCCCAGGAGACAGCTGATCAATGATTCTTTCTCATCACTGATGTTCCTATCTCTCTCTTCCTCTCCCTTCCTCTCTAAAATCAATAAAAAAAAATATTTTTTAAAAAAATGTTCACCTATGTGGGGTAAAAGGGGGTGAGGAGTGGTCTGAAGACTTTTAATGAATATTTTTCCTTTCAATCATATAAATGTATCACCTATTCAAACATTAAAATAACATTTTAAAATTTAAAAGTCTGGTTCTCTTCTACCGTTTGAATTGTACTAATGGCCATTTTTATACCTGGCTACAATTGTTTTAGGTCAGTTAAAAATCCTTTTGATTGACACATAGTATGTAGCATTACAGTATCTAGCTTTCTGGGTGAATCTGTGCTTCTCCCGTTCTCAATGGCCAGCCCAAGGCAGCCCTGGAGAATGGAGGGGGCAGGAGATAGCCACACTGAGCTCCCCAGCCTCGCGGTGGCATCAGATCCAAGGCCTGATCCTCCTCAGCCCATCAAACTCTCAGAGGCTTTGAGAGTGTGGACTCTGTCCCTGGGTGGGTCCAGGCCACACAGAGCCCTGGGGATGGGAGGCCTTGTTGTCCCTCCAGCTCCATCCTGGGGCCCTCTAGTTATGGGGTGCAAGCTCACCTCTTTGGAGAGCCGTGTGAAGAGGTCCCCGCCACGCAGGAAGTCCAGAATAAGATAGAGCTTGCCCTCGGTCTGGAAGGCTGGGGAGAGGGAAAAGGCAATGGTGGAGCCAGCTGGACCCGGCTGCTCTGCCCCCACTCCCTCCACACACCCCTGCTCCCTTGGCCTGCCAGGTGGCAGGTCGGCAATGTACAGGGAGACAGCAGCCCACAGGCATGGGCAAAGGCTGGCAGGTTGGGTGGGACTCACCATAGTGCAGCTTCACCACAAATGGGTGGTTCACATCGGCCAGGATGTCTCTCTCCATCTTGGTCCGAACACGGTCCCGCACTGGCAGGAGGAGAAAGGAGGTCATCAAGTCTAGCCACTCCCAGCCCCTGGCTGAGCAGGGCTCTCTTTGCTCCTGTTCCTCACATTTCATGGCAGTGCCCAGGGCTGGGCCCTCGGTGCCCTGCCTAGCACTCTGGCCCCATCTTCAACCATGCTCCATCAGGGCGATTCAAGCAGCAGTCTGAGCACCCCGTTCCTCTGTGTGCCCTCCGCCTTTGCCCCGAGGGCCCCCCAGGGTACCTTCACCAGCCCCCTTCCCATCTGGCGTAAAAACCCCCAATGCCAGCCGAAACTGGTGTGGCTCAGCGGATAGAGCATCGGCCTGCGGACTGAAGAGTCCCGGGTTCGATTCTGGTCAAGGGCGCGTACCTTAGTTGCGGGCACATCCCCAGTGGGGGGCGTGCAGGAGGCAGCTGATCGATGTATCTCTCTCATTGATGTTTCTAACTCTCTATCCCTCTCCATTTCTCTCTGTAAAAAATCAATAATATATTTTTTAAAAATCCCCAATGCCAGGCTGGGGCTGGTGAGAATAGTCACTTAGGGAGCTACTTATAAAGGCAGATTTCTGGGGCCTCAAATTCAGACTCATGGGTCTGAGCAGACAGCCTCACACATACTACTTTTTCTTTAAGACTCAATGTCCCGCCCGGCTGGTGTGGTTCAGTAGTTGAACCAGGAGGTCACAGTTCAATTCCTGGTCAGGGCATATGGCCAGGTTACGGCCTCGATCCTTGGTGTGGGGTGTGCAGAAGGCAGCCAATCAATGATTCTCTCTCATCATTGATGTTTCTCTCTCTCTCTCCCTCTCTCTCCCTCTCTCTCCCTCTCTGAAAGCAATAAAAATATATTTAAAAAAAAAAAAAAAAAGTCCCTAGGCAATTCTGATCAACAGTTTCTTCTTTGACTCAGTTTAGGCCTTGCCTCCTCCAGGAAGTCTTCCTGAACTTGCCTAGCTGAGTTAGCAGTGCTCTGCTTCCCCCTCAGAGCACCTTCTCACCCTGTTTTAATGTTTTTGTTTCCCTCACCAGACATGACAGGTACCATGCTGGAGTAAACTAGTCCAGTCACTGTTTCCCAAATACGCCTTACATTTTCAAACCGCCCCTACAATATAGCTCTGGCAAACAGTTCCTCTTCCTGGGGTCCCATTCCTTTCCCATTTTCAGTCCGGAGAACTCCCAACTCATCCTGCAAGGCCCAGTTCAAATGGCCATTCTTTATGTGAGCCTACTTCCCCGCCCCCCCAACCCCACCGCCCAGGACACTGCACCCGTCTTCCCAGAGATGCCCGGTCACAGCAAGGATTGCACCGCACCGCAGGGCTGCTCAGCCTCTCCAAAGCAGGAACCATGTCTTATCACCTTTCTCTTCTCAGGTGGCCCCCACCATCCCTCCTGGGGAAAGACTCCCCCCGTAGCAGGCTGGCCTTGGGGCACCAAAGCTACATCATCCCACAGACACCCTTCCTGGGCCGTAAGACTAACACTGTAACGTCCCCAAGGCTAACACTTCCAAACCCGCTCTCCCCCGGTTCCCCAGGCCCACTGCATCTGGTCGGTGGCCACAATGGCTCCCAGGCTGGTCAAAGAGTCACTGCCCAGCCCAAAGCCCGTACCAACTATCCTCATGCCCTGCCTCGGGCTCTCTTTGGAACCTCTCTAACATCCATCTCTGTGGTCCTGCTTTGACTCAACCTATCCTATCCACCCAGCAGCCTCACGCTCTTCTCCACCCGAGGTCTCCCGCAGACTCCCCTAACACCACGAAGTAACTCTGCCGGCAGGAGGGTTCTGCCCAAGCAGCCTGGCGCTGATATCTGAAGGCCCCACCACAGACGCACTGACTGACACCCACCCGCCTCCTTCCAGACATTCGCCTCCAGTTATGTCATCGGCACTGGGTGTGGGGCATGGGAGTGGGGATGCAGTTAACCCCCGAAGTCTTTTCTTTTGAACGGACCCTGTCTTTTCTCTAAGGTGGGGTATGGGGTAAGGGGTGGCTGACCTCCTCCATCGGACGCAAGGCCCTGGAGAGCTGGTCTGTCTCCCTTGATCCTGTGCCCAGCTTGGATAAATAATTTTTATTTATTAATTTGAGAGAGAGAGAGAGAGAGGAAGGGAGGGGGGAGAAACATCAATCAGCTGCTCCACCATTCACGCACCCACTGACTCCTACGTGCGCCTTGACCAGGGATGAACCCGCAACCCTGGCCCATCAGGGTGATGCTCCAACCAAGCTCCCGGCCAGGGCCCTCCACTCACCTTTCAGTGTTGCCTTCTTTAGTACCTTCATGGCATACAGGTGTCCACTGTCGGGCTTGGTGATCTTCCGCACCAGGAAGACCTGAGAAGGCAGTTGTGGGAGAAGCTGGGGAGGGCCCAGCCCCCATCCTCCAGATCCCAGGCTGATTTCTCATTTCCCTGAGCCCCATGCTGACCTTTTGCCCTCCCTGGGTCTTAAGATGATCTCTCGTCTTCCCTCAGACCCGTCCACCCTTGCCCTCTGGTCCTCAGAGCCCCAAGGTGAGCTCTCATGCCCACCCCGGACATGACCAGTGCCGCCCTCCCAGCTGTGGGCTCAGGACTCACTTTGCCAAAGGATCCCTGGCCCAGAACCTTGAGCAGCTCAAAATGGGATGGGTCAGCCTTCTCGGAGCCAGCCTTGACGTGGTGCGTGATGGAGATCTCCTTGAGGACGCCCTCATCCTGATGGAGGGATAGAGTTGGTGGGCACGGTGAGCCCCATCTTGGCAAGCAGAGGGCATGACCCCCTTCCAAGTCCACCCCCAGCAGACCTCAGACAGGACCCCGCAGGCCCTCACAGACAACTGCCCCGACAGACCAGCCTCCAGATCCATCTGTACAAAGGGCTTCGAAGGCCTGGGGGGAGGGGGTCAGACTCTCCAGGTGCAGTCAGATGGGGCACTGCTCCTACTGCTCCTGATGCTCCCGCCTGCTCGGGCCCAAAGGGATGCCCACGCATGGCCACGCTGAGCCAAGCCCTGGTTCTGGCTGAGGCCCAGAGACCTGCCTCAGGTCCTCCCCTCCCCCTGCCGTAAAGGTTTGGGTTTTGCCACAATAGGAAGTAGGGTTTGTTCTCACATTGGGTTGGCAGAACTGGGTTTTTGTTCCTAGACAGGATGGATGGCAGGGTTCCACTGGCCAGAAGGACAAGGCTGAGGTACATAGGGACCCACAAGTCACCAGAGACCAACCCAGTAAATGCCAATTTGGCTGAGCAGGAGCTAAGGCCAGAGACTCCGGACCCCACCCTCCTGAAGCTCCTTCATACAAATCTACCAGAAACCCCTCGCCAGGCGGCGGCTGTTCTAGGACCCTCTGCCATCCCTCCAATCTTCCAGGGTCGCCCTGGAGCCCTGAAGTGCTGCCTCACTTCCCCAGGAAGCAAGTCTGGGCAGAGTCCAGCCCCCGAACAGGGCCAGGCCAGGGCTGGGAGAGCCCGGCTGAAGCCAAACTGGCTGCCTGGGCACCTGCTCCAAGGGCCTCAGTCAGGACAACTCATCCATCCGGCCACACTCACCGAGTCCCGCCTGGGGCCAGAGCCAGGGCCAGGGGCAGGCAGAGAGGTCTGGCTGATCCGGGGCCGCTGCTTCCTGGGCATCCAGGGGAGCAGGGCCCAGAGCCGCAGACGGGGCGGCTTGGGATCCTGCTCCATCCGCCCAGCAGGGCCACGGCACCATGGCAGGAGCAGGCAGCCTTCGGGCTGCCTCGGAGGTGGCCGGGCCCAAGGCGGATGTGCTGGGTGAGGGAGGGGGCTGGGCCCGGGCCTGGGCCGCCAATCACTCAGGGCCTGTGGTTTCCTAGTTCCAGGCCTACACCCTCCGCCGCGCTCCCTTCCTCTCTCTCTCTCTCCCCCCCACTGCCTGAGGGCTGCCCTCTGGCCCTCCACCCTATTCTCCCTGTGGGCCTGCAAAGGGAAAGCCCCATGCCAACCCAATTGCCGAGGAGCAGATAGGTACCCAGGGCAGAGACAGGCATCTACCATGCAGAGGCAGATAAAGAGGGACACCCAACCAGCAGAGGCAGGCACCCAACAGGCAGAGGCAGATAAAGAGGGACACCCAACAGGCAAAGGCAGGCACCCAACATGCAGAGGCAGATAAAGAGGGGCACCCAGCAGGCAGAGACCGGCACCCAACAGGTGAAGATTGATGTATGTGGGCATCCAACAGGCAGAGACCAGAGGGCACACATGCCCAGCAGGCAGGGATGGATAGGCAGAGGTAGGAAGAACACATATCCAACAGGCAGAGGTGGACAGAAACTCATACCTAGCAGGCAGAGGGGGTCAGAGATTCACACCTAACAGGTGGAGGCAGGTGGGGACCCACCCAAGAGGCAAAGGTAGATGGGGACATGAACCCAACAGGCAGAGACAGATGGGGACCCAACAGGCAGAGATAGATGGGGACCCAACCGGCAGAGACAGATGGGGACCCAACAGGCAGAGACAGATGGGGACCTACAGCCAACAGGTGGGGACAGATGGGGACACGTACTCAACAGGCAGAAACAGAAGAGGACATGATCCAACAGACATCTAACATGTGACATGCACCCAACAGGTAAAGCCAGGCCCTCACCAAGCAGGGACAGAGACAGGATCCCAACAACAGAGGCAAGTGGGCAGCAGACAGAGACAGCCGGTCAGTGAGGCCCAAGTACCCAGGGCAGACACACAGGCAGGAAAGACACCCAGACACTCAGAAGCAGATCTTGACTCAGAGGCAGAGCTCTGGCTCTTGCTGGTCTGCCTAGGGGAGAGGATGTCCCCTGCAAACCCCTAGCACTTGGGAGGACAGTCCAGTGTTTGTGGCAGACCCATCTCTGAGGGGGGACCAGGACTAAGGCGGTGGGCCGAGAGGAACCTCTGAGTGCAATCTAAAGACTCTGACTCTGATCCAAATATCCCACACGCTGCTATGCCCATTTAGGGACAGGAAACTAAGGCCTAGAGGACAGTGACTCACCAGGCTCACAGTGAAGTGGTGGCAGGACCCAAGTCTTTCCCTGGTTATTGCCTCGCCTGCGGTTGGCAGGCGTCAAGTGCCGGGAAAGGGTGGGAAGGTAAGTCACCTAGAGCCATGTCCTCTCATCCAAGCCCGCCCCTCCCTCAGCAGTAGGGTCAGTCCAGGAACTTCCCATTCCAGATCTGGACCCTCAGAGGCCAACCCCATCGTCATGGTGCGCTGAACAGTCACAAAAAGCTGCAAGCTGATCAGCTCCGCGTAAAACAGGCAGAGCCACACAGGAACCCCTGCCCACCCCACCCCACCCTCCACGTCTGTCTGTCTGTGACTGAGAACACTCCCCTGAAGGCAGAGCCAGTCACCCGGAAACCCCAGGGGACAGAGCTACCCCCAAACACATTCCTTGCCCGGAGCTACGGTGACAGACACTGTTGGAGGCAGGCCAACCCTCTGCTCACCTTTCTGGGACAGGAGAGTGAGTCTCTCTCAACTCTGGAGAAAGCTGCCGGGGTCTGCATGGTGGGGCTCAAGCTGGTGGCCAGAGGGCCCCATTACTCCCCTTACTTCTGCTTTTTCAGCCTTCCTAGCCCAGAAGGCAGGGTCCCTGACCCCCTCCTTCTCACTTCCCCCTCTGCAGGGAGGAGGGACAGAAGACTGGGTCAGGCTCCCTTGCTGAGGAGGGAACATTGTAGACCCCAAGCCCATGACTGGGGGGGGGGGGGGCAGGCACCCCCCCCCCACACACACACACACACACACTTGTCTCCTCTAATCCTAAGGAGGGGAGACTGGAACACAGACAGAGTCACAGGTGATAAGGCACCGACACAGTGGGCACCTGGGACCCACAAACATTCCTTGAGAGAATGAGGGCAGAGGTCAGCAAGCCATGGGCTCTAACTGTCCAGGCTACAGCACAGACACCCTTTCCCTTTCCCCCTAGTGACCAGTCCATGGCTAGGCCCACCCAAAATGACAGCCCACAGAGCAGGCGCTGCCACGCCCAGCCCGGCCCTGAAGAGCCTGACAGTCCAGAGTCCTGGGATGGGTAAGGGGGTCGAAGGCCTGGCAAGGACCCAGAGGTCTGAGATGAGCAGGTAGCCTGGGGCAGGGGTAGCCCAGGCCCAGCCCCCTTGCACGTGACCCTGCCACATCACTCACCCCAGTACAACCCACAGGAACTCACACACACACACACACACACACACACACACACACACACACAAATACACACAGGCCGGTGATCGGAAATCATTTCCACAGACATCCCCTATGTGGAAACACACCCCCATGTACACACGGACTTCCCCTTCCAGTCCTCACGAACTCCGATAAAAAGTCTGATGATGCCTGCTGGGCTTGTGAGAGGCCTCCTGGACTGGGCTTCTCATTGCACCCCAGCTTCTTCAGCAGGAGTTTAGCGGTTGGGACAGCCCTCAGGCTCCCCAACCCTCGAGTCCCTGAGAAGCAAAGGAAGATGGTCTGTGGCAAGGGCACAAGAAGGGGCAACAGGAAGGAAGTGGTCTCAGAAGTGCCTCTGCTGAAGGCTATGTGAGGGCCCGGGAGGCCTCTGGATAGCAGAAGAGGCAGGACAGGCAGCAGACCACAGCCTTGGTCCCTGCCCATTCCCCCCATAGATACTTCCTCTATTTACTTCCTCCCACAAGGCAGCTGGGCAAGAAGACCAGAGACCCCACCTGATCGCTGGTCCCCAGGAACCTCACCCTGGGCCTCCCTCCACCAGCTACGGCCCAAGCCCACCTGGCAACGCCCGGCCCTAACGCGTATCAACAGCCCCTTCCCTGGTGGGCAGCATGGGCAGGGCCTCCCAGGCACTGCCCCTCTGGCAGGACAGATGTCCCCTGACTTGTCTCCCAGCATGCCCCTGGGCAGATGAAGAGGGTTCCATAGTTTGCAGGCATTCTTGATGGGGGAGCTGGCCTCAGGTACTAGGCCAGGACTGGCATGGAGTGACAATGAGAACTGGGCCTCCAATAAAGGGAGCATTTTATTGGGTAGGACTGTTCTTTCCTTCAATCATTGCTGGCGTGGATCCTGCCACGCCCTATGTCTTAGTCTCGTTTCAGAGATGAGGAACCTGAACTCAGAAAGTGACTTGGCCGAGGCCACATGGTTAGAAAGGGAGAGAGCTAACAGCAAAATCCAAGTCTGCTTGCTTCCAAAGCCTGCATTCCTCAGCATTTCAGCATTGCCCTCCCTGCAAGGCCAGCCAGCCAGCCGGCCCCCCTTGTGGACATCACCCCAGCTCCTGGCCCCTGCTCTATCCCCGGGTCAGGAACCACACACTAGGAAGCACTCGGATTGAGGCAGATGCCTGCCTTGATCTCCGGTAGCTCAAAAAATAAACACATAATAACAAAACGCAATTGCCGGTGACGGAGCGACAGTTAGGTGTTGTGGATGCCCAGAGGCGGCGACTATCTGCCAGGGTGAGGTCTGAAAGCCTTCCAGAGAGGGGGCAGCGCAGCAGGACCCTGAGGAGGAACGGGAGTTGGCCAGGCAGGAGAGAGGGGGAAAAGGGCACATCATGTAGAGAGACCGGGGTGAGAAGAGGCTTGAGGCCAGGAGTGCAGGGAGGGAAGTGAAGAACCGTTCACGCACTAGCTGAGCGCTCCCAGGCAAACGCTCTCTCTAGCTGAGCCTCAGTTTCCTCCTCTGTAAGACAGAGGTTAAAGCGAGATGTTGTTTCTAGAAGCAAAACGGGCCACAGAGGCAGAGGAACAGTCAACAGAACTGGCTGAATTAGGGGGCAGTCTGACTGCTGCCGCGTCCCCTCTGGGCAGGTCGAAGGGACCGAGCCCCGCCACGGGGTCCCAGGTGCTGGGAGGGTGAGCTAGCCTGCCCTAGCCAATCTAAGGGAAGTTCCCCCAACACCTGAGGCTCCCCAGGTCCAGTCACATCCTGCCTGAGCTCCGGCCAGGGGAGCCGGAGGGATCCGGAGGGATCAGGGTTTCATAAACAGGAAGAGAGGAGGGGAGGGGGGGGATGCTCGGCTCTCAAAATAGACCCACAGGCACTTCAAAGGGGTCCAGCTCCGGAGATGGCCAGGGGAGGGGCCTGGGTGCCCAGGCTACCCCCAGGAAGGAAGGGAGGATGAATGGAGCCCCAGTGTGCCTGAGGACACCAGGTGCACCCTGGGTACTGAACAGATCCAGGGAGCTCTCATCCTAGACTTTGTCCACACTATGGCAGATAACCTCCAAATCTCCCTTTCTGATCGACACTAATAAAATAAAATAAGTATAGAACACCAGCAGTGTGCCTCACACTTTGTTAGATTTTTTTTAACATACACACATCCCATGCCTTCCTCTGGATAGTCTCGTACAGGAAAAACATCTGCGCCTCAGACCAAACCCCTCACCCAAGGTTATGAGGCAAACAGGAAAGAAGGCAAGATTCTGGACTCAGAATGCCTGTCTCCCAAGTCCCCCTTCCCCCTCTTCTCCACTGGAAGACACACTTTTCTCTCCAAGTGCCCAAATCCTGCTTTTTGAGGCCCCGCCAAATGCCAGTTCTATAGGGAAGATGTCCTGGTACCCTACAGCCCACCCAATGTTTCTTCCTCTGCACCCCTGGCAGTGACTGTCCATCTGGTCCACGCTCAATCCTAAACTCAGATGCCACTGACATGCTCACATCACCCTGCTACTGAGAGAAATGTGGGCGCTGGAAGGTGGTCATTTCTCTGCCCATCACGGGGCCTGGCACAGAATGGAAGTTCTGCATGCCCACAGTCGTGTTCTTCCCCATCACAGTGCCCATCGCATAGCTTTCCTGTCTCCAACTGCCCCCTGAGAGCTCCCTGAGGGTGGGGATGTTGATTTCATTTTGGGTTTCCCCAGGAGCACAGCAGGGTGCCCTGAAAGTGTGATGAAGCAAATGATACACCAGCTCTTTGCCAGCTCCTTCCGCTACAGAGTGATGAGGTCCTGAACACAGGACTGAGCGCCCCCTGGTGCTTGAGCCCAGAAGTGGGCATTGGGGATACTGTAACATTCTGGGGCAGCAGAGATGATGACGAGGAGGTTCCTAGGAATAATGGAATTTGGGGATAAGAGGGACCCAATGTTCTTCTTCTTCAGCACCAAGTGTTGCCTGGGCTGGGAGAAATGTGGTCAAGCAAGATCTGACTGCATTGCTCACCACCTATGTGACCTCGGACCTCAATTTTCTCATCTGTAAAATGGGATTATTAACAATATCTACCTCGAGGGCTGTTGTGAAAACTAAAGGGAAAGTTCCTAGTGTGGTGCCAGGTGTGTGTTAAGCTCTTTCTCTGTCTTAAAAGTGGCATTCATCACCCCACTCCAGAATTTTCTGCTCTAGAGCTGTAGTCGTAGGCTTGGGAGTAAATGTAGGTTACCTGACTGGGTAAGCTCCTGTCCTCTCCCTACCAGCCACTCTAGCTTTTGGGATGAGAAGCTGTACTGACCACCACCATCCCCAAAGCTGCAACCCCAGAATCTAAGCTCCAAGATGTGTACATCCTGGTTCTTCACTTTGTGGGAGGAGACTGTGCAGACATGGGGCTGAGCAAACCAAGGAACCCAGTTTACACCACCAGCCTGGCTTCTGGTGGCCCCCGATTGCCACAGTAACCACCAGAAGAGGAGGTAAGAGCCTATTTCTCTCATCCAGCCCCACCTCAAGCAGCTCAGCAACCTTATCTTAGGAGGCTGAGAAATGACAAACATGGGCATCAGCCCTGGATAGATCTCAAAGGTCAAGCCTATAGCAGGTCTGGTGCCCAGGCAGACCCAGGCTGGAGGGTGTGGCCACTGGTAAGAAGTAGAGCTGAGCAAGGCATTGGTGCATTCATACTGCTGGTGCGGAAGTCACTGTGCACCAGGCAGTGACTATCTCATGTTCTTCACATCACACGTATGGGGAGGCCCTGTTATCCCCAATTTACAGATGAGGAAGCTAAGACTCAGAAGGGAGAAGAGCCCTGGCCAGAGTAGCTTGGTTCACTGAGCGCTAGCTCATGCACCAAAGGGTTGCCGGTTCGATTCCTGGTCAGAGCACATGCCCAGGTTGTGGGATCGATCCTCAGGCAGCTGATCAATATTTCTCTCTCTCCCTTTCCCTTCCTCTCTCTTTAAAACAAGTAAAAACATTAGGAAAAATAGAGGAGGGGGGCTCAGCTGGCATGGCTCAGTGTTGAGCATTGTCCTATGAACCAGGAGGTTATGGTTTGATTCCCAGTCAGGATATATGCCTGGGTTTTGGACTCAATCCCCAGTGTGGGCGTGCAGGAGGCGGCCAACCAGTGATCCTCTGTGATCATTGATGTTTTTTTCTCTCTCTCCCTTCCTCTTGAAATCAATAAAATACATACATAAAGGGGGAGGAGAGCTCTGTGACCCCGCACAACTGGGGATGGGAGGAACCCGGGGGAAGCAGAGACAGCAGGGGTGAGGGGTCAGCCTCATGCTGGGAGCTGGGAGCCCTGAGAAACGGTCTGTGTGCCCATTTCTCTAGCATCACATGCCCAGATGGTTCCAGGCCCTTGTCAGGCCCACACCCTTCAGCCCTCTCCTCACAGTCAGCCCAGTTGCCAAGAGTAAATAAACTAAGGAAGTGTCCTAGTCTGGGTGATGGGTAACCAGAGTTCTAGCATGGACTCTGCTCTGACCCTGTCTGGGCCACTGTCCTCTCACCTAAGACCCTCTGGGCTGGAGACTTCCCACTCAGCGGCCTCACACTCTGATCTTCATGCACAGGGCTGCCTCAAGGATTAGCAGGGACCAGAGAAGAAAGGCTGAGCGGGGAAAGAAGGGAGAGGCCAGGACTCTCACACCCAGGTGGGATAAGGGCAGGCCTCCACTCCCCCCTCCTCCATGGCCAGGCAAACAGTGCTGCCCTCACAGAACTCGGCCCAGGATGCCAGCCCTGGCCCTCACCTTGGATGACTGAAGGCCAGCTTCTTCCCCAGGTGCCTGTCCGTTCTGGAAGAGAGAAGAGAGATTACGGGACATGGTCAGAGTTTATCAGCGTGGGACAGAGCAAAGACGGACCCGGGGGTTCCCTCCATCCCCGGCTGTTTCAAATAGCTAGGGAGGACATGGAGGTGGGCAGGCGTTCTGAACGGGTCTCCCAACTCCAGCTGCACAGTGAGAGCACAGGCGCCACGCCCTCCTGCAACAGCCTCTCACCAGCCAGGTAGTGCATTTCTCCAGACTCTCTCCCTCAGCTCTCTGCCTGCAAACGTCTATCTTTGAAGGCCCAGATTAGATGCCATCTCCTCCCAACGCCAGTTCTGCCAGAGATAACTGTGTAACTTTGTACCAACTGCAAGCAGCCTCCGTTTCCTGATTTGTAACATGCGGGTGGTTACAGCCACTTCCCAGCGGTGCTGCCAGGGTAGAAAGAGACAAAGCCTGGGAAAGTATCCAGCCCAGAAAGGGTGGCTACCCTGGCCTTGCCCCCGCTGAGACCCCTATCCTGCCAGGCAGAATCACTCACTGCTGGCCCCCTCTTTCCCCGTAGTCCTTCACTGTACCACTTGTCAAATTGCAGGGTCTATTTTTTTTAATATCATTATTGATTTCAAGGAGGAAGGGAGAGGGAGGAAGAGATAGACACATCGATGATGATAGAGAATTATCAATCGGCTGCCTTATGCACGTCCCCCACTGGAGATGGGACTCACAACCCAGGCATGTGCCCTGATGGGGAATCGAAGCATGACATCATGGTTCAAAGGCTGATGCTCAACCACTGAGCCACACCAGCTGGGCAGCAGAGACTATTTACACTCAGGCCTGCCCTTCCGAATAAATGCGAGTGCCAGGAGGGCAGAGGTTAGGGCTCCGTGCTAACAGCTGCTCTCCCCAGCCCCTCCCACATGTCAGGCACTGGGCTCAGTGCCTCACACCTGTGGCATCAGTAAATCCTCAGCCCTGGCAGGGAAGCCCTAGCCCCATTTGGCAGAAGAAAAAATTGAGGCCAAGGGGCCTAGTAATGACACTTAAGGTCACAAAACTGGGGATTCAAATGTTGGTCTCTGACACCCAGGAGATGCTCAAAAGAGGTCTATTAAAGAGCAGCACACATCCCAGGGGACTTCCTGCAGAGGGGTGGATGGACACTGGGGCCAATCTCTGGGCAGTCCTGCTTTTTCCAGTCCCCAGACTTCACACCGAGGTGGGCATATTCACCCTAGTGGCAAGCATGTCAAACTCGCAGCCAACGGGCCACATGCCTTGTCTACTTAAATGAGTTTGACATGCTTGCCCTAGAGTACACCAAACCCAGCCCAGCCTATGATGCAAGGTGATTCATTTTATCTGGAAGTTGGGGAGCTGAATGGAGCTGTCCCCACTCTTCCTTGCACAGCAAGAGAATGGTGAGGTAGACAGAGGCTCCTAACAGCAAGGAAGACCCAGCCTAGGACACGGCAGGCCTCTGGAGCCAGTGGCTGGGTCCACCGGGCAGCTGTGGCTTTGCTTGGCAGCAGCAGACACAGCTGTGCTCTGCCCATTACATAATCTCCACGCCCCTGGAACAGCTTCCCTCCGCTGCTTCCAGGACATCCTGCCCCCTGAGCCCCTCTAATGCCCCTAATCCTCCCCAGGGCCAGTGTTCCGCGGGCCCCTCCACACACACATACACACACATGCTGTCGTCTCTCAGCAGCCTGGGGAGAAGGGCCAGGTTGACCAGGGTCCAGGGGGAGGCAGGATACATCTGTAGCTTGAGCTCCACTTCACCCAGCAGTCTAGAATCTTGACTGAATTCCCACAGAGGGTCTCAACAGCCTACCCACTAGCCCCTCGCCCCAGCCTTCCCCCATTCAAACCTTCATCCTTCCTAAAACTCAACTGTGCTCATTGCACTTGAGCCGTTCATTTCCTCGGTCACTAACTCACTGCTTATTGAGAACTTGCTATGTATCAGGCCCCAAACCTTTCCATGTCTTCCCACTGCCTGCAGAATACAGTCCCAGCTCCCCGGCACGGCAGTCAAGGCTATCATTTCCAACAACCCAACACAAGTGATTAAGAACATGGGTTCAGGCCTGGCCGGCATGGCTCAGTGGTTGAGAGTCGACCTATGAACCAGGAGGTCACCGTTCCATTCCCGGTCAGGGCACATGCCTGGGTTGTGGGCTCGATCCCCAGTGTGGGGCCTGCAGGATTCTCTGTCATCATTGATGTTTCTCCCTCTCTCTTCCTCTCTGAAATCAATGAAAATACATTTAGAGAAAAATAAAATAAAAAAGAACATGGGCTCTGGAACCTAACCCTGTGGGTTCAAATTCTGTGTTCCGCACCACCTCCATCACCCTGAGGTGACTTCATCTCATAGGGCGTCAGTCCTCAGCTGGGAAATGGGGATAAGAGTCATGGACCACATCAGGTGGCTGTAAGAAGCAAACAAAATAGTCTATAAATACCTATACCCGGCAGGCATGTACTGGGTCCATAAACAATAGTCATCATTATTCTGAAGCTAAACGGAAACGACCCGAGAGCCTGAACAGGCCAGCTTATTTCATTTTGCTAAGCATTTGCATGATTGCTCACTTCTTTTTTTTATTTTATTTTTATAAAAAATATATTTTATTGATTTTTTTTCACAGAGAGGAAGAGAGAGGGATAGAGAGTTAGAAAAATCAATGAGAGAGAATCATCGATCAGCTGCCTCTTGCACACCCCCTACTGGGGATGTGCCCACAACCAAGGTACATGCCCTTGCCCAGAATTGAACCCGGGACCTTTCAGCCCACAGGCCGATGCTCTATCCACTGAGCCAAACCGGTCCCCGCGATGGCTCACTTCTTGTACCAAGAAAACTTTCATGCCTTGTCGTTTTGGCAAATTCTGGTCTATTTCCAGGACTCGCTTCAAATGCCATCTCTTCTGTCCACACAGCCTTTATTTATTTATTTTTTTAAAATATATTTTATTGATTTTTTTTACAGAGAGGGAGAGGAATAGAGAGTTAGAAACATCGATGAGAGAGAGAGACATCGATCAGCTGCCTCTTGCACACCCCCTACTGGGGATGTGCCCGCAACCAAGGTACATGCCCTTGACTGGAATCGAACCTGGGACCTTTCAGTCCGCAGGCCGACGCTCTATCCACTAAGCCGAACTGGTTTCAGCTGTCCACACAGCCTTGAGTGCTTTCCTTTCTCCTCTGCATCCCGCAGCACTGAGGAGGCTGCAGGTTAACTCAGGAAGGAGCCCTGGATTGTCTGTGTCATCACAACCTTGACACCCAGCTCAAGATGCAACATGTAGTCTGTCAAATACAAGCTCAACCCAGCAAAGAGAGCAGGGAGCCAGAGTAGGCCCTACCACTCCCATTTTCCAAACGAGGCTCAGAGAGTGAAGGGACCCCATGAGGTCCCTCAGTTAGCAGGCAACAAACATGGGGCCATAACCCAAGTCCCCTCCCAAATGAGGGGAGGGAGGGGGCAGTGGGTATATCTACAGGTGTGGGCTTACTGAGCAGGGCCCTGGGTGCTTCAGGGGGACCCACAAGCCCTGTGTGGCTGCCTCCAGTCCCAGGGTCTCTGGCCTGGGTGCATCCACATGGAACCCCACATCTGTAAGAGCTGATACAGAGAGGCTCCAGAAGGGAATGGCAGCCCTGGAGAAAAGACGAGGAGTACAAAAAAGACCACAGGTGATCTTCCCCCTCAGAGCCAGGGTCCACACAGGGAAGACAGGGTTCATTTGTCCTGACCCGACTGCTGCACGGATGGCAGAAAGAACACAGCTCTGCAGCCACAAAGATACAGAGCTAATCCTAGCTCTGCCAGCCACTCACTCCAACCTGGGGTCTGTCACATCGTTTCTCTGGGCCTCAGTTCCTTCATCTATACCATGAAAGCAGGTATGTCTTATACACCGCTGCATCCTGTTGCTTGGAATAGTTCTTGTCACATGGTAAGTGCGCAATAAATATTTGCTGAATGAATGCGTGAATGAATGGAAGGGGACAATGATGATGACTTTGCAGAACACTGAATGAAGGACCTTGTCTAAAAAGTCTGGTACAGCTGCCCTGGCCAGGTGGCTCAGTGGGTTTAGGAGCATCATCCTGTATGTCAAAAGGTTGTAGGTTTCATTCCCGGTCATATCTAGGTTGCGGGTTCAGTCCCTGGTCGGGATACATATGGGGTGGGAAGGGGGCGAGGGCAGCCGATTAATGTTTCTCTCTCTCTCTCTCAAATCAATAAAAACATATTCTGGGGTGAAGATTAAAAAAAAAAAAAAGTCTGGCCCTAGCTGGTTTGGCTCAGTGGATAGAGCATCAGCCTTCAGACTAAAAGGTTTGATTCCAGTCAAGGGCAGATGCCTGGTTTGTGGGCTTAATCCCCAGTAGGGGGCGTGCAGGAGGCAGCCAGGCAATGATTCTCTCATCATTGATGTTTCTATCTCTCTGTCCCTCTCCTTCCTCTCTGAAATCAATAAAAATATATTACAAAAAAAAAAAAAAAAAAGTCTGATACAGAAAGGGCCCTTCAGTTTCGTAAGAGGATGGAGATCCACCCTCCTCCCTCTTTCTCAAAGAGCACAGTTCATGGCGACAGTTGCCCAGGGCCCCCAACCACTGTGCCCCTTCCCAAGAAGTCCGAGATAGGCTCTCCCAGGCATTCTTCCTCCCCACTCCAGCAGCCCTGTTTTGGGAAGAAGGGCCCAGGGCAGCGTCGGGAGAAGCCAGGCAGCAGATGGACAAAGACAGCACGTGTCCAGCAGGCAGGAAGCAGCCCCAGGAGCTGGGTTCAGAGCCCAGCATTGGCAGCCCTGCGCGAGGCTGGAGGCTGGGGGCCAGGTGCCAGGGCTGGCTGGCACAGTCTCTCCTCGGCAAAGGCTGGACAGGGGCTTTTCAGGATGAGGTGAGCCTGCCAACATCCGGAGCTGCTCTCGGAGCACCGTCCACCTGGGCCAGTGTGATCCCAGCCCTTCCCCTCCCTGAGCCTCCCCACACTCAAGAGACCTGGGTTCCAATACTGACTCTGACATTAATGCACAGGCCAGATCTTTCTGAGCTCAGTTGTCTCATGTGAAAATAGGGGTTACAGTCCCAACCTTGAGAAGTTGTCCTGAGAATTATTTAAATACGAGAATTAAGGATGAAACTGGGTGGGTGGCACACAGTAAGGCTCTGTAGATGGCAGGGCTGGGCCTGCGGACAAGGTTACTGCTTCCAGCAAAGTCAAGGAAGGCCCAGCAGACTCCTCACCCACACTTCCAATGAGTCTGCTCCACCTGGGCCACACCCCGAGCCAGGCCGTGCCTCCCAGCAGCCCGTTTTCAGCGGCGTCATTGGGAGGGCAGGGCAGTCCGGATCCCAGGCCTCCACCAACTCCCGCCAGCCCCTGGCCTATCTCCTTCCCGACCAGGAGCCAGAGGCAGCGCCTATACCTGCAGGTCAGGCTGCTGTATCGCTTACATGTCACCTGGGCGAAGAACAGCGAGGCCCTGTTCTCCGGTGAGAACAGCCCAACCCGTGCCCCGGCTGCCCCATGGCTCCTGTTACCCAAACAATAACATCCAGTTGCCTGGCACCTCCGTGGAGTGGGGGAGGGGGAGAATGGGCAGCAGTACCCAGGGCTCTGCACCCAGGAAGAAGGAAAAACCCAGCCCTGGCCACGGGAGAAACAGAGGCCCAGAGAGGTCAAGGACTGACTAAGGGTCACACAGCATTTCCAAAGGTAAAGGTCCTGGAGAAATCACTCCCCCCACCCCCCACCCACCTCCTGCCCCAATCCCAGGAACTAAGCCGGTCTTCTCCTTTCACAGAGGTCAAATGCAGAGGTGTTCAAAACGGAGTGGAGTTTCCTATTAAAAACCTGGCCCCTGCCCCAGGATTCCCTCAGGGAAGCAGGAAGTTGTGCCCTGGAATGGGGACCAGGCTCCTGGGTGTCTGCCCTCCCTATCTCCCAGGTAAGTCCTTGGGTTAAGTTCCTCCCTGGCCTCTCCCAACCTCCCTCCCTCCAGAGAGGCCTGGGTGACCAGGTATGCCGAGGCGAAGGACTCCACCTCAGAGCGCCCTCCCCAGACCCAGTGACCCAGGCCTGGGGATGGTGGGGAAGGAGGAACAGGGAATGCAGAGGGCAGTGTAAGGTGAGTCAGCACGAGGGAACTTCCAAGAGCACGCAGGGCCTGTAAAAAACCCTGTGGCAGGGATCCCAGAGCAATTTACTCCAAATTGCGCCTTCAGGTTGCTTACCTAATCCTGCCTCACCCACCCTCCAACAGCCGGTGTCAGCCCTGACCATCCCTTTAAAGGGGCAGCACACCTTGGGTGAGAGGCAGGGCCCTCGGTGGTTGCCCCAGGTAAGAGAAGGGAACCTAGGCAGGGGGACATCGCCTTGGCTCCCGGCTCAATGAGGTCTTCTCACCCTCCTCCCTACACATCTCCCCCATCTCCTTCGCAAAGGGAGTACCACCTGCCTCCATCCCAACTTGAGGCTGAGAGGAAATTCTCTTGACCTGTTGGTTCAGGGGCCTGACCTTGACCCTGGGGTCAAAGGGCACGGGAAGAGCTGGCCTCCTGCATGCTTAGGGCCTGACCCCAGAGAATCCTCCGAGCAGGGCAGGAGCTGCTTCTGGGAGAGGCTAGGCTGGCAGAGGCCAAGCCATCCAAGGGCCCAGGGACCCTGCCCAGGGGAGGGGGCCCCAGGGGGTAGCAGGCACCAAGGTCCTCCTCCTCTCCAGGAGTAATCTCCACAAGGTCGAAGGGTCTTTTCCACTCGCTTCTCCGCAATCTGGGGCAGGGGACACAGCCGTCTTCTGGCCCTAGCCTCGGGGCAAAGAAAACCAAGAGTTTCCGTCCCAGACCAGTGGTGTCACCTCACATCCCCTAACTGCCAGGAGGCCCCAGGGGCCATCCTTCCAGGGTCCGCGGCGGAGGAGCGGGGAGGGGGAGGGCTCTGGCGGACATCAAGGAGAGGTGGGGGGCGGAGGGGGGCACGATCCTTGTCTCACAGAACCCAGACATCAGACACCCGGCCCTGCCCGTCTGCGCTCAGGAGGAAGCCCCGACAGCCGCCGGCACGGGTCCTAGGTGAGCGGCGTGAGGGAGGCCGGGCTCGGCGCCCCACCGGATCCCCTGGCCGGCGCCGGGCGGAACTGTCCTTCCCTCACACACGCCCGAGGCGGAGGGGGGTGGAGCCGAGGAAGGGGCAAGGGACCGGAGGGCACTCGCGCCCTCCCTCGCCGGCACCCGCCACACTGCAGAGGCGCCACGGGCTGCCCCGCCTCTGCGGGGACCCGGGATCGTGGGCCGCGGGCGCCGGTGGCCCCACCGGTTCCCCCGCCGGCGCACTCACCTCCGGGTCCAGCGGCACCAGCTCCATGAGCGGCCAGGGCTCCTTGAGCTGAGCGAGCGGCATCGCGCCGCCGCCGGGCCGCGCGCGCTCCTCCGGCGGCCCTGGCCGCGCCGCCTCAGGGTCCGAGGTCCCCGCCTCCGCGCCCCGCGCCCCGCGCCCCGCGCCCCCGCTCCGAGACCCTCGCGCTCCGGCAGGGCCGCCCGCGCCGCCGCCGCCGCCGCCGCCGCGGCACTCGCACTCCGGCTCCCTCCGTCACCCGGCGCCGCCGCGCCCATTGGCTACCTGCGCGGGGGCGTGGCCAAGGAAGCCCCGCCCCGCGGGCGGCATTCCCGGCGCGGACCCCCGCCCCGGCCGTGCGGGCGCGCTGGCCCCGCCCCCGCCAGAGCCCCCGCCAGGCGCTCCGCTCCGCCCCGAAAAGGCCTTCCTGGCTCCTCCCTCCCGAGCCTGGTCCCACCCCCCTCACCCCCACAGGCCTCCTCCCGCACCCCGATTGCTCCGGCCCCGCCAGGTCCACGGCTGTCTCCCTCCCCGCTCACCTTGCTCAGAATCCTAGATGTGCCTTCACCTCACAGGGCATTCCCTCCTGTGTCCCACCCACCGCTCCCCACGCACACCACACAGAAAGCCGGGCCTGACCCTGCAGAGGCTGGAGAGGAGCCTGGGCCCAAGTCCCGTGAACTCTCCTACTCCCTCACCCCCCACCCCCCCTCAGGAGGCCCTAGGGATCCCCTCCCGGAAGTCAACATTGGATCCCCTGGGGATCTCAGCGATCCAGCTCCAGGTAAGTTCCAACACCCGTCACCACCATTCCAACACCGTCACCACCATCAGAACCCACAGTGTCCTCAGAGTGATTTCTTAATACACATTTTTTGCAACCTGTACTGGAGTGGGGAGGGGCTCATTTCAAGCCCAGTTTCCCGCGAATCTCTCCAGCTGTAGGCCCAGATGTGGGCTGGTTTGGAGTCGCTTCCCCTCTGAGGACCAGGACCAGGCTTCCAGGGTGGACCTGCACGGACACGTGGGCTGCACTTGGAGTAAAAGCCAGGGAGGATTCCCCCTGGCAAGAGTCAGCCTCCATCTAAAGAAGTGTTAGGGGTCCAGGTGTGGTGAGAATTGTTCACATGCAGGCTAGTGGAGGGATGAGCTTGCAGGTTCATAGGTGGGGAAGAATGGCCATTTACTTGCAAAACTGTTCTAAGGCTGGGGGAAGGAAAGGATTGTTTGTCAAAAGCCTTCTGTGGCCCTGGCTGGTGTGGCTCCATTGGTTGGGCATCCATCATACATACTGTACACCAAAAGATTTCAGGTTTGATTCAGATCAGGGCACAGGCCTGGGTTGCCAGCAATGTTTTGCTCTCACATTGATGTTTCTCTCTCTCTTCTTCTCCCCTTCTCCTTCTCCCTCACTCTCTAAAATTCAACTTAAAAGATCTTAAAAAAAAAAACAAAACAAAAAAACCTTCAAGCTTTCTAAAAAATAAAAGCTTTCTGTGAACTAGCCTCCACCAATATGTAATTTCCTTGAATCCTTTCCACCACTTAGTTGACAGCCTCAGAAAGATGAAATTGCACAGCAAGTCAAGAACAGTTTAAGATTTTCAAAAATCAAAGTGGATGAGAATTTCTCCTAAATCCAGAGCTCCCCTTATTCCTTGTTCCCAGGGTAGCTGTTGAAGTGAATTGAGTTTTTAGCAAAAAAAAAAAAGCTATAGGAACCCAACAAATCTGGATTTAAATCCTAGGTCTGCTACCTCCTTAACATTGGAAAACTTGTTTTATGTCTCTCAACCTGTTTCCTTATCTGTAAAAGGGAAATTAGAATCCCAAATGTTCAGGAATATGCTAAGGACTAAATTCATTTTAATTCAGTAAAGATTAATGGCTACATATTACATGCCAGGCCCTCTCCCTGAGCATGAATTGCACACCAGGCCCACTTCTAGATGCTGACGATATAGCAATAAATAAAACCTGCTTTCATGGAGTTCACATTCAGTCTGGTGTGATTAGATAGTTACAGCTCACACTAACATAGCATTTACTATGGACGAGGCACTGTTCTAAACACTTTACCTGTATAACCTCACTTAATCCTCACAACATATGAGGTTGGTCCTGTTATGGTCTCCAGTGTACAGAAGAAGAAACAGAGAATTCAATCATCTCATTCTCTGAAGACCTTCGAGGTTACACAGCTGGAAAATGGCAGAGCTGAGACACAACCCTGGGCCCAAACTTTGTTCTCTAATTCACTCACTCTCCACCTCCCCGGGTGAGAAAAGCAAGATCTAAACTGGAGGCAGCCAGGACTAGAGTGGGCAGCCATTATTACCATTAAGTGTTGGTATCACCCAGTTCTTCGATACCCCCAACGAGTTTGTGATGCCCCAACCCCCCCTGGACTGAAAAGTTGTTGTTTATCTGAAGTTCAAATTTAACTGGGTGTTCTGTTTCGATTCGCTGAATCTAGTAATCCTGCTCAGGGCTCAGAACAGATTGCAGACAGATGCCAAATACCTGGCTATAAGCCAGATTGAAATTAGATTGAGGAAGAGACACAGAGATTGAGGGCAAATGACTGCTAGGGAGACGGGGTGGATGGGTGGGAGTGGAGTAAATGAGGGGAAAGCAGGAGTGACTTTGCCATTTCCTGGGGCCCCTAGCCCTCCCTTCCCCTTCTCACAGGACAGGATTTTCTATCATCTCCATTTAAGGACTGAGCAGTGATAGTACTTTCTTATGGATGTTTTACTTCCTGTGTCTCCTTTCCCAAGGGTATTGGAAAGACAGTGGGTCATGCTGGAAAAGGAAGTCCAGATCACACCTGGGCCCTGCCTGGGGAGCGTGGGCAGTCAGCTTCCCCTAAGTGTTGTAGGGATAGCAGCCACTCAGTGGAGTGCTATGGAAACCAAACCACAGTTTGCAATGTGCTGATCCTGAAGTCTGAACTCACGGTTTTCTCTTTCTTTCTAGGCTACGACCACAGGGCCTTTGCACATGCTGTTCCTTGTGCTTGAAACTGTCTCCCCTCTTCCTCGGGCGAGCTTATCTCCACAATCACTTCTTCCCTTACCTCCCTGTTATATACACTCATAGCAATGGATACTTCTCTTTAGCATTTCTTAAGATTGTACTTTTATATGTGTTTATGTGATTTGACTAACATCTGGCTCTTTAATTAGACAGTAAGCTCTGAGGGGGCAGTAGTCATGTTTTCTTGACACCTGGCACATAGTAGGTACTCAAAAAAGCTAAGTGAAATGTCCAACATCGCCTAGCCACGAAATTGTAAATCTAGGACTCAGACCCAGGCAATCTAACCCCAAGCTCTGAAATACTACACTGAATAGTTGACAAATTCTAGCTAGTATTATTATTAATAATGGGGTTAGAATGGGCTGTTCTGGGCAGTCACTTGAGGTGTTTGTTGAGTGACTTATGAGTGTAAAAGGGCTTTGCTGGACACAGATGGGATTATTACTCTGTATTCTGTTGAAGATATCAGAGCAGGGGGATATACTCACAGTGGCTGAGGGCTGGGTTTTGGGTCCCTCCACTGCATTCTATAATGTTCTAGAGCACAACTTCCTGGGGAAAGGGTCTGTCATTATTATTATTTTATTTTATTTTTTTAATATTTTTTTTATTGATTTCACAGAGGGAGGGAAAGGGAGAGAGATAGAAACATCAATGATGAGAGAGAATCACTGATCGGTTGCCTCCTGCATGCTCCTCCTGGAGATCAAGCCTGCAACCCTGGCATGTGCCCTTGACCAGAGTCGAACCCGGGACCATTCAGTCTGCAGGCAATGCTTTAGCCACTGAGCCAAACACGCTATTCTTTCTTGATCTTTCATATAGAGGAGGGTCTTGGCACATGTGTCTCCTAAAAGCAGATGGAACAGGATGAGGGGAATAATCATAATAATAGTAACCTTTCACAAGTAATTACTAAATGCCAAAACTTGGTTAAGTACTTAAATAATAATCTAAAAATAATCATCCTCACTAACTATGAGGGCTTATTGAGAGAGAATTATGTGACCTGCCTCAGGCTGACTGTTTTACAAGCAAGAGCTCAGCAAATCATCCCAACAATACCATGAGACAAATTATTGTTCCCATTTTCCAGATGAGAAAACTGAGGGTCCAAGATGGGTGGATTGCCTGTGATCAGACAGCTAGTGAGTATTGCAGCTGGGATGGGAACCCAATTGTCTCAGACGCAATCCCTTCACTACAAGGGGAGCCCAGAAGGGGGTGCAGGAGTACTCAGTTTACAGACAGCGGTAGTGATAAAAAAAGGTGAGGGGTGGAGTCTCTTGTTTGCCTCTGCCAGGTCTGAGGGGTGGAGGTGACAGCACTCCCTTGGTTGAAACCCTCCTGTGTGGCTCCCCCATCACACTTGAAACAAAAGCCAAAATCTTTGCCAGGCCCTAGCCGGTTTGCCTCAGTGGATGGAGCATCGGCCTGACCTGCTGACTGAGGGGTCCCAAGTTCAATTCCGGCTAAGGGCACATGCCCGGGTTGTGGGCTCGATCCCCAATAGGGGGCGTGCAGGAGGCAGCCGATCGGTGATTCTCTCTCATCATTGATGCTTCTATCTCTCTATCCCTCTCCCTTCCTCTCTCAAATCAATAAAGAAATATATATATATATTAAAATCTTTGCCAGCTTGCAAAGCCCCACAGGACCTGTCGCCTGCTCCTTCTGGCATCCCCTCTCCTACCACTCACTCACTGCCCTGGGCCAGCAGGAGTTCTCGCAGCTCATTGACACGCTGGGTACCTCTCACCTCAGGCTTTTGCTCCTGCTGTGCCTCCACCTGGACCATCCTTTTCTCCAACTCTCATGAGAGCTCACTCTCACTTCACTCACTTCTGCTCAAATTCACACCTCAGGAGAAAGGACCGACACTATCTAAAAGAGTTCCCCATTAATGGTATTGCCTATCATCTCCTTTTCCTGGCAAGCCTCTTTCCCAGCAATCATATCATAGGTTTACCTGGGGTTTTATTTGTTTTTGTTTTTTCAATATATTTTATTGATTTTTCACAGAGAGGAAGGGAGAGGGATAGAGAGCTAGAAACATCGATGAGAGAGAAACATCAACCAGCTGCCTCCTGCACACCCCCCACCCGGGATGTGCCCGCAACCAAGATACATGCCCTTGACTGGAATTGAACCTGGGACCTTTCAGTTTGCAGACCGACGCTCTATCCACTGAGCCAAACCGGTTTAGGCATAGATTTACCTGTTTATTGTGTGTTCCTCCCGCTGGAATAAAGTTCCATGAAACAGGACTTACATGTTTTATTTACTGCTGTATTCCTGGATACATCGGACATGTTTCAAGCCCGCAATATATGCTTGTGAATGGAGCCACACCAACCTGGGCTCTGATTCTGGCTCTGCCTCTTCCTAGCTGTGTGACTCTGAGCCTTTTAGTCAGTCTCTCTGAGAATCGGTAAAATCGGGATGGTGTTGAGTACAGTCATTTCTTAGTATCTGCAGAGAATTGGTACCCCACAGAAACCAAAATCTGCAGCTTCTCAAGTCCCTTATATAAAATAGCATCCTGTTAGCATATACCTACATCGTCCTGTATACTTTAACAATTTCTAGATTACTTATAATACCTAATACAGTATAAACAGTTGTCATACTGTATTGTTTAGGAATTCAGTACAGATGCAACCAGTGGTAGGCCTAACTACATGATACACGCAGCAACAATATAATATCCCCCCCCCCAAATATTTCTTTTGTTTGTTTTTGTTAATCCTCACCCAAGGATATTTTTTCCATTGATTTTTAGAGAGAGTGGAAGGGAGAGGGAGAGACAGAGAGAGAGAAACATGACCAGGGCTGTGGATTGAGCCTGCAACCGAGGTATGTGCCCTTGACAGAATCGAACCCGTAACCCCTCAGTACTCAGGCTGACGCTCTAACCACTGAGCAAGCTGGTTCCCCCCATCCCCTTCCGAAATGTTTTCCATCCACAGTTGGTTGAACCCACTGATACAAACCCATGGATATGGAGGACCGACTGCCTTAAGTGAGATTGGGCAGTAAAATATCTGTGTGGTATCTGGCACGTGGTAGATACTCAATAAAAATGGTAGGTAGCAATCATAGGCTCTCTCTCTTCCCTCCAAATTCTTCCTCTGCAAAGGATAGGAGGGCTGGAGACTGAGGCCGGTAGAGTTCACTGGGAAGAGTCTCCATTGTTGGGAGATGACGACATGAGGAAGCTTCAGCTGCAAGGAACTCCCATGACTGGTCACGAGGCTGGTAAAAAATGAGCCAAAGGAGAAGCAGTGAGGAGGGACGGGAGCACACAATGGGAGAGTCCCAGGGCTGCTGGAGCACTGACCAGTGGGCTCCTCCACGGGCATGGAGCCTGGGGTGAGGCAGAAGCTTGTTGCTATTGGTTAGGGAGGATGGGAAATGGTCATAGAGGTGGGAGCAGTAGCAGCAAGAAAAGGGAATGGAATTGCAGGTAGAGGGACAAAAGAGGAAGCAGATGGTCATCAATAGACACTGCCTCTGTGCCAGGCACTATTCTGGACACAGGGGATACAGCAGAGGAGTAGACAGGGTTCCTGCTCTCTAGGATTGGGGGGTGGGTTGTGAATTGTGGTCTATGGGCCAAAACTGGGCTATTATTTTTGTATGCCTGTGAGTTAAGAATGGTTTTTACATCTTTAAATGTTTGGGGGAATCAAAAGAAGACTATTTCATGATGTGCAAATTATATGAAATTCAAATTTCAGTATCCATAAATAAAGTTTTATTGGAACACAGCCATGCTCCATTTACGTATGGTCTAGGGCTGCTTTCACACTACAACAGCCGAGTTGAGTAGTAGCAACAGAGACCATATGGTCTGGAAAGCCTAAAGTGTTTACTAGCTGGCTCTTTAGGAAAAAAAAAAAAACACCACAAAACTTGTCAACCCCTGCTCTAGGAACCTACATTCTCTTTGGGGAGACAGTAAACAAGCAGATCAGTGCAGTTCAGGGTGCTTCTGAGGACAAGTGCCAGTTGGCATAGCATTTCCTCACAGCCGGCTTCTGCCTGTGCCACCCTCCCTGGGAAAGGAAGTGCTCCATCAGGTGGGGTAACACACAGCAGCAGAGGAGCTGGGGGTTGTGATCAGCCCCCTGCCTCCAAATCAAGAGGATCTAGCCCTTTTCCTAGAAGGAAAGTCACACTCAGTGACTTGCAAATTCCAGCACCCCCTGGATTCCCCTTCTTGTCTCCCAGATGCTATTCAAAGGAATATCATCATCACCTTTGTCATCAAGGCCTGTCACCTGTTTACCTGCCACCTGTGTGGCTCCTTTATAAAACGTTTTTTCTTCCATGCTACCTCCTGGAGCTCTTAAAGGGGTAAGGCATGGGTTGGGTTTGTTGTCCCCATTTCACAGATGAGGAAACTGAGACTTAGAGAAATGACCCTGTTTATCCAGAATCACACACCTTGAAATAATAGCTCGCAGAGCCAGGATAAAAAGTAAAGGAATGTCAGCTTTGGAAAGGCCTTTGGGACTTTCTTAGCCAGGGATGGAAGAAAACTGGTGGCCTGAGGCAGAGGTGAATCAGATAAGGGTGGCAAATCCTCCGTGTGCGAGAAATAAGGCCTGCATTGTCTGTAGAGAATTTAAAAACATTAATGAAACTGGGTGTGTCTGCTTTTGATTTTCACCATGCTCTGGCAATTCAAAACAAGGTGGGTAATAAAATCCTCTTAAAGAGTTCTTTCTGTTGGTCTAACTGCTAACTAATTGCTGGAATTACTGTGAGTTTCATGAATATAATATACTAGAGGCCCAGTGCACAAAAATTTGTGCAATCGGGGTGGTCCCTCAGCCCGGCCTGCACCCTCTTGCAGTCCAGGAGCCCTCAGGGGATGTCCACCTGCCAGCTTCGGCCTGCTCCCCAGGGATCTGGGACCACACAGCCCCCTCTCCTGCCAACTTTTTGGAAGAGGGGGGCACCGGGACCACCATGGCTGGCCTGGCAGCACAGGCTCGCTTGCACCACCCCCTTGCCCACTAGTCATTCTGGCAGATTATTCCGGAAGGTTCTGCCATTCAGTCTAATTAGCATGTTAGCTCTTTATTATATAGGACTAGCGGCCGATGCACAAAATTCATGCAAAAGTAGGCCTTCCTTCCCCTGGCTGCTGGCACCGGCTTCCCTCTGGCACCTGGGACCCAGGCTGCCCTCGCAGCCCTGGCTTTGTCTGGAAGGACATCCGGTCTAATTAGCATATTGGGCTTTTATTATTATAGATTCTATAGGATAGGATATGTAAGCTTCAAATGAGGACATTTTTATCACCTTTAATAAAGAACATATTCTAAATGGAAGCTAATTTGGAGAACCTGTAGTTACACAATTGGCCCCAATATATGCCTTCAGTTGGAGAGTTCACAGCAGATCAGAATCATTAAGCTCACTTCGGGAGTGTTCATGTCCCCATATTCCTGCAGTTACATAGCAGATCTGAAATCAACAATGATAGCCCAGTGATTGTAAAAACAAAGGAACAAAACTTGGGTTACTGCAGTTCTCTTGTTCTCCGTGCAAATCATTCTCTGGGCCTTGTCAAGTTGCTTCTTTTGGAAAGGTTTCTGTGTGTGTGAGTGTGTGTGTATGTGTGTGTGTGTGTGTGTGTGTGTGTGTGTGTGTGTGTGTGTTCCTTTTTGTAAAAAAAAAAAAAATGTAGCCCTAACTGGTTTGGCTCAGTGGATAGAGTGTCAGCCTGTGGACTCAAGAATCCCAGGTTTGATTCCAGTCAAGGGCATGTACCTTGGTTATGGGCACATCCCCAGTAGGGGGTGTGCAGAAGGCAGCTGATCGATGTTTCTCAATGTTTCTAACTCTCTATCCCGCTCCCATCCTCTCTGTAAAAAATCAATTATATATATATGTTAAAAGTATTACTCTATTTTTCCCCCTTTATACTGTAATTTTTATTTTACATAAAATATTTTATTGGAGCCGAAACCGGTTTGGCTCAATGGATAGAGCGTTGGTCTGTAGACTGAATGGTCCCAGGTTCGATTCCGGTCAGGGGCATGTATGTTGGTTGCGGGCACATCCCCGGTAGGGAGTGTGCAAGAGGCAGTTGGTCGATGTTTCTCTCTCATTGACATTTCTAGCTCTCTATCCCTCTCCCTTCATCTCTGTAAAACAATCAATAAAATATATTTAAAAATAAAGAGATGCTCATTGTTTTTATATATATATATATAATTCCACAGGGCCAGGACTAACATAAAGTTGTTAGGCCATGTCAGTGGTCAGTGTAAGGTCAGATTCTGTCTTTCTTCAAATGTTGATATTTTTTGTTCATCATGGATATTTCTTTTTAAAAAAATATTTTTATTGATTTTTTTACAGAGAGGAAGAGAGAGGGATAGAGAGTTAGAAATATCAATGAGAGAGAATCATTGATCAGCTGCCTCTTGCACACCCCCTACCGGGGATGTGCCCGCAACCAGAGTACATGTCCTTGACAGGAATCAAACCTGGGATCTATCTTTCTTTCTTTCTTCTTCTTCTTCTTCTTCTTCTTCTTCTTCTTCTTCTTCTTCTTCTTCTTCTTCTTCTTCTTTTTAAATATATTTTATTGAATTTTTTACAGAAAGGAAGGGAGAGAGATAGAGAGATAGAAACGTTGATGAGAGAGAAACATTGACCAGCTGCCTCTTGCACACTCCCCACTGGGGATGTGCCCACAACCAATGTACATGCCCTTGACCGGAATCGAACCTGGGACCCCTCAGTCCGCAGACCGACACTCTACCGCTGAGCCAAACCGGTTTCAGCATCATCATGGATATTTCTTATGCATAACTTTTTTTTCAAATTATAAGAGAGAGTTTAATTAGAAAGTTGCAGAGGTTAGTTATAGAAGTTAGCCAATTGGGCTGCACAGGCTTAGGAAACAGGTTACAGAAGCAAAGAAGGGCCCTTGGAGTTCAGAGAGAAAGGCCAAGGCAATGAGTGGGTGGGGAGGTGGTGGGGGCAGAAGGCTCCCAAGAGAAAGGACCACCTTTTTTTTTTTTTAATTACTTTTCACTTTTTAAAATAGTACATGAAAAAAATAAAATAAAATATTACATAAAATGTTAATTATCTTGAATGTTGAGATTTTTTTGGTGCCCTCTTAAATTTTGCACCCAAATGCACCCTCATTAACCTCACTCTATTAACCTCTATTGTACCCTAGTCCCATCCTTGCTCATTTAATCCTCACAGCAATCCTGTGAAGCAGGTACAATAATTACTCCCATTTTACAGATAAGAAAAGTGAGGAACAGAGAGGCTAAATGACTTGTTCAAGGACACGCAGTTATTAAGTGGTAGAGCTGGCACATGAACTCCTGCTTTAGTGCCCATGCTCTTAGCCCTGCTTCACATTTATTTTGTTTGGTACGTACAGGTCACTAAATATTTCATATAACTTGCCATTACACTTAGGCTCGCATTTTGCAATGGAGTGGCAGCCTCTCTTAGATAAGGCATGTTCATCATATCCCCACCACTCACCCCCTCCTGGCTCAGCTCCTCACCCACTCCACTTACTTGTTACCTGGCTCCTCCTGGGGGCATTTGTGTGTGTGTGTATATATATATATATTATTGATTTTTAACAGAGAGAAAGGGAGAGAGATAGAGAGCTAGAAACATCGATGAGAGAGAAACATCGACCAGCTGCCTCTTGCACACCCCCTACTGGGGATGTGCCCACAACCAAGGTACATGCCCTTGACCGGAATCGAACCCGGGACCTTTCAGTCCACAGACCGACGCTCTATCCACTGAGCCAAACCGGCTTCGGCCTCCTGGGGGCATTTGGATTTGGACCCTAAGCTGACCATTTCACAGGTAGAGGAATCCAAGTCTCAGGGAGGAAGAGGCTTACTCTACACAATAGCACTTAAAATATATATATTTATTATTTTATTGACTTCAGAGAGGAAGGAAGAATGAGGTAGAAATACCCATGATGAGAGAGAATCATGGATCAGCTGCCTCCTGCAAGGCCCCTACTATAATAGGAATCGAGCCCACAACCCCGGGCATGTACCTTTGATCAGAATCGAATTTGGGACCTTTCAGTTCGCAGGCTGACGCTCTATCCACTGAGCCAGACAGGCTAGGGCAGCACTTTTCCTACAAAGCTGGGCTTGAAGCCAGGCCTCACACAGCCCGTAAGTGACAGGAGACAATTGGGAGTGACTTTACAGCTGGTGGGAGCTCAGAAAGTGATTTTCACTCAGATCGAGCTAACTCCCATTTCCTGAGCACCTCCATGGGCTGTCACTGAGGTGGGCATTTCTAGATCCACATCTCACGCGGTCCTCCCAACAACTCCGTGTGGTCCTCCCAACAACGCAGGCAGGTTAGTTTTTTCGTTGTTGTTGTTGTTGATCCTCACCTGAGGATATTTTTGCATTGAATTTTAGAGAGTGGGAAGAAGGAGGAGAGAGAGAAATATTGATGTGAGAGAAAAACATTGATTGGTTGCCTCCCGTAGGTGCTCCAACGGGGGCCCAGGATCAAGCCTGCCACCGAGGTACGTGCCTTGGGCCAGAATTGAACCCGGGACCCCAATGGTCTATCCACTGAGCCAAACCAGCTAGGGCTGGCAGGTTAGTCTCCATCCTGCAGGTGAGAAACTGTAGCTCGGGAGGTGAGGTGACTTTCCCAGGATCTCACTGCAAGTTTGTGGCCGGTCAGTTCATGAGCTCTTGACATGAGACCAGAGGAAACCCTCTCCTGTTCCCTCCCTCCTGCTCCCTCTCATTCTCCTTAGGGATTTCTTGGACTGAGGCTGGAGTCATCCCGGCGAAATCTGCACTCCTCCCGGAGGATGCTGACACAGGGCAGCCTGAGAGCCAAATGGGATTATCAAAAACACCTACAGCTGAACTCAGTTTGGCTCAGTGGATAAAGCATTGGCCTGCAGACTGAAGGGTTCCAGGTTCGATTCCGGTTAAAGGCACATACCTTGGTTGTGGGCACATTACGAGTCATGGGATATGCAGGAGGTAGCTGATTAATGTTTCACTCTCATCAATGTTTCTAACTCTCTATCCCTCTCCTTCCCTCTCTTTAAAAAAAATCAATAAAAAAAAAAAAAGAAATAATGGATCATTAGTGGATGCTAAAAACCAATAAAAAGTTGAAGGGGAATTTTATAATGATGAGAGCTGGCTAAGAGCCCTGAATCCATGGATCAATCAGTAAAAACATTTCAATGAAATACTATATGCCTCCAGATGTAATGTTATAATAAGTATATAGCACCATCTCTAATAGATATTCTTTTTTTCTTTTTTAAAACCTATTTTATTGATTCTTTTAATTGATATTTTACAGAGAGGAGGAAGGAAGAGAGACAGAGAGCCAGAAACGTCGATGAGAGAGAAACATCGACCAGCTGCCTCTTGCACACCCCCTACTGGGCCCGCAACCAATGTACATGCCCTTGACCGGAACCAAACCTGGGACCTTCAGTCCGCAGACCGACGCTCTACCACTGAGCCAAACCTAATTCAGCTCTAATAGATATTCTTGCCAAAGATATTACACCGGAGGCCAATCAGGCCCCTAGGTCTAACTTGCAGTATGTCAGAAATACAAGGGACAGAGGAACAAGACAACTACCCCCTCAGGAAGCAGTCAGCCCAGCCTCCGGCACGGGAGCCTTTACAGGACACGTGCTCTGATTTCTTTTACAAATAAGTAGCCTGCGTAAAGAAAGGAAAATGGAGCTGTTACAGATTAAAAGGCACTTGAAGACATACCAACTGAATGAAATGTATAAATCTTATTTGAATCCCGATTGAAACGAACCAAATTTTTGAAGAAATTTGGACATAAACTAGGTATTAAATGACTTTTGGGAACTCTATTAAGTTTGTTGGGTATGATAGTTACGTTGGAAAAGGCCCTGTTAAAGATATATGATGAAATAATTTGGGTGAAATGATATAATGTCTTGGGATTAGCTTTATGATACTCCAGACAGGGAAAATTGGGGAGGTAGATGAAACAAGATTGGCAGGTGTTGATACTTAAGGAAGACAGGTGACAGGTGCAGGACAATGGATTATGTTCACTCTACTTCTATGTATGTTTGGAATTTTCCATAATAAAACATTTTCTTTTATTTTTTTAAAATATATTTTATTGATTTTTTTTTTTTTTTCAGAGAGGAAGGGAGAGAAATAGAGACTCAGAAACATCGATGAGAGAGAATTATCGATCAGCTGTCTCCTGCACACCCCCCACCGGGGATGTGCCCGCAACCAAGGCACGTGCCCTTGACCAGAATCGAACCTGGGATCCTTCAGTCCGCAGGCCAACACTCTATCCACTGAGCCAAACCAGCCTCGGCAATAATAAAACATTTTCTAAGGGTGAAAGTAATTATGAAAATTGGAACAAAGAGAAAAATAGAGATCAAGAAGTGGAAAAGTTCAAAGCTTTTTAGTATCCAAAGCAGAGAGAGAAACAAAAATCATATTAGCGCCGAGACCGGTTTGGCTCAATGGATAGAGCGTCTGCTTGGGGATTGAAGGGTCCCGGGTTCGATTCCAGTCAAGGGCATGTACCTTGGTTGCGGGCATATCCCCAGTAGGGGGTGTGCAAAAGGCAGCTAATCGATGACTCTCATCAATGTTTCTAACTCTCTCTCCCTTCCTCTATGTGAAAAATCAATAAAATATATTTTTTTAAAAAAGAAAAGAAAAATTAATATTAGCCTAGAAGGGCAGTTTCATGTCAACAGTCCTTTGACCTCACCCCCACCTCCCCACCCACCCACCTCTTCACCCACCCCACCTCCCCACCCACCCCACCCTGCTGCATAGGAGTGGGCCCTGGGCCTGTAACACTTCCTAACCAAAAGATAAAGTCCATACAACCTGGGCTGGACTCTGCGTGGGAATATCTTTCCTTAGTTTTTAGGTGCAATGAGTATTCTTTTGTTTCTGCTTAACACGTGCGTCAGTCACACAGTATCTGGCCAGCCCCAATGCTGTATTTATTTTCCGGGAGGTGACGAAGTTGGTCCTTCCACTGCGGCAGGGAAAAGGTGAGCATAGGCAAACTGCTCTGTGTTAGCCACCAGGAGAGATCTCTGGCCATGAGAGACCAATGCCCAAGAAGCTAATCTTACACAGATTACTGATTTCAGAGAGGAAGGGAGAGGAAGACAGGGCTAGAAACAACAATATGAGAATCATCGATCAGCTGCCTCCTGCATGCTCCGACTAGAAATAAAACTGTGACCTCCTGGTTCAAAGGTCGATGCTCAACCACTGAGCACACTGGCTGGACCTGAAGCTGATCTTGCTCTGTCTCTTCTCTACGTGAGTAAAGCAGCGATTTTTCAACCAGTGTGCTGGGTCAGGCAAACTAGTGCACTCCAAGAATTTTTAAAACATGCAAGACCTGACTAGTCATAGGCAGTGACCTCTTGTCCCTTAGATTGTCAAATTAAAAAATGACAAGAGGTCCTAGCCAGCTTGGCTCAGTGGATAGAGCGTCAGCCTGCGAACTGAAGGGTCCCAGGTTCAATTCCAGCCAAGGGCACATGTCTGGGTTGTGGGTTCCATCCCCAGTAGGGGGTGTGCAGGAGGCAGCTGATCAATGGTTCTCTCTCATCATTGATGTTTCTGTCTCTCTATCCCTCTCCCTTTCTCTCTAAAGTCAATGACAAGAGCCAACGCAACAATAGCCATCTGGTATGAATGAAACAAAATTATACCTTTTGTTTTTTGTCAGATCTGCAAAAAATATATATTTTTGATATGCCGCAGAATTTTAGTAATTAGGTTTTGTGTGCCATGAAGATGAAAAAGGTTGCGAATAGCTGGAGTATTGTTCCATCCAGTGCTTGACTGTGTTTTCCTTGGACTCAGATAACAAGATGCGGTGGGTTAGAAGGTTTCAGAGACCTCCCCTGGGATTGGTAGCCGGTGCACAGTCCTCAGCTTGACACCAAGATATTTAGAAAACCAGCAAACCAGAAGAGTTTCTGGTCATGAGAGAGATTCTGGTGATAACAAAAGTCCCTCTTCATGTGGCCTACCAGATCGCCAGTGGAGAGGCCAATCACATGTCCTAATTTGGGCTTTACTTGCAAAGACCTAGTGCGATAGGAGGGGTAAGGGGTGGAGCTTAGAGGAAGGAGGAAACAGAGAAAGACTGGGGGAAAGGCAGGTCGTCTTAGGTGGAAGGTTTCCGTGAGCAAAGCCACAGAGGCTGTCATTTTTGTAAAAGCAAAACTTATACAAAATGCATGTGAACCCGATTGGTCTTATTTTTGCTCCCTCTTCCCCCCAAAGAAATTGATCTAACTCCAAAAAGCACTGTCAGGAAACGAAGGTCCCTGGAGAACGCTGCGAAGGGATTTTACACCATACCTCACAGCAAGACATCCTTTCACAACCCTCCTAAGTCTTCTTTCTTCCTCCAAGTTCCACGCCCCAAACTCCTTTCCCCACAATTCCTGACTGCCCAGACCACCAGCTCACTCCCTCCCCTCCCTAAGCAGCAGCTGTTCCTGAGTGGGCGGGAGGACATTCCTCCGGTCACTGCACTCTTTTGCTCAGGTTTGTTCCTCTCCCTCCGCTCTCCTCAGGCTCCTGAGCTAAGTCTGGGAAGCAGGAAAGGCCATGCATATTGACATGTGAGTGTTTTTGTCCTGTTGCATAGGAAAAAAGATTGGGAGGAAATACACCTCAATGTTAACCGCACGCGGCCAGGAGAGCTTGGAGTCAGATACAGTTGGGCTCAGGTCCTGGCTCTGCCACTTCCTAGTTGTGTGACCTTGGGCAAGCCTCATTGAGACGTTTCTCCAAACCTCAGCTTGCTGTTCTGTGACTTGCTGAGCCTGGTATTTGACATAGTGTCCCATAAAGTACAACTGACAAAATGAAGGCGTTGTCTCGGTTGATGGGAACATGGTGAATTTTGTCTGTATCATTATTTTTGCCTTTATCAAGATTTTAACAGATGTTTATAAATAAGCACATATTTTTATTTTTTAAGTATATTTTATTGATTTTTTACAGAGAGGAAGAAAGAGGGATAGAAACATGGATGAGAGAGAAACATCGATTAGCTGCCTCTTGCACAACCCCTACTGGTACATGCCCTTGACCGGAATCGAACCTGGGACCTTTCAGTCCGCAGGTCAATGCTCTATCCATTGAGCAAACCGGTTTCGGCAGCACATATTTTTAATTTAAAATAAAACACCATGAGGATTATTATAAACAAGGCACAAACTATTTATCAGTAGAGGACTGAATGAATTCTGGGGTACCTATATTCTGGAATATTATAAACTTGTTAAAAATAAGGTATTTCTATAATGACATGAAAAATGTCCACAGTAGAGCAAGTTGCAAGATGAAATGTGTAGTGTGACCCCTTTATATGTATATTTAAATGTTAAATATATAAACTAAAGAAGTGCTGCAAGGCTACTCAACACCTTACCTATCTCAGCAGTGAAGATGAGGGTTTTTCATTTTTCAAATCTATTTTTTAAGGCTTAACTTTTCAAGTACGACGCATGAACTACTTTGGTGTAAAAGGAGAAATGTTGAGGGGGAAAGCCGGCAGGGAGGGTTTCCCAGGTCCCTCAGCAGAACAAGCACGGCAGGAGGCAATGCACTCCAAGACTCTCGGGACCCAGTCTACCTCCGCCTGTGAGCTCCAGCGGCTCGGGGGTTGGGAGGGAGGGGCTGGCCGCTCTCCCTCGGCCCTCAAGGTCGTGTCCTCTTGCAAACACTGCAGTCGCTCCCTCCTCCTTCCCTGCGGTGACCCCTCTGACTCTGCGCTCGGAGAGGAGGGTTTGCTGGGGCCTCGGTGAGGCAGGGTTAGAAGAGGCACAGGAGCCTGCAGGTCTTCCCGGACGAGGCTCTGGCCCCGGAGCCTCCCCTCCCCCGGCTGTTGGACCTGAGGATGAGGATGAGGAAGGGCCCAGGAGAGACGGAGCCTGCGGGGCCCGGGCGGCCCGGCCTGCAGCGACGGCGGGAGGAGCGCGCGGCCTCATCGGGGGACAAGCCCGAGCAGCTCCTGGAATGTGTGTGTGTGTGGGGGGGGGGGGGGGGGGGGGCGCGATGACACACACCCCGGGGTCTCCGCACAGTCTACGGCCTCGATCCAGCCCCCAGATCCAGCCCCAGCGTTTCCTGGCGGATCCCCAGACCCGGCCCGGAAAGCAGGCGGGGCTCCTGCCTCCCCTCCCCACTCCCCTCCCCGGCCCCGCGCGCTCGTGGGCCCCGAACCCCAGTCCAAGCCCGGGGCCCGCCCTTCAGCTCTCAGGGCGAGCGGCCCGCTCTTCCTCCACCCCCTCCCCGGGGCCACCCCCTCCCCGGGCAGACCTGGTCCTGCCCCCGGCCCGCGCCTCCCCGCCCGCCCCGCCGCGGCCCCGGGAACCGGAGCCCCGGCCCCGCCCGCACCTGCCCGCGCCCCTGCGTGCTCCATCCCCCCGTGGGGTCCGCGGGGCCACCCTGCCATCCCGACCCTAACCCACCTCCCGGCCTGCGTTCGGGGGTTCGGGGCGGCGAGGGCCGTGGCGCTCAGAGGAGCGGGGAAGGTGCGGCCGCAGAGGCGGCGGAGGGTGCACAGCTCACGCCCCTTTGGGAGCGGGCCGCGCCGAGGCTGAGCGGGGCGCCCCGGGAGCCGTCGTGGGGTGGAGAGCAGAGCCTCACGTGAGCTGGGAACGCCCGGCCTAGAACAGGGAATCCGGGGCCCCGCGGGGGGAGCTCAGACCCTGCGGTGTGCTCGGCCCGGAGGCAGGTGGCCTGACCGGGCGGGGCGGGGAGCCGGCCCCGGAGGCCCCGCCGATGGCGCGCTGCGTCCCCATCTCCCCGCTGGGACGTGGGCTCGGCTCTCTGCCGCCACCGTGTGGCGGGAGGGGAGCAGCGCCTGCCTGGCCCCCGGATCTCCCCAGGGAAGACCCGCTTTCTGGACCCAGCGGCTCTCTAACCCGGTTCCAGGCCTGGGGTGGAGGTTGCTAAGGCGACGATGGAGCAGTCCCCGCACTACCCTCTGGCCGCGGGGAATCCTGCTCGGGACCGCGTGGGACCCTGTGGATTCCCAGCATCCGCCCCCCGCCAGCTCACCGTGGTGTGGATGAGAATGATCCCTCCAACACCCAAACCATCAAAAAGCTTTAAGCACCAAAAAATGAATAAACAAGTAGGGAAAGTCCTCTGATATTCTTGCCTCCCCGTTTTCGTGAAAATAACAGGTAACATTTGAGGAGGGCTTAATGTATGCTGGGCATTTACTGAGTATTAATTTTTTAGAGAGAAAGGAAAGGAGAGGCAGAGAGAGACAGACACACAGCGATGTTAGAGGGAAACATTGATAGATTACTTCTTGCACCGGCCCTGCTGGGGATGGGGATATAGCCTGCAGCCTGGGAATGTGCCCTGACCAGAGTCAAACTGGCAACCTTTCAGTGCACTGGACTACACCCACACTCAGCGACGCCAGCCAGGGCTCCTGAGTACATTTACATGCATGATGGCATTTCATTCCAACCACAATCCTCTAAAGGTAGGCACTGCTATTCCTCTCTAGATGAGGAAATTAAGGTCCAGAGAAGTTAAGTAACTTGTCCAAAGTCACACAGCTAGCTAAGAATTGAATTTCTAAGCCTTGGCTTTTTAAATATATATATATTTTTAATTGATTTCAGAGAGGAGGAAGAGGGAGAGAGAGATAGAAACATCAATGATGAGAATCATTGATCAGTTGCCTGACTACCTTCTGCAGGTCCCCTACTGGGGAGGGATCCCACAACCCAGGCATGTGCCCTGACCTGAATCAAACCTTGACCTCCTGGTTCATAGGTCAACTCTCAACCACTGAGCCACGGCAGCCGGGCCGATTTTTGTTTTTTTAATAGACTTTATTTTATAAACAGAAGATGCAGAGTTTCCATATACCCCCTTACCCACTATCAGCATCCCACACAAGAGGAGTGCATTTGTTACAATTAATGAACTTACTCTGACGCCTCATTATCACCCAGAGCCTAAACTTTGCATCTCATAAGTGTTGGCTTTTAACCATTATGTCAATCTCCTGCTCTAACTGAAGGCCACTTTCCTGGTATAGAATTCTGGAGGATCTAGAATTTCTATAGCGGGGGTGTGCGAAACGTATTCTGGGCAGGAAAGTTGTGCTAGTATTTCCAGAAAAAAGGCATGGAGGGGTTTTCAAGGCAATTGGTGAGTTTGACTTGAGAAGAGGCCCCCAATTTTTAGCTAATAAATTGATTCTCAACTTCATTCGTTTGCCCTAAACAATAAAGCTAATGAAATAATGGGTTTACTATGCAAGTTTTATTTTTTTTTTAAATAAATATGTACTATTTTAAAGTATCTGGTCATATCCCACTAAAACCATCACTAGAGACATCAGTGGAAAAGACTACCAGAGGGAATTAGTGAAGGTGCCCTGGCGAAGTAGGATGAGGTCACTGCTGTGCCAGCTTCATCTATGTACCAAGTAAAGGACTTGCTGCTTTTCATACTTCTTTCTGACCCTTCGGACCTACCAGCATATCAGATCGCATCTTTTCTGTTTGACCATGCTTTGGTGGCTCCCCTTCTGTTCCGGATGAAGAGTAAATGCCTTAATATGGCTTGCAAAGTCCTTTGGGACCCCGGGATTGACACCCCCCCCCCCCCATGGCCCAATCAGGCTGGTGAAGAAAGGAAGGTGGGAGACAGAATTTCCTGGAGGAAGTGACATTTGAGCTGAAATCCCGCAGGCTGATGGGAGAGGGCCAGATGATGGTGGAGGAGAGCTTTTTAGGTAGAAGGAACAGATGTGCAAAGTTTCTGAGGCAGGAACCATGGACATGTGAGCACTTGAAAGAGGCGTGAGGCAGAGGCCGGGAGAGGACTTGCAGAGGCCAGTTCCTGCCTGTCGTCCCCCGAGGCCTCTCTAGACCTTAATTGCTTGCCGTGCCCTATGGGGAGCTATTTAGAGTTTCAAGTAGAGGAATGACTTCTGGTTAGTTACTCACATAACAGATACTCTTTGAGCGCTTACCCTGTGCAGAAGGCTGGGAATTTTACAGTAATAAGACTCCCATCCCTGCCATCGGGAGGTTTATGGTCTTTTTTTATACACAAAGTTATATATGCACATAGTTTAAAGAAATAACAAGTATACAGGTTTCTGTAAAAACAAGGCAATCCCTCTTCCCCCATTTCCATTTTCCCAGAAACACCTATTTTCAACTCTTTTAGCTGACTATACAGTTATTTCCATTATCTTTAGGTACCATGTTTGCCATTTTTGATGTTTCTGTTTTAAGCACTACCTCTTGGTTTTTCTACTATGGGAGATAAAGTTTTAACTCTCTTTCCCCATCACCTGCCCCACCATACACATAATCCCCACCTCCCCGAACTGCCAACAGAATGTTGGTTAGTTTAATAGTCATCGTGGACATTGTTATATGTAAGACACGATTATTTTTTCTTTCCTATACAACTTCCTGTTTCCCCAGAGTTAATAATTGTCCTGTTTTGTCACTTAATTTTTATGTTCTCTCCACTAATTATTTAAATCTCTTCTCAATAAGTTCATACAGATCGGATGTTGTGCGAGCTGGCACGGCCATAGCATACTCAGCCCAGGGCACCTTTTTTCAAAATATATTTTATTGATTTTTCACAGAGAGGAAGGGAGAGGGACAGAGAGTTAGAAACATCGATGAGAGAGAAACATGGATCAGCTGCCTCCTGCACACCTCCTACTGGGGATATCCCTGCAACCAAGGTACATGCCCTTGACCGGAATCGAACCTGGAACCTTTCAGTCCACAGACCGAGGCTCTATCCACTGAGCAACACTGGTTTCGGCCATGTCTTTATTTTATAGCCAGATTCCACGAGGCAAAGTAAGGGCCTGGTCAAGATGTTTACAACGTTTTCGTGGGTTCTGATCCTACTCAATCACATGCACCTGAACTCTATCAAGCTCACATCACTCAGACACGAGGGGCCACCTGTTCGGACCATAGGTTCAAGCTTACAACTCTAGTTGTTGGTTCTGGTTGTGCTGGGAGGGCTCTGCCCCTCAAGCTGGACCTTGCACATGGCAATGAGAGGACTGTGCCCTCTCATCAGTCTGAGGCTTGGACCTGTCCAAAACTGCAGCAGCTCTCCACAGGGTGTCTCTGGAAGTGGACATGGAGAGAGAGGTGTTTATTAGGGATCGACACCCGTGAAAGGAAGCGGGTGAAAGCAGGACTGGGCAGAGGGAGAAGTCCAAGTGCAATGAGGCCTGCCAAAGCCTCTGCCAGCCAACCTAGCAGGGAGCTCTGGAGCAAGCGTTGCCCGTCAGAATGTCCTGAGCCCAGCTGACGTGGCCAGGCCTTCATAGCCTGCCTGACTCAGTCACCCAGTGTAGGCTGTCCCGGGGCAGGTGTGATCGTGGGTGAGGCAGCTTTCTGCATCTGAGGCTATCCCTGAAGGGGCTGACAGCTGGAAGTGAGTCTGCTGTCCAAAAGCCCCCAGTCGGGCAGCAGTCCTCTCTCTTAAAAAAAAAAAAAAAAAAAAAAAAAAAAAAATATATATATATATATATATATATATATATATATATATATTATTGATTTCAGAGAGAAAGGGAGAGGGAGAGATAGAAACATCAATGATGAGAGAGACTCATTGATTGGCTGTTTCCTGCACGCCCCCTACTGGGCATCGAGCCCACAACCCAAGAATGTGCCCTTGACCAGAATCAAACCTGGAACCTTTCGGCAAACTCATTAGTCAACAGAGCGGCAAACCATGGCTCTCAAGCTGCATGTGGCTCACGAGCCACAGTTTGCCGACCACTGCTCTAAGAGCTGTATCTATAAGCAATTTGGTTTGAGAGATGTTTGAGATTTTGCTGCCTATGGTTTCTTTTAGGATTTTTATGGTTTCATGACTTACATTTACATCTTTTATCCATTTTAAGTTTATTCTTGTGTATGGTATAAGTTGGTGGTCTAGTTTAATTATTTTCTTGCATGTATCTGTCCAGTTTTCCCAACACCATTTATTATTATTTTTTAAATGGAAAGGTTTAATATTGCAATTTTTTAAAAAAATCCTCATCCTAAGATATTTTTCCATTGATTTTTTAGAGAGAGTGGAAGAGAGGGGAAAAAGAGAGAGAAATATCCATGTGAGATAAACAAATTGATTGGTTGCCTCTGCAAATGCCCTGACCAGGACCCAGGCCAGCGAGAAGTGTGCAACCGAGGTACATACCTTTGACCGGATTCAAACCTGGGACCCTTTAGTCCAGTGATTTTTCAACTTTTTGAACCTCACAGACCGCCAGTTGGCAACTGCTGCTTTAGTCTGCAGGCCAATGCTCTATCCACTGAGCCCTAGCCGGTTTTGCTCAGTGGGTAGAGCGTTTTATTGAAGGGACTGTCTTTACTCCATCGAGTGCTCTTGCCTCCTTTGTCAAATATTGAGCGTAATGGCTGGGGTTAATTTCTGGGCTTTCTGTTTTGTTCCATTAATCTATATGCCTGTTCTTGTGCCAGTGCCAGGCTGTTTTGGTTACAGTGGCTTTGTAGTATAACTTGATATCTGGTTTTGTGACCCTTCCAAGTGTGTTCTTTCTTAAGGTTGTTGCAACTATTTTGGGTCTTTTTTGGTTCCATATACATTTTTTTGTGTGTTTGTTCTAGATCTATGAAATGTGCTATTGGTATTTCAATAAAGATTGCATTGAACCTGTAGATTACTTTGGGTAGTATGGACATTTTAATGATGTTAATTCTACCATCCATGAACATGATATATTCGTCCACTTGTTTATATCTTCCTCTGTCTTTCTCACTCTCTCTCTAATATTTTTAAATTAATTTCAGAGAGGAAGGAAGAGGGAGAGATAGAAACAGAGAATCAGATTGGCTGCCTCCGGCACACCCAACTCTGGAGATGAAGCCCACAACCTGGGCATGTGCCCCTGACCAGAATTAAACTTGGGACCCTTCATTCCACAAGCCAATGCTCTATCCACTGAGTCAAACCTGCTAGGGCTTTTATTTTTTTCAGCTAGGACTTTTAAAATATCCTATATAATAAAAGGCCAACATGTAAATTGACAAACAGCAGAATGACCAGTCGCTATGACGTGCACTGACCACCTGGAGGCAGGCACTCAATGCAGCCAGGCTCATTGATGAGCGCAATGAAGGTGGTGGGGAGCCTCTCCCATGTCCATGGCATAACTAAGGATGTCTGACTGATGGCTTAGGCCCATGGGTCAGTCAGACATCCCCTGAGAGCTCCTGGACTATGAGAGGGTGCAAGCTGAGCTGAGCCACCCCCCAAGTGCACAAATTTTGTGCTCTGAGCCATATATATATATATATTTAAATTATTGATTTTTGAGAGGAAAGGAGAGGGAGAGAGAGAAACATCATTGATGTTAATATATAAAATATATATATATATATATATATATATATATATATATATATATATAATTTTATTTATTTATTTATTTTAAATAATTACTCTTTGCTCAGCTAAACCCTCCAGCCCTGGTGGAGGACTTAAGAGGAGATGAGGTATTTTGTTGTAATTGTTGTTAATCCTCTCCCGAAGATATTTTTCTTTTATTTTCAAAAGATATATATTTTTTTATTGATTTCAGAGAGGAAGGGAAAGAGAGAGATATAGAAACATCAATGATGAGAGAGAATCACTGATGGGCTGCCTCTCACACACCCCACACTGGAGATTGAGCCCACAACCTGGGCATTTGCCCTTGGCTGGAATCAAATCCGGGACCTTCAGTCCACAGGCTAACGCTCTATCCCCTGAGCCAAACCAGCAAGGGCTCAACTAGCTTTTTAGGAAGCCTCAGCGAGGTGGAAGAGACTAAGATTATTTACATAAAGGCATTGATATAAAGATAACCATTGAATAAAAATATACCTTTCTAAATACCAATCAACAAGAAAACATTAAAAGAAGAGAGAGAGAGAGAGAGAGAGAGAGAGAGAGAGAGAGAGAGAGAGAATAAATACATAAAAAGGACCAGATAGAAAAGACTTGGAGGAATCCAAGATGGCTGCGCCCAGGTAAACACCTAGCCGCAGCCGCACACAACGATTTCAATAAAATACAACTAAAATATAAAATGGACATTACCCAGAACTACAGGAAAGTCGACTGACTGGAAATTCTACAACAAGAAGCAAGGAGAAAACCAGAAGGAAACGCGGAGGAGCTGGAAAAGCCCAAGGTACAGAGACACGCAGTGCACAGAGAGGACGGAGACACGCAGCACGCAGAGAGGACGGAGCCGGAGAGAAGGGGCGGCTGATTGCCTGGCTGGTGTTCCCTAGCGGGAAGGAGATAAAATTCCGACTGTGTTGGGCCCCTCTTCCGACTGCTCTGAACCCCAGTTCTAGGCCAGACCCCGGGGACCCAGGCTCATCCACAGGAAGCTGGGCTGCGAGGCGGAACCCCGGGGGAGCGGCGAAAGGAGGTCCCGGAGGCGTGCACATTGTGTGCAGAGAAGGGACAGTTGGCTGTGCCGCGGAATTGCCTTGGCTGGAAGGAGACAGGGGCTCCAGACTGCTCTGAAAGCCACCTCCAACTCCTCTTCCAACTGAACTGAACCTCAATACCGGGCTCAGTGGGGGAGAGCATAGACTGTTTGGCAGCAGGCGAAAAGCGAGGGCACCTTTCTCTCAGAGGCACTTGCAACAAGTACTGAAGGACCCTGAGACCCAGGAGCTGCATAGGGCGGGGCTGACGGAAGCCAAGGCTGTAGGCTCCACCCTGAAACCCCACCCCATCTGTAGCTGCGAAATGCGACAACGAAATAGATCACAAACGAAAGAAATGGAGGACAAAAAGCGGCTGGATATAGAGTTCAAATCTACGCTTATAAGGTTTTTCAAGAATTTCCTAGAAAAGATGGATAAGACCTATGAGGATATGAAAAGGGATTAATAAGGAATCAACAAGAAATGATAAGGGATCAGCTGATCCAAGATGGCTGCTCGGGTAGACATCTAACCGCAGCAGCACACAACAATTTTAATGGAATACAACTGAAATGTAGAGTGGACATTGCCCAGAGCTACAGGTAGTCGACTGACTGAAAATTCTACAACAAGAAGGAAAGAGAAAACCAGAAGGAAAATCAGAGGAGCTGAAAAAAAGCCTAAGGTACGGAGACATGTTGCGCGCCCGCCTGCACGCGCGCACGGAGAGGTCGCAGCCGGAGAGGAGGAAAGGGCGGGTGCTGCCTGGCATTCCCTAGCAGGAAGGAAATAAAACCCCCAGCCTGGGCTGAACCCCCAAACCGGCAGCGCTGAGCCCCCTGAACCGGCAGCGCTGAGCCCCAGTTATGGGCCAGACCCTGGGGACCCAGGCTCCCGCAGGAGGAGACAGGGCCGTGAGGCGGAAAAGCGGCGAAAAGCAGGGCCCCGGGAGTCACGCGCAATGCGCGCGCAGAGGACTGAATGTTGACTCTGATGCTGGGTTGCCTTAGCCGGAAGAAACAAGGCCTCCGGCGGGCTGGGCCTTAGTCCGGACTGCTCCGAACCCCAGTTCTGGGCTAATCCCTGGGGACCCAGGCTCAGGCAGAGGGAGACGGGGCTGTGAGATGGAGGGGGGGAGAGCGGCGAAAGGCCGGGCCCCCATACTCGCGTGCACTGCGCGCAGAGGACAGTCTGTTGACTCTGATGCTGGACTCCCCTAGCGGGAAGGAGAAAAAAGCTCCAGGCTGGGGGAATGCGGCTGGGAGTGGGAGCCCCTGCTGGACGCCGGCCAACGAGGCACCAGCAAGGAGGCGGCGATGGGGCCCCTAGGGGGTGGGTGCCCCTGAGCCTTCCACCGCTGAGCGCGGGCAATGGAGTCAAGGCCGGGGGCTGCTTCCTGGGCGGTGCCGTCCCGGCAACAGGCTGAAGCAGCGCAGGAGCCCGCGGAGAACAAAGGGGTGCCACAGGCCAACCTGATGAGCTCCCAGGACAAGGAGGAAGAAACCAAAGAAGATCTCAATGTGAAGAAATCAAGTGAGAGCAAAAGATAGTAAAATTACTTAAGAAAGAATACAAAGAAGTTCTTGAAAAATCAAAGACTAAGTCAGAACTCAACTCACCAGCCAACATTGCAACATAAATGCATTTTTTAAAAAAAAGAAAAAAAAAAGGATAGAATGTTGGAACAGCGGCGGCCAGGCCTAGAGTGGCCAGGCACAAGGCAGTGGCAGCCAGGCCCGGAGCAGCAACGGCCAGGCCCCAGAGCAGCAGCAGCCAGAACCAGAGCATCAACAGCCAGCACTGGAGCAGCCAGACCTGGGGCAGTGGCAGCCAGGCATGAGGCGGAGGCGGCCAAGCCCAGGGTGGCCAGTCCAGGAACACCCAGACCCAGAGTGGCCGGGCCCAGAGCAGCCGGGGTGGGAGCAGCCAGACCCAGAACAGCAGTAGCCAAGCCCAGAGCATCCAGGTCGGGAGTAGCCAGGCTCGGAGTGGCCGGGCCCGGGGCAGCCGGGCCCAGAGCAGCCGGGTCGGGTGCGGCCAGGCCCGGAGCAGCGGCTGCCAGGCTGGGAGTGGCCAGGCCCTGGGGAGCAGCCGGGGCTGGTGCGGCCAGGCCCGGAGCAGCGGCTGCCAGGCTGGGAGCGGCCAGGCCCGGAGCATCCGGGTCGGGTGCGGCCAGGTCCGGACAGCGGCTGCCAGGCTGAGAGCGGCCATGCCCGGAGCAGCAGCTGCCAAGTCCAGAGCAACTAGGTCGGGAGCGGCAGTGACCAGACCCGGAGCAGCTGGTTGTGGAATGAACCAGAGCAACAGAGGCCAGGCCCTGAGCAGCCAGGCCCAGAACAGCTCGCTCCTCGCCTGCCCCTGCCCCACGGCTGCCTCTCAGACATAGCTGGAAACTTTCGCGGGAACTTGAGGGTCTGCTGAATCAAGTGATGAAGGCTTAGATCTGGATGTGTTGAGTTAGTATAGGGCTGGGGTGTTGATCTGTGAGTGCCTTGGGTGGGGCCTAGATGAGGCTAGTTGACCTATTGGGAAATGTCTTTTGTGTGAAGTGACCTATTGGGAAATGTCTTTTGTGTGAAGTGACCTATTGGGAAATGTCTTTTGTGTGAAGTGTATCATTGGGCATGTGGAGGTATTATTGATATGAGAAAATGCTAAGTAACTGATTTACTATCTGAAAAGGGATTTACTATCCGGGAAAGGGAGGGAAGAAGAGACTGAACATGAACTGTCCACCTATGGATGAGGACAATGGGGGATGGGGAGGGGGTGGAGAGTGGGGTGGGAACGTGGTGGAGGGGGGAAGAAATGAGGAACCTTTGTAATAATATGAACAATAAAGATTGATTTAAAAATAATAATAATAAAAAAATAAAAAAATGTAAAACAGCCCTAAAAAAAAAAAAAAGAAAAAAAAGAAGAAAAAAAAAAGAAATGATAAGGGATCAACAAGAAATAAAGAATACATTGTCTGAAATAAAAAATATTATACAGAGTCCTAAAAATAGAATGGAAGATCTGGCTCTTTATGTTCCAAGTCAAAGATTTGGAACATAAAGAGCCAGAAGACACTCCTCCACAGAAGCTAGAAGGCAAGAGAATCCAGAAAATTGAAGATAATGTAAGAAACCTCTGGGACAACTTCAAGTGAACCAACATCAGAATTTGGGGGTCCCAGAAGATCAGAGAGAGCAAGATATTGAAAACATACTGAAAGAAATAGTGACAGAAAACTTCCCCCATCTGGTGAAAGAATTAGACTTACAAGTCCAGGAAGCGCACAGAACTCCAAACAAAAGGAATCCAAAGAGGACCACACCAAGACACATCATAATTAAAATTCCAAGAGCAAAAGACAAAAAGAGAATATTAAAAGCAAGAGCAAAGAAGGTAGTTACCTATAAAGGAGCACCCAATATGATTGTCAGCTGACTTCTCAACAGAAACCATGCAGGCCAGACGGGAATGGCAAGAAATATTCAAGGTGATGAATAGTAAGAACCTATAGCTAAAGATAATCTACCCAGCAAAGATATCACTCAGAATCGAAGGTCAGATAAAGAGCTTCACTAATAAAAAAAAGCTAAAGGAGTTCATCAACACCAAACCAGAATTATATGAATTGCTGAAGGGGGTTCTTTCAGAAGAGAAAGTAAATAAAGATAAAAATTATGAACAACAAATACGTAACTATCAACAAGTGAATCTAAAAACCAAAGAAATTAAAAAAAAAAACTGATGAACAATATTAACTGTTGAATATAATAGAATCATGGAAGGGGAGTGAGCTGACGATTCTTGGGGAAAAGGGGAGAGGGGAATGTGGGAAGAGACTGAACATAAACTGTGCACAAATAGATGAGGACAATGGGGAGTGGGGAAAGGGCAGAGGGTGGGGTGGGAACCTGGTGGAGGAGAGCAATGATGTGGGGGGGGGGAAGAACATTTGTAATAATATGAACAATAAAAACTTATTAAAAAAGAAAAAAGAAAAAAAGAGAAAAGACTTGGAGTACCTATAAATTTATCATAAAACAATATGCTGGGAGGGAGGTGAAGAAAGGAGGGGGTTTAGGAGGAGGACACTTACAATGTCAACATTAAAAATTTTTAATTAAAAAAACAAACAAACCTAGTACTAGCTGATTTGGCTCAGTGAATAGAGCGTTGGCCACAGGACTGAAGGGTCCCAGGTTCAATTCCAGTCTGGGGCACATACCTCAGTTGCAGGCTCTATCCCCGGCCCTGGTCAGGGCAAATGTGGGAGACAACCAATTGATGTGTCTCTCACATCAATGTTTCTCTCCCTCTCCCACTCTCCATTCCACTCTTAGAAAAACAACAATAGCCAAAACTGTTTGGCTCAGTGGATAGAGTGTTGGCCTGCGGACTGAAAAGTTCCAGGTTCGATTCCGGTCAAGGGCATGTACTTAGTTGCGGGCACACTCCCAGTGGGGGTGTGCAGGAGGCAGCTGATCGATGATTCTCTCTCATCAATGTTTCTAACTCTCTGTTCTTCTCTCTTCCTCTCTGTAAAAAATCAATAAAATATATGAAAACACACACACACACACACACACACACACACACACAAACTGTATCACCATTATTATTTAAAAAAACAAAACAAAACAATAACAGTATGATGGAATCAAAGTCAATGCTGTAAAAGGATTGAGGAATCTCTATAACAAATTTCCAAAATATATTGTTAAATAAATAAACAAGGTAGAGAAATGTATAGTGTTCTATCTTTATATAATAAAGACATGTAAAGATATAACATATTTTTATCTGTTTAAATTAAAAAATATGAAAAAATTAAGTAAAATAAAAATGGTTCCTGCTCTGGCCAGTGTGGCTCAGTTGGTCAAGCATCCTCCAGTTCACTGAAGGGTTTCTAGTTTGATTCTGGATCTGGTTTTGGGTTCCATCCCTGGTCAGAGTGTATGTGGGAGGTAGCCAATTGATGTTTCTCTTTCTCTCTCTCCCTCTCTCTCTCTTTCTCCCTCTCTCTTTCTCTCTCTCTCTCTCTCTCCTCCCAGAGAACAAGTCAAAGGACAGGAATAGATTTGACTATATCTTGTTTTATAGATTAGACTTGGAAATATGTCCATATTTTACATGATTAAAATTAAACAAGCCCAGTTGATGTGGCTCTGTGATTGAGCATTGACCTATGAACCAGGAGGTCACAGTTCAATTCCAGGTCAGGGCACATGTCTGGACTGTGGGCTCCATCCCCAGTGAGGGGCATGTAGGAGGCAATCAATCAATGATTCTCTCGTCATTGATGTTTCTATTTTTAAAAATATATATTTTATTGATTTTTTACAGAGAGGAAGGGAGAGGGACAGAGAGCTAGAAACACTGAAGAGAGAGAAACATTGATGAGCTGCCTCCTGCACACTCCCCTACTGGGGATGTGCCCGCAATCAATGTACATGCCCTTGACCGGAAGCAAACCTGAGACCCCTGCGTCCACAGGCCAACACTCTATCCACTGAGCCAAACCAGTCAGCACTGATGCTTCTCTATGTTTATTTTCTTTTTCTTTTTTCTTTTTTTAATATGTTTTATTGATTTTTCACACAGAGGAAGATAGAAGGACAGAGAGTTAGAAACATCAATGAGAGAGAATCATCGATCAGCTGCCTCTTGCACACCCCCACTGAGAATGTGCCCAAAACCAAGGTACATGCCCTTGACCGGAATCGAACCTGGGACCTTTCAATCTGCAGGCGGATGCTCTATCCATTGAGCCAAACCGATTTCGGCTGATGTTTCTATGCTTCTATTGTTTTCTCCTTCTCCCCTCCTCTCCGAAATAAAAAATATAAAAATTAAAAAATTAAACCAGTGCAAGAAATTCTTAAAAATGGAAGAATGAAACAGGTTAAATTGCTCTGGCCAGTGTGGCTCAATGGCTGGAGTGTTGGGTCTCGGGCTCAATTCCAGTCAAGGGCATGTACGTGGGTTGCAAGTTCAATCCTCCTGTGTGTGTGGGAGGGAACTAACCCATGTGTCTCTCTTCCATTGATGTTTCTCTCTCTCCTTCTCTCATCCCCTTCCTTCTTCCCTCCCTTTCACTCTCTCTAAAAATCAATGGAAAAAATATTCTTGGGTGAGGACTACCAAAACAAACACCCCCCCAAAAAAACAAACAAACAAAAACAAAACAACAGGTTATCATAAATGTGTACCCAATTAGTAGCAAGTCACACAGAGAGGAGCCATATTCAATAGGTCTGAGTCTCCGTACTTTGAGCATATGGGAAAGACTGTATTCCCAAGAACAAAAAGAACTGCAAACAAAACTTTAACCTGCCTTTTGTTATTCTGATACTGTGTGTAACATGGGATAAAACCATCGAGTCCTTTGATGTTCTAATTTTATAATTCAGGATACATATGAGAACTGGGATTCTTAGCATTGAGAAAAACAGACAGATGTAAGAAGAGTTCAGAAAATTTTTTGAAGTCCTGAATTTGAATAGAAAATATCAATGTGTTTTATGTTTAAAAGGGTGTTTTAAAAAACATATCCCAGCTCTGTGATGTGCACCAAAAAGGCTAGAAACATGACCAACTCAGCAGCAACGGGCATTGTAGAGCCTAGATTTTAGTATCGCGATGCCATTCACCACTAAGAGAAGCCAGGATGTCCCGCCCCGCACCCTCTCCCCAGAAATATTGGACTCCACATCTGGAGCAGGAAACGTACAAGGTAAGTCAGGAACATCCTATCATACTTGATAGCAAGGAGCAAGGAAGTTACCAAATACAAAAGGGTGTGTCAAAAGGACTCAGAAGTCAAACTGAAGAGGCCTCCACTGGACAAAAATAAGGACAACGTGAGCATCATGAAGTTTAATAACCGCAATGAACTGCAAAACATGATAAAGTTAGTGCAGTTATCAGGATGCTAACACACTAAACACCCATCTGAGTCATACGGCGGCGGCTAAAGGACGACATGGTTGAGATGGTGGTGGTGCCTGCGCTGGTGCGGAGACCCCCTGAGGCTGCGGAGGAAGAGGAGGCACTTCCGCCGGCCCCAGTGGCGCTGCGAGTGACAGTTCGTGATGCTGTAAATCAAGGTATGGGTGAGGAGCTGGGAGAGGTGAGAAGGTCTTTCTGCTTGGGGAAGAGGTGGCCAGTATGAGGGGGCTTACAAGGTTAGGCGAGGCCTATGGAAGAAATATGGCGATAAGAGGATTATAGACACACCTATATCTGAGATGGGCTTTGCTGGGTTTGCCATAGGTGCAGCTATGGCTGGGTTGCGGCCCATTTGTGAATTTATGACCTTCAATGTCTCTATGCAAGCCATTGGCCAGGTTATAAACTCAGCTGCCAAGACCTACTACATATCAGGGGGCCTTCAGAGTGTGCCCACTGTCCTCAGGGGCCCAATGGGGCCTCAGCAGGCGTAGCTGCCCAACACTCACAGTGCTTTGCTGCCTGGTATGGACACTGCCCGGGCTTGAAGGCGGTCAGCCCCTGGAATGCAAAGGATGCTAAAGGATGTTATTAAACCAGCCATTTGGGATAACAACCCAGTGGTGATGCTAGAACATGAATTGATGTATGGAGTTGCTTTTGAATTTCCCCAAGAAGCTCAGTCAAAAGATTTGCTGATTCCTATTGGCAAAGTCAAAATGGAAAGGCAAGGGACACATAAAACTGTAGCTGCCCATTCAAGGCCTGTGGACACTGCTTAGAAGCTGCAACAGTGCTATCTAAGGAGGGAATCGAATGTGAGGAGATAAATCTGCGAACCATCAGACCAATGGACATTGAAATAATAGAAACCGGTGTCATGAAGACCAGTGAGCTCGTAACTATGGAAGGAGGTTGGACAGTTTGGAATAGGAGCTGAAATCTGTGCCAGGATCATGGAAGGCCCTGCGTTCAATTTCCCGGATGCTCCTGAAGTCTGTATCACCGGTGCCGATGTCCCTGTGCCTTATGCGAAGATTCTAGAAGACAACTGTGCACCTCAGGTTAAAGACATCATATTTGCAATAAAGAAAATATTCAACATCTAGTTTGGACTTTAATATCAAGTCATTGGCATTTATTTAAAATACTTGCTGACGCTACCTGGATTGAAGGGTAAGACCTTACAAATCATTAATGTTTTTGAATTGGGAAGAATGTGCTTGGAAGTGGAAAACTCCATCCTTACTGCCGTAGACTCCATGCCTGTTTTTTTTGTCTGTTACTAAAATAGTTATTTCTTCGAATAAGACTAATGTAAAATTTTACCCTCTCACTGGAAGGACAAAGTATGAATGGCAGAGTCCTGATGGAAGATATATAGATATATATATCTTTGTATGTAAAGAGAAAAAGCATATGATCTACGTTACTGTTAAGACTGTTTTGATAAGGAATAAAGGAATTCCTAAGTATGAAAAAAAGTAAAATAAAAACCCATCCACTGGTCACTTTAAAAATATATATATATATATTTTATTGATTTTTTACAGAGAGGAAGGGAGAGGGATAGAAAGTCTGAAACATCGATGAGAGAGAAACATCGATCAGCCGCCTCTTGCACACCCCCTACCAGGGATGTGCCCGCAACCAGAGTACATGCCCTTGACTGGAATCGAACCTGGTCAAGTGGATAGAGCACAGGCCGACACTCTATCCATTGAGCTAAACCGGTTTCGGCCACTGGTCACTTTGGAAGATGCTAGTAAACCAACTTATTACTTTGGAAACTGGCAAAAGACTTGGGCATTTATCTTTTCCAATAAACTGTAACTGAATACCAAATAACAGATGAGTGAAAGTTTCTTTTATAGGTATTTCAGGTATTATATGAAGAAGGGATGGATTAATTAAAAGATCACGTTTCGCAGCCTTCGATAAATCAATGGATCTAGGCATTTAGCTTCAAAGGCTGCTACATATAAAAAGAGACAGACACGATGATTCTCCTGATGAAAACATACAACACTATAAAGTTTTGCCACTGCGTCTGAATGCAATTACATCTATCTTCACAATGAACAGAAATACTAAGGATAGAGAGACCTGTCAAATGACGCTGCAGAGATAAAACAGCACACTCCAGACTGGGAAACGGAGATGAAGCTCAAAGAGATTCCAAGAAACATGCCAACCACTTGCATTATTACTATTTCTTAATTTTTACTAATGTATTGGGGTGACAATGGTGACTAGCATTTGCATTATTTAGAGCCTGTTTGAATTTTCAAAAAACAAAACAAGCAGTTAAACTTGAGTATTTCATATTAAGGAATTAATATTAATTTTTGGGAATGCTAAATGCTATTGTAATTGTTTTTTATATATACATATATTTATTTCAGAGAGGGAGAGTGAGAGGTAGAAACAATGAGAATCATTGATCAGCTGCCTCCCACATGCCCCCTATTGGGGATTGAGCCCACAATCTGGAAATGTACCCTTGACTAGAATGGAACCTGGGACCTTTCAGTCTGCAGGCTGATGCTCTATCCACTGAGCCAAACCAGCTAAGGCTGTAATTGTTTTTTAAAAGTCCATATGTAGTCCCAGCAGGGTAGCTCAGTTGGTTAGAGCATTGCCCCAATACACCAAGGTTGTGGGTTCAATCTCCGGTCAGGGCACATGTAAGAGGCAACCAATGAATGTATAAATAAGTGGAACAAATTAATGTCTCTCTCAAATCAATAAAAAACAAAAAAGTCGATATATATAAACATTTATGGGTGAAATATAATAGGTTAAAGGTTTGTCTGGCGTATGTGGCTCTGGTTGAGCATCCACCTATAAACCAGGTCAGTGTTTGACATTTTTTATTTATTTATTTTTTATTTTTTTTAAAATATATTTTATTGATTTTTTTACAGAGAGGAAGGGAGAGAGATAGAGAGCTAGAAACATCGATGAGAGTCATCGATCAGCTGCCTCTTGCACACCCCCTACTGGGGATGTGCCCGCAACCAAGGTACGTGCCCCTGACCGGAATCGAACCCGGGACCTCTCAGTCCCCAAGCCGACGCTCTATCCACTGAGCCAAACCGGTCTCGGCTGTTTGATATTTTTTAAATTGATTTCAGAGAGGTAGAGATAGAAACATCAATGCTGACAGAGAATCATTGATAGGCTGCCTCCTGCCTGCTCCCTGGGATTGAACCCACAGACAACCTGGGCACATGCTCTTGCCCACAGTCGAATCTGGGACCCTTCTGTCCACAGCCTGACACTCTATCTACTGAGCCAAACCAGCTGGGGCAATAAAAATATTTTTTTTTAAATTAAACATTGGACCAAAGCCAGTTTGGCTTGGGGACTGAAGGGTCCCGGGTTCGATTCCGGTCAAGGGCATATACCTTGGTTGCGGGCATATCCCCAGTAGGGGGTGTGCAAGAGGCAGCTGATCGATGACTCTCTCTCATCGATGTTTCTAACTCTCTATCTCTCTCCCTTCCTCTCTGTAAAAAATCAATAAAATATATATTTTTTAAAAAATTAAAAGTTGGCCATGAGTTGATAATTGCTGAGGCTGTGATAGATACCTGGAGGTTCATTATATTCTTTTACACATACCTGAAATTTTCCATGAAAAATTCCCCCTCTGCAGAAACTGGTTTAGCTCAATGGATAGAGCGTCGGCTTGGGGACTGAAAGGTCCCGGGTTCGATTCCCGTCAAGAGCATGTACCTTGGTTGTGGGCATATCCCCAGTAGGGGGTGTGCAAGAGAAGCTGATTGATGACTCTCTCTCTCTCTCCCTTCCTCTCTGTACAAAATCAATAAAATATATTAAAAAAAAAAAGAAAATCCCCCCACAAGTCAGCATGATTTAGGCATTCACTAGAAATGTGTGATCGTGAAAAACAAGGTATCTAGGGTAACTTTCAGGTTTCTTGCTTGAGGGATGGAATGGTGCTGAGGAGTGAGGATATTTTTTCCATTTATTTTTGGGAGTGGGAGGGGGGAAGAGAGAAACATTGATGTGAGAGAGACACATCGATTGGTTGCCTCCTGCTTGCATCTCGACCAGGGTTGGAGAATTGAACCTGCAACTGAGGTATGTGCCCTTGACCAAAATCAAACACAGGACCCTTCACTCTGTGTGCTGTTGCTCTAACCACTGGGAAAACTGACTAGGGCAATAGTGGTGCTTTTTACTAGATCTAGGAAAGCAGGGAGGTGAGTTTATGAACAAGATGGGCCCCATTTTGGTCGTGTTAAATTTGGTGCTGAGGCACATTTGCATGGGACTGCACAGGCTGGTAGAAATACTGAACTCAAGACGTGGGCAGATGAAAATGTGTCACTGAGTGACCTCACAGGGAGGAACTGTAAAAAAGGGATCTCAAAGGGATTTGAGGAAGGATCACAGAGCCTAGAACTAGAGAGATATGTCTTAGAAAGTGGAAGGCCCAGAAAGCAGTCTAGAACAGTTTTGTGTTTTTTTTAAATACTTTACTTTTATTGGTTTCAGAGAGGAAGAGAAACATGATGAGAATCTGATAGGCTGCCTCCTGCACACCCGCTACTGGGAGCAAGCCCACAACATTAGAACCCTCATATATCGCTGGTGGAAATGTAAAATGTGGGAACATGAGGTACTCTATGACCTAGCAATTCCACTCTGAGGTCTATGACCACAAGAATTGAGAATAAGTCCACATGAAAATTCTATGTAATACTCATAGTATTTATAAATGCCCCCAAAAGTGGAAATGATGCAAATGTTCACCACCTAACTCAGTGGTCGGCAAACTGCGGCTCGTGAGCCACATGCAGCTCCTTGGCCCCTTGCGTGTGGCTCTTCCACAGAATACCACGTGCAGGCGCGCACATACAGTGCGATTGAAACTTCGTGGCCCATGCGCAGAAATCAGTTTTTAAAGAGGTACTAGAACACTCAAGGGGCCAAAGAGCCACGGTTTGCCGACCACTGCCCTATCCAGTGAGCCAAACCAGCTAGGCAAGTGACTTACTTTTTGTATGGGAATTCTTTTTGGAGTGGTGAAAATATCCTAGAATTAGTGGTGATACTAAAAACCATTCAACTGTATGCTTTAAAATAGTGAATTATACAGCTGTTTTAAGAAAGTGTGGGGCTTGGGCTCAGCAGTGGTAATGCTGCAGGTGAGACAGCCTGGGATCCAAGCATGGCAGGAAGCTTGTCCAGTTAGGGTTAAGACAGCCCCTTCCCCTCTTGTCCAACATCTGTCCCTCCTTCCTTCAATCCCAATAGTCTGACCCTGAACACACTTGGTAGTTTTGTCCCTCTTGCCATGATTGGTTTAGTACACAGGCAACTCAGTTCTGCCTAGTGAAACCTGGGTGGCTGAGGGGCCTGTGGGAAATTTTGTAAAAAAATATATATATTTTTAAGATAAATTATTTTTTTTTAAAATTATTTTATTGATTTTTTACAGAGAGGAAGAGAGAGGGATAGATAGAAACATCGATGAGAGAGAATCATTGACCAGCTGCCTCCTGCACACCCCCTACTGGGGATGTGCCCGCAACCAAGGTACACGCCCTTGACCGGAATTGAACCCGGGACCTTTCAGTCCCCAGGCCAACGCTCTATCCACTGAGCCAAACCGGTTTTGGCATGATTTTTAGAATTGCTTTTTAGGGAGGGAGAAAACATCAATGGGCCGTGGGGCATGTGCCCTGAAGGGGAACTAAACCAGCACCCTTTCAATGCAGGAGGATGACCCCCATGGAGCCACACCAGTCAGGGTTCACTCCTTTTTTAAAAAATATATATTTTATTGACTTTTTTACAGAGAGGAAGGGAGATAGAGTTAGAAATATTGATCAGCTGCCTCTTGCACACCCACCCTGGGGATGTGCCCGCAACCAAGATACATGCCCTTGACCAGAATTGAACCCGGGACTCTTCAGTCCCCAGGCCGACTGCTCTATTCACCGAGCCAAACCAGTTTCGGCTTCACTATTCTTGAAAGAGAAAAAAGGGAAAGAAATCTGCTTCTGGACATTTTTGACAAGCTGAGGCCTGAAGCAGAGCTTGGTGAGGTGGGTGGACTTACTGAGGGCAGCACAGGACAAAGGTTGTAAAGAGCCTAGAACAACCCTACCTTGTCTTGAGACAAATCCTCCTTAAGCCTGTCACGCCCAACCCCAAAGCATCCGAATGTAGTAACTGGTGATTCGTCCCGAGATACAAGAGTGGGCTTGAGACGAGGGGAAGGGAGTCCACGTTTACATTTTCCTATGACCAGATTTAGTTCCGGTCGGGGCTGGCACTGAGCTTACTATGATGGCTGTCTTCAATATCCTTATCATATTTCAAGTCTGGTTTCTTGGTTTTTAAGCCAAGGTACTCTTGTGATCCACAGCCAGTCAAATCAGTAAACATTTCCAGGAAGGAAAAACAACAAAAAGTGAAGCTCCGCCCAGCCGGCGTGGCTCAGTGGATGAACCATGTCACGGTTTGATGCCCCATCAGGGCACATGCCTGAGTTGTGGGCTCAGTCCTGTGTGGAGCGTGCAGGAGGCAGCTGACCAATGATCTCTCATTGTTGATGTTTCTCTCTTTTCCCCTCTGAAATCAATTAAAAAAACCCACTAAGTTCACCCTACCCATCCTAATTTCTAGGTAACAGAAAGAGGGTTTCTCACGAGTTTAATCTCAGCCAATTATAAGTGTTTCTTAATTACACAATGAGGGTAATCTATCTAGGATTGGCCTAAACATTAGATGAGCACATGGCAGAGCTTCTAACAGTCCCACAGGCTCATTTTACTGAATCTGAACTCCTACAAATATTAATAAAGTAACCCCATTTCCTCAAATCCTGCAACTTCTGCTCAAATACCAAGCTATTGAACCCCTACTTCTAACAGCTGTAATGGGTCCATTCTGGAAGATGTCACCCCCTGCCACCAAATAAAAATTATTACATTGCCGAAACCCGTTTGGCTCAGTGGATAGAGCATCGGTCTGTGGACTGAAAGGTCCCAAGTTCGATTCCGGTCATGTACCTTGGTTGCGGGCACATCCCGGGTAGGGGGTGTGCAGGAGGCAGCTGGTCGATGTTTCTCTCTCATCGATGTTTCTAGCTCTCTGTCCCTCTCCCTTCCTCTCTGTAAAAAAATCAATAAAATATATTTAAAAAATTATTACAACCTGAAACTATTTCAAGAATGAAGGCAAATGGCTGGAAATTACTTAAGTGGACAAATTATACTTTATACAAAAGGAGCCTCCCAAGGAGAAGTCAGACATTTTTGACACAATTGGGGGGTTGAATCCAGACTACTCATGAGATGTGCACATAACCGCTGCTCTTCAGATGTGCACATAACCCGGAACAAGTTTCTTCATCCGAGCCCGTTTCCTCATCCATAAAAATGGTGGTTAATTTACATTACACAATTGTCCCAAGACTGAAAATCAGGTAGAAAACCTACCAAGGAAGGGCTTCACTGGTATGAGTTTTGACTAAGCAGATAAAAACACCCCAGCCATGGAAACGTACTTTTTTTTTTTTTTTTTTTTGTTATGTTCAACTTACTTAATTCCCTCAAAAAAATATTAGTGATTTGTGCTGCATTTATTGCAAGTTCCATTTCCTAACAGATTAACTATTTCCCTGGAGGAAAGGGGGTCTTTGCAGAATCTCCGAACTAAAGCAATCCATCTCTCCTTTTGGGAACTCCAGGTCACCAGTGACAAGAGTTTCATCAATTCACAGAAGACTCGCAGGTCTGCTGGAAAGCAGACTGCCTTCTGCCTTCGTCTTATGGTCAAATGTATACAGACAGAGAAGCACTTTCTCCTGACACAGGACTATAGTTGGATCTATTAACGTTCATTTTACGGGGATTTTAAGCGTTAACTGTAGAGTTATTTTGCTGTTAACTACCAGGCTGACATCTTACATCTACCAAAAAAGTACACTGCGCGACCAAGCACAAAAACCACTGTCTACTTCCTACTTCTGGGATCTTTTCTAACTCCCTCACACTGTATTCTGTCAGCAGGACAGCACTGTTCACTCTTACAGACAGATAGTACTTGGAGCCTTTACACCGCACACCAGAACAGTCCTGTCCTTAGACTTGGGAAAAGATTAGAGGCAGCATTCCAAGCCAAACTGTATCCAGCTTTATTAAAGATACTTTTCATAAACAATCATGGTATTTCAGGCAGGACATGGGCAGACAATCGTTAACAGTATACAACAATTTTCAAACTCCCTTCTTCAATGAACTACCAAAATCAGAAAGCCACTATAAAACCCAATGAAATCTTCATGTGATGCTCTGAACAGGGAAAGTTTAGAGTGAGGGTTGACATTTCACATTAAGCATGTTGTTTGACAACTTTTCACAAGCCGACCCTGACTTTCAGGAAATGAAATGAAAATGGCCGAGAAGATCACTCTGTAGATCCACAATCTAAAAAGGAATTGCCGCTCTTTTGAGGAATGCCATCTCAGTGGTGACACTGGACAGTCCAGGTTGCACAACATACTGGAAATCAATTTTTTTGGGTCAGGTCCCAATAGGTCTCTGGGCTTAAGACAGCCAAAATCTATGCTTAAAGTGGAGAGGGAGAAAAGGACATAAAAACGAATTTTAGTTTTTCCACCACGACAAAGTGTTTGTGCCAAGATGGCTAATGTGTGTCAACATCAAGAGATCCCTCCTCCCGGGAACCAAGAGGAAGTTTCTCAAAACTAGAAGGGAAGGGTATCTCCCCCCATGTCAGTCCAGCTTTGGAGACATCCTATTAGTATGTGTCCTTCCCCCCAAAAATAACAATGAAGTGTTCTGTGTGCTAACAACATAGCTTAAAAAAAAAAAAAAAAAAAAAAAAAAAAAAGTAAAACAAAATTCTGCATTTTTATAAAACTTGATAAAAAATAGTATTTCAAACTGTACAGTCACCAGAAATACACAGTTATCAAAAATGCACACACTTCACTTGGCATCTCCAGCACCTTCAGCTTTCTGTGCCTAAAAGAAAAATAGACAGATTAGTATAGCACTTAAAGAGTTTGAGACTATGTTCACTCATATCCCATATATAACATTATTTTGCTCTTGGGCCAGCCAAAGTTCAGGTTTCAGATACTTTAAAACTGAGACTTAGTACTTCTTCTGAGAATAAGTTGGTAGGAAACTTTGCTAAAATCAGCATTAGACCTGAGGTTATTCTCAGCTTCAAAACTCTATAGGGTAGCAAAAGTGTGACACCTAGGACAAAAAATCAATACCACAGTGCCCTTTATTGAATAGCAAAGACTCCAGGAATCCAGGACTTAAGCGAATAGGAAATCACAAGCAAATTCTAACTGAAAGATATACTTGGAATGATGTAGATGCAGGAAAAAGGCAACTAAGACCTCTTGGGCCCAGTTAACAATCCAATGGGCAAGGCTTTGCAAAAAGTGAGGTAGCAGTTGTACCTGGTCTGTTTTGGCATCTCCATTTTCTGCAGGATTATTCCCATCTTTGCCAGCATCAGCTTTCCCCTTTTTCCCTTTCGGTACCTTCTCTCCCTTCTAAAAGAAGGGAGAAAGAAAAAAGCTGTTTCTCCTAACTTGGCATTACCACTGTGTGGCCTAGAAAGTTCTGTACAAGGCAGGATTATTTATTAAAGATAACATACAAACTATAAACCCTCTCTCACTGAGAACACTGATCAAAACTAGGCCAAATGATCTATAATTTGCTGTGTATACAGCAAGTATACAGAATTTTTTATCTGAGTATAAGTAAAAGGGTAGAATAAGATAGCTTAAAACTTAGATGTTAACTACCAAAGATGTGCAATTTCCTCTAACTAATGATAGTTCTTTTATACAAACCGGGGGGTTTATAAAGTTTTTATAGCGCTGGGAGCCCCGGACCGGTTAGAACCGGATTTCAGGGATAAGTCAAGCTATCAAAACCATTTAGAATACCCATAACGGAGTCACCATTATGCTGCATTTAGATGCTGAAGGACAGTCCTCATTCTGTGCAAGTGAACAATTAGGGCATAATTATAAGGCCCAGTCCTGTTAACTTTTGTCATATCTCAACTTTGTGCCAACAGATAAGCTGTATATATAGCAACCCCCCCGTAAACATGAAATCCCGCTCAGCCTTTTGAGACTCCTAGAAACACCTTGTCCCCAGTCCCACTCACCTTTGCAGGGGCCTTTTTAGGCTTGGGCTCTGGCTTTGGAGGAGCAGGTTTCTTTTATTTGGAGGAGAGAGGGGAGGACAACATCAGTATGATGAGCCAAAGAAAAACAACCACCAAATCACAGTCGCACCGAATTAGAGATCTTCCATACTTCATAAAGATTTTGTGGCTGACTTCCCATGAAAATTTCCAACCTTCAGAAACCCACTCAAGTAACAATCAGGAGTGTTCCACTTTGACTATCAGCCATGATAATTTCCTAGCCAGTGAATCTCAAATGGGTGAGAGTCCACAGTGTAGCAGCAGCTCATTAAAACCAGCCACTGACCATCACTCATGGGAAGCTAGCTTCAGGAATAAATGTGAAAATTTAAAAGCAGACATACTTACAGCTGATAACCTTGCAGATCTTCTCTGTGGCTATTTAAAAAAAATAGAAAGTGAGTAAGTTAGAAATAAAATAGTCCAACCACTTAAAAATAAAATAAAAATCTTAATGCCAATCTGTTTTAGGCTATAGGATGTGAAGAGAACTTGGGCAAATTCAGGAATAGGAGTATGATTAATTACCACCAGACTCCAAAAGAGAACAAACAAGACTTACTTCGTCCTTCACCTTGGCTTTATCTCCTTTAGCATCCCCTTCAGCCTGAGAAACAAAACAGAAACTCAGAAACCTGCAGCCTCCGAGGCAGTTTTTAATGACTCACTAAGCTTAACCCAGTCCAAAGGAAAGAAAAGTAGTCTTGCACACAACTTCCGTAGGATATACAAATCGTCTTTTAGCATCCGTGCCTCCTATGCAAATACCCGAAGAGCTTAGAAACTGTGGGCGTGCTCATCTGTGTACACATCATGCCAAATCCAGCCCAAAGCTCGCAGGGCGCCGGAACCTCAGCCTCCCAAGTCTCCGCCAAGTGGCCCGAGGGAGACGCGCTAGGCTGGAGGAGGGCAGCGCAGGGCAGCGCAGCCTGCGCCACCGGGCCAGGCAGAGGCAGCAGCAGAAGCAACAGCTGCAGCTGGTGCAAACAAACCCGCTCGGAGGCGGGGCCCGGGCGCCGTTGCCATGGCAGCCGTCGAGGGCGGGAGCCGTGAAGCTCGCGCGCAGCCCCGGGAATTCGTGGGCGGCAGCGTAGCGAGTCCCGCGCGCCTGGCGTGGGAGGGGGCGGAGCCACACCGCGAAGCCCCGCCCCCTCCCGGCGGCGGTTTTTTTGGCGGCAGCGCGTCACCCCGCCCGCCAAGCCCAAGCACCGCCTTCCCGCCTTTTCGGGTTTGAATTGCCCGCCCGCGGGGAGGGGGGTGCCGCTGGGGGAGGGGGCGCGGGGCGGGCACGTCTAGCCCGAGGGGAGCGGGGTAAACAGCCACCAACATGGCTCCTCCTGCCGCGGCCGCCGCTCCTCCAATATGGCCTCTGGCGCCCGCGGGCAGCCGAGATGCGCAGGGTTACCCGGGGCCGCTGACACCGGCTCTCGAGCCGGCGGTGGGGGCAGAGCTGCTCTAGCCCCGCGCCGATCCTCGCGCCCGAAGCCCGGCAGGCGGCAGCGGCGGCGGCGGAGGCGGCAGCGGCGGCGGCGGCGGCGGCAGCCCGGCGCCCCGGGCCCTCGCGCCACGTACCTTTCTCTTGGGCATGATGGCGACGGCGGCGGGACGTCCGTGCGGGACGCAGGGATGCAGCAGCGCGCGGGCCTCGCTCGGTCCGGGGGTCGATCTCGTCTCCTCACACTGCTAGGGCTCCGGGGGGTTTATAAAGTTTTTATAGCGCTGGGAGCCCCGGACCGGTTAGAACCGGATTTCACCTCCCGCCGCCGCTCATTGGCCCAGCTGGGGTCACGTGGGCGGGGTTTAAACTCACCTCCTCTGGAGGGAGTGAGGAGGGGGGTCTGGGGGGAGGGCGCGGAGACGGCGGCGCGCTTTGGGGTGGGGGCGCAGGGGAGGCGCGCGGAGAAGGCAGTAAATGAGGGGGGGGAGCCCGCGGGCTCTGGATTTCGGCATCTCAAGAGCCGGCTTTTGCAAACTACCAAGTTCCTTCCACCTTATGCAACCGAGCTGCCCACTTCTCCAAGCTGCGCGACACTCGGCCATCGCAGCCGCTCTCCTTCCTGTTCCCGCTGGGGCCCAGAAGAAGGGTTTTCAAGGCCTGCAGCGCCGCCGGGGGCGGGAGAAAGCGCGCGGCTGGAGGCACGGGCTGCAGTTCCCAGGCCAGAGCTGACGCCGAAGTGGGAGAGAGCGGGGGCCAGCTTGGCGCAGCCGGACGTGCATCCTTCCAAGCTGCCACCCGGGGGAAGCTGCCGTGCCTCTCACCTGGAAGTCAGCCCGACAGGGGCCTGGAAGGTGGAGCGGGACTTCGTAGGGAGACTACACGGAGAGGTTACTTTCGGGTGCCGAGGGGCAGGTGGGAGCTGTCCTTTCAGCACCCGTTGCCCGGCAGCCTCCCCAAATATGCACGAAGCCCCCCGCCAAAGCCTAGGGCAGCTCTTAGAGGTTCCAGTTTCCCGACCTCAGGACCCTGTCACCGAGTGATGGAGATCCGCCGCCTGCCTACCAGCTCTCTCCTCCCCCTACGCTCCACCCGCTTCGGAGACAGCAAGCTCAGCTGCCCCCACCCGACGCGGCCACCAAGCCTGGGCGCTGCAAACGCAGCTGGCGAAATCCCTCCTTCCACACTGGCAGGCTGGCTTCCTTTCACTTGCGCGAGGAAAAGGAGGGTGGAGGAAAGCGTCCCGCGATTAGGAAACAAGTAGGGGAACAGGTGGTGTGATGGCAAAAGGGTTCTTCCATTGGCTCCCTTACCCCACATGCCCCCAAAAGCTAAGGATCCTGGAGGTAGCCAGGTCACCTGAGGGAAGGTAGACAATTGCAGCAGCAAAACAAGGTTTATCTTCTGTCACAATCTTAGCAAACAAGTTTTACATCTAAGAGTTCTTCAATTCCTGTGACACCAGGGGAACATAAGAACACGATCAATATCCTCAAGTGGGGGCTTAGCTCACGGGTGGGAGGATATTTAAATAGGTCCCACCTAGTTTACTGAGGCGAGGGTAGAAGCTGGTTGGTACAAATGTCTGTAGGAAGCAACCACAATGCGGCCACATCAACTATCTGCATCCCCTGCTCCTGGGCAGCAGAGGCCCCTTAGTCTCTTTCTTTCCACCTCTCCAGTGCTCCTGGGGCATCCCCTGCCCATCCCACTCTGAGTACCTTTCCCAGAATGCAGGGCCTCAGGCCAAAGAGAGATACCAGCCCCATTAATCACTTCTGCACCCCAATCATATTAGGGAAAACCCAGAAAAGACAAGACTCAGCCATGCTCACAGGGCAGGTTCCGCTGGCTGCCTCCAGTCCCATTCCCTTAATTGTAGGGCTCTGCATTATAGCCCCATAATTCATGCCTCCCTAATTAAGGCTGTCAACTGCCCCACTGTAAAGATGCAAAATGCACAGCACCTGCTCTCTGGGAACCCTGTGCCAGGTGTGAGGGAGGCTTGCCAAAGGGTGCATCAATCCAATTCTCAATCGCAGTGTCTGCCATTTAAACATGAATCTCTTGTACCAGGTCTTTAGGCAGAGGAAGGCGGGAAGACTAGAGTATAGGGAAGTCAGGGGTTAGAGAGTATACTGGCAGCACTGCTTGCAAGACCCCAACCCTCCCCTAGGAGGTGGAGAAACCGCTTGCAGAGAGTAAGATGGGAAGACTGGAGCAGCCGTTGGATGGTATTCTGGCTGGTCCTGGCTGCTTGGGGGCACCTGAGGCAGAGGCTGCTCTTCAAAGGCACGAATCCTCTCCGCACCTCTGCAGCGAGGCCTGGGGGGAGAAGTAAGCGAAAAGACACAGCTCTTGACTCAACCCTCTTCTTCCTTGTGGGCAGCCATGCCCTCACAAGCTGACACTCTGACATGCTAAGAATAGATGGTCTCAGGGCCTACTTAGGAAGCCAGGCCTCAAAAGGCAGGAGGTGGGAGACAGAGTGTGAGGTGGTGAGGGCAGGAGGCAGTCATTTAGGAAGTGGCTCTTTCTGTGTTCTTGGTTCTGACGTGTTCCAGGCAAGAGGCCTGTGCTGGACTAGATTCACCAGGGCCTACAAGGCCTTCTTTTACCCTGGAGCCTGGCCTCGAGCCCTGCAGCAGGAGGAGGAAAGCTTGTGTGGGCTGAGTCGACAATAGGTAATTGGATTGTAATCACCCGCCAGGCTTCTGTGCCATTGGGGGCACTGAGCCTTTCAGTGAGCAATCAGCACTGCATGGTGGGAGGGGGTAGAGATTCAATAGCAAATCCCAGGTGGAGAGCCAAGGCGGAGGACCAGCAGATGGGCAAATTTTCTTTCCATCTCTCCTCCTTGCCCAAATGATGCTGGCTGCCCATTAGCTATTTACCAGCAGATCTGAGGTGGAGCCAAATCTTTTGTGAAAGTCGGGTGGAAAGCTAGGATGGATGGGTAAAGGGTGAGGGTCTGGGGAGACCTCTTCCCCACAATTGGGTATTGAAGGATGTGCTGAGGGGGAGGAGAGAGGGGGAGAGTATCTAGAAGCACAGGTAGAGGTGGCAAAGGCGGAAGGAGCAGGCAGCAGAAGACCTGGCGCTCCCTGCTCTCCAAACCTATTGGTGATGAGAACTGCATTTAGTGTATTTGTTGGAGACTCATCCTCAACTCTCCCAAGGGGCCACTGTCCCAGGCAACCCAAAGGTATCTATGGCCACCGTAAACTGGGCTCCCTGCCAAGCAAAAGGAGCACAATTCATCAGGAGGGAGGTGCCCTTCAAGAAAAGAAAGGGGAGAGGGGCCCTAGAGGTGGAGGACAGGGCCAAGTAGCAGGAGGCCAGCCTCACTCAGGCTGATGCAGTGCCCAGACGTGCCAGCCAATCAGCCCGCTTGAGTTCCAAGGCCTGCAGGAAACCTTGGACTCGCTCTTCCCGTCTGGCTGAGAGTTTGTGCAAGCGTGTCCTTCGGAGCTGGGCGTCCCCACCGGCCGGGAGCCCCTCTTGCAGCAGCTGCTCTGTCACTGCAGCCTGGTCCCTCTCCAGCTGCTGCCTCTTCCGCTCCTCTGCATACATGTCTCGGGCCTTCTGCTAAAGAGAAGTGGGAGTTGGGGGAGATCACTGGGAAGATCATTTTTAGGCATAAGTGGGGCACAGAGCAGGCCAAGTTAAGTACAACAGTGGGCAAGTTGTACAAGATTGGGAAGGTTAGGCAATAGGTGTGTGATGGTGGTGACCATGTGCAGGGAGGGGAGTGGAAGTTCTGGGTCCATCTTGGTTTGTTTTGGGTGGAAGCATCTGTATTTCTTGAAATTCTCAGGTTTGCACTTAGGGAACCAGAAAATATGGATGGATCTGATTTCTGGTTTCCCCAGCTAGCTTTGTGGCTTTGATTAAATCCTCTCCTTACCTCATTTCTTCATCGGTAAAGTGGGGGTTGTGCCTACCTTGAAGAGTGATTTTAAGGATTAGAGCTAATATATGCAAAACCCTTTCTAGCATATTAGCAGGCTTTCAAACAGCAATTTTACTGTTATTACTATCTGTTCTCTATTGTAAGGAAGGTTCTATTTCCTGCTTGGGGCATATCCATGGTGCCATTTCCCTTTGGTTTCCCAGGTCACCCTAAGGGTGTCATTCTCCTAATTCTTTTTTTTTTTTTTTTTAATATATTTTATTGATTTTGTACAGAGAGGAAGGGAGAGAGATAGAGTCAGTAACACTGATGAGAGAAAGTCATCGATCAGCTGCCTCTTGCACACCCCCTACTGGGGATATGCCACAACCAAGGTACATACATGCCCTTGACCCGAATCGAACCCGGGACCTTTCAGTCCCCAAGCCGATGCTCTATCCATTGAGCCAAACCGGTTTTGGCTCATTCTCCTAATTCTTTTTTTTTTTTTTTTTTTTTTTCCCCCCCCCAGACCTGCTGCAGGCGAGCCTTCCTTGATGCCTGAAGTTGTCTCCCAGGGCTCCCTTTGAGCTCATTCTCCTAATCCTTTAAGCTATTTTTTCAGAGTTGGGTTCCAGACTTGCCTACTGTATAGGGACCAGCTGATTCTTCCAGCAAATGACCTTTCTGTTCAGCACTCTTAAGCCACTTATTGATTTCTGCCCAGGAGAGTAAGTATTAATGTCCATAGTCCACAATCTACTTTTCCTGTTAGAAAATAAGCTCCTGGAACTTGCTCTGACATCAGGTAGGTGATCATACTCACAGCAGCACTTCTTATACCCTGTGTGTGTCTCCAAATAAATCATAAACTCTTAGAGGCAGAAACTGTGGCTTTTCCTCTGGCACTTGGGGCATCCTGTATGTGTGAAATACTCAACTGACCGATCATGTGGTCCCAGGAGGGCACGGAGGATGGCTGTGGGGAGGGGGAAATCCCTTTGGAGCAGAACTAAGACCCTCTGTTCCTCACTGATGCACTCTGCTCCTGCCACTTTAACGGGCTGTACCTTGTGCCAAAGCCAAGTGAGAAACTGCTTTGCCGCCAACTTGGTATCCTATACTCTGGTAACCCTTACCACATAACTCCATTGTATATTACTGTATTTTTGTACATGTCTCTGTGCTACTCAGCCTGTAAACATCTGGACTGCTGAATTCATCCTTTAAGGAATATAGTTAAACCTCAGTTCTCCAACGTCTCCCACCTCGAATAATTTGTTCATGAAAGAAATGTCTTGGTTGTTGAACAAAACTTGGATTTCAATCTGACAGCCTTTCATGCTAACACCTGTATGATCACTCAGTTTTCTTATGCAACAAACAAAGGAGAGAATTCAAGAGTATGAGTCAGTTTACCACTAAACCTCCTGTTGCTAACGTCTTAGGAAATTGTGCTGTCAGTATTTTCATATCTTTTTTATTTTGTTGCTGCTTATTATTATTAAATACATACAGTGAATCACCATGGGTCCTAAGAAGTTTAGTGATAGCAGCAATGTGAAAAAGAAACTTGTGAGAGCAATGATAGAGCTTAAAAAAGGAAGTAAGCCTGGCTAGTGTGGCTCAGTGGTTGAGTGTAGACCCATAAACCAAGAAGTCACTGGTTTGATTCCCCGTCAGGGCACATGCCCAGATTAGGGGACAGATCCCTGGTAGGGGGTGTACAGGTGGCAATTGATTGATGTTGATGTTTCTGTTTTACGGATGTTTCTCTCTCTCTTCCTTCCTCTCCCTCTAAGATCAATAAAAACATATTTAAAAAAGAAAAGAAGTAATTGCAAAGTACGTTAGAGGTATCCCTCTGTCTAATATGGCTACTGAGTTTGGCGTGGCAAAATTGACAATTAGAACAATTTTAAAACATTAAGAGGCCATCAAGAGTGATGTTGCTAAGGTAGTGAAAGTGCTCACGAAACAATGATCAAAAGCAATTGAGATAGATTAAAATAGAATCATTTGAGGGACTAGAATGGATTATTTCAATTCACATTATTTCTAATGGGAATTATATTCAGTTTTCAAACAAATTGCTTCTTGAACAGCCTTCCAGATCGAATTAATTTCAAGAACCAAGATACCACTGTATCTTCCATGTGCAACAAGCACTGACTCTTGCAACAAAGATAGAAAGGTTCTTTCTGTTGGAGACAGACATGGAGGTTGAGAATAGGAAGTGATTTGCTAACGCCTCTCCGTAATAAAAGTTTACTGCATAAATGAAAATTCTGGAATATTCTCCTCTAGGTATTCAAGGGTACTCTTCTGCTATGATAATGAACTCATATGTAGAGCTATGAAGACTAAAACGGGCTTGAGAAGTTGTCTAGTCAGAGAAACCATGGGTCCTATGTAATTGACCTTATGTGGGGATAGGGAGATGCTCAGGATACAGTCTAAGCAAGCACGTGGCTAAATAGGCTGATTAAGACACAGATCTCTACACAAAGTCCCATACTACCGGTAGGATGTAGTAAGGACCATCAAGGAGGCAAGAGAAAAGGCCATGCAGCCTAGAGGAGAGAAAAATTGTGGCCATGAAGGTCAAGGAGCAGTGAAACCTCATGGATAGGCAATATCTGAGCTGCGCTTTAACTAATGGGGAGGAACTGGATAAAGATGCGGTGTGTATGGTCGGGAAGAATATCAGGTAATGGAACAATGAGCCAAGACACATGAAATTGATTGAAGAGCTTGGTCAGGCCAGAGTGAGTCCTCTTGTAGCTCTGGAATTCCAGAAGTTCCTATCCAAAGAACTCGCCTCTAGGCTTTTTTTTTTTTTTTTTTTTTTTTTAACATTTTTATAAGGGTTTCATAAAAACTCTTTGGCTCAGTGGATAGAGCATCTGCCTGTGGACTGAAGGGTTCCAGGTTTGATTCTGGACAAGGGCATGTACATTGGTTGTGGGCACATCCCTGGTAGGGGGTGTGCAGGAGGCAGCTGGTCGATGCTCCTCTCTCATCGATGTTTCTAGCTCTGTCCCTCTCCCTTCCTCTCTGTGAAAAATCAATAGGAAAAATAAATAAATAAATAAATAAATTTATTATTTTTATAGTTTTATCTGAGCCAAATGCTTTTGACTAAGCCTAATTTTAAAAAAAAAATATTTTATTGATTTTTCACAGAGAGGAAGGGAAAGGGATAGATAGCCAGAAACATCGATGAGAGAGAATCATCGATCAGCTGCCTCCTGTACATCCCCCACCGGTGATGTGCCCGCAACCAATGTACATGCCCTTGACTGGAATTGAACCTAGGACCTTTCAGTCCGCAGACCGACGCTCTATCCACTGAGCCAAACCATTTTCAGCTAAGCCTAATTCTTTATCTATAAAATGGGGATGACAGTATCCACCTCACAGGGTGATTTGAGGAAAATGAAATAATATAGTTCCAATCTGGTGCCTGCTATTAATGTTTAGATGTCCTTTTATCAGTACCGCTGTGGCTATGGCTAAATGAGTATGTTCTGGCAGGACAGAAAGGATGTGCCACCCCATCACAGAGGGAAGGAGTACAGAGCTGGTTAAAGTTGCTCTATGAAGCTCAGGCATCTTGCAAATAGCACCTTCAGTCTGAGTGCTGGGCAGGGAGGCTCCAGCTAAGGCAAAGCCTGGCCCCTATGTGCCAGGAATCAGCAAGTCACTGTTAGGATGATGGAGACAGGGAAAATCCTAAAGGATCACTAAAGGCTGAAGGAACATGGCCTAAGTCAGTGGTCAGCAAACTCATTAGTCAACAGAGCCAAATATCAACAGTACAATGATTGAAATTTCTTTTGAGAGCCAAATTTTTTAAACTTAAACTTCTTCTAATGGCACTTCTTCAAAATAGACTCACCCAGGCCGTGGTATTTTGTAGAAGAGCTACACTCAAGGGGCCAAAGAGCCACATGTGGCTCAAAAGCTGCAGTTTGCCGACCACGGGCCTAGGTCACATGGTGGGTTGAAGTTCCCTTGGTGTCTCCACAAAGGTGGCTTCTTGAGATGAGTTAAATAAGAAAACTCACACAAAAACACCTAAGTAGACCCTCAACATGTTAGCTGCCACCATCACACACACTGCCATTATTATTAAGAGTTCTCGGCCTTCTAATGAAACCTGTTTCGAGATCTGGTGATCAAAGCTATGACCTTCAGGGAATAATGGCCTATTTCTCTTAGAAGTCTTTCCTGGGTTGCTGTAGTAAAGAGAGTAAAGACTTGTAATTTGAATCTAAGTTCTATCTCTTATTGGTTGTGTCGTTAATAAAATCATTTTGATTTATACATTTGCACAAATGGGGCTAATAATACCTATCTCATTGGGTTCTTGGGAGTATTAGATGAAATAGTGTATAGAAAATATTCACTGTGCCTGACACATAGTAAATACACAGCAAGTGAAAGCTACTATCATCATTCTTAACACACTTATTTGCTGGTGTCTGATATATATCTAGTATGTGGTCAATCAATGCTCACCTGGTCTTCCATCCCCTCGGTCAGGCCAGCCCTGAAGCAGGCTTTGGATCCTCTAGTACCATACCTGATGAATGCTATGGTTCACCTGGAACTGACCTGAAGCATGCTATGGTTCATCTGGAACTGAAGGATGGCTTCACAGAGGTTCCAAAACATGTATTCTGGCCACAGGACAGGCTGGAACACCAGGCAGGAGTGGGAGGTCTGGGAAAAGGGAGGAGGAAGATAATTTAGTTTAGTATCATGTTGCTGGGCATATCCTTGGGCGGCAAGGTTCCAGGGGAGGAGGCTGAGCAGGACCCAGAAACCCAGAGATGAGATCGCACAGGCATCCTGAGCTGCAGCTGCTGCCACCAGCCCTGATTATTGACTAATAGGGCAGGAGTCTGAGGCAGTTAGATCACCTGCCTGTAGCAAGAGTGAACTAAAACACTAGACCAACATTTTCACCAGGATTTTTCTAGGAGCCAAGTTTAGGACTTGGATTATGTTATTTTGGCTCTTGACCCTTATAGGTCATCTGGGAAACACAGTGTCTGGTAAAGTCAGCAGTGAACAATTGGTAGCTGCCATTGTTACTTTTTAACAATATTTGTTTGTTTGTTTGTTAATTTTCACCCAAGGATATTTTTCCATTGATCTTTAGAGAGAAGGGAAGGGAGGGAGAGAGAGAGACGTCGATGTGAGAGAGGTACTGGTTGCCTCCTGCACGCGCCCCAACCGGGGCTGGGGATCAAATCTGCAACTGAGCCCCTGACCAGAATCGAACCTGGGACCCTTTAGTCCGTGGCCGACATTTTATCCACTGAACCAAACAGAGCTAGGGCTGCCATTGTTATTTTTAAGAAGCAGAATGTGGCACAGTGGTTAAAGCATGAGCTCTGGGGCCAGACTACCTGGCTCTCCCATTTATCTTCTATTTGACTTGAGGCAAGTTACCTAACCTCACTGGGTCTCAGTTTTCTCAACTGTAAAACTTGAGTAATAAAAATACCTGGTTTTGCCGGAACCGGTTTGGCTCAATGGATAGAGCATCGACCTGTGGACTGAAAGGTCCCGAGTTCGATTCCGGTCAAGGGCATGTACCTTGGTTGCGGGCACATCCCCAGTATGGGGTGTGCAAGAGGCAGTTGATCGATGATTCTCTCTCATTGATGTTTCTAACTCTCTATCCCTCTCTCTTCCTCTCTGTAAAAAAATCAATAAAATATATTTTAAAAAAAAACACACCTGGTTTTTAAAGTAGTACTATGAAAATTAAACAGGTTAATATACAGAAAGCAGTCAGCACAGAGCTGGATAAACTTTAATAACCTCCACTGATGTGAGAGTCCCTTTGGAACATTCTTGACAGCCCCTGTGGGAGACCTTTAGGGCATCCAGGAATTCAGCGCCTCAAGGGGGATAACTCTAGTTGTGGAAACCAATGCCACCTTCCCTGGAACTTCTATCATGATCTCAGATCTTTTCTCTGGAACAAGTCTGTTTCTTCTTCAAAGTGACATTCTTTCAAATATCTGAAGGTTAAGTTAGGGCTGCCTATTATTATCTGTTGCCAAGGTTGTAATGACTTGTTCACTTGGTCTTTGCCAACAAATGTAAATTTTAAGATAGTAGGGATTATTTCTGACTTGGTCACTGTAACCTTCCCAGCACAAAGCAGGAACTCAATCTTTTTTCCCCAAGGGAAACAACTGTCATCATGCTTCCCTTTTCAGAACACCATCCTTCACTCATTCTTTGTTAAGATGTGAGTTCCAGGTTCCTTGCCATCCAGGTTGGCCTCTTCTGGAAAGTCCTCTAAGTTTACCAAGTAGTCTCTTAAAACTCTGCGCAGACATGATCTGACCAGTAGAGTAGGCCACAGAACCATAAGCAGCACATTATACTTCAATATAGCCAAACACTGAAAGTATCTTCAGTAGCTAAATCTCGTTATTTCACTTTTAAGACTATGGTCCATTAGGATTTCTAGAATTTTATCATGTGAATTGCTTCCAAGCTGAGTCTCTCCCTCCAACCTCACCTTAAACAAAGACTTTCCCTGTGATGTGTACCCAGGAACCGTTAACAAATGATAGACTTTTGAGCAAAGGCAAACTTATTTGACTCTGAGCTTTTGGGGGAGTACCTACATTGGGGGAACCGGCCTGAGGACAGTGGCCCCTAAGAAACTGTTTGCATTTAGCTTATATCCCCTGTGGACTATGCTTGAACAGATGCAGCCCTTTATTCTGAAGGAGACAGGCAAGTAACTGCAAAGCAAGGTTCTATCCCAGAGGAGCTGGGGTACCAGGGCAGGAGATCATACTCAGGAACAAGAGTCCGAAGCCCAATTCCTTGAACATGGCACAGGTAAAGTTTTCATCACAGTTGACTAGCCATGATTTTTGTCCTCTAGGAATGTTAGGGAGTAAGGACACAGTTCTCATAGCTAGGGATAGATAAGAAAGGCATAGCAAACATTAACATTTCTCCATTTATTATAGGTCTCCTTCCCCACAAGGTTCTCTGTGGCTGCATGGCTGGAAGTGGGGATGAGCCCCTCCAATCCATTCTATGGGTGCAATGCGGTTTTCAGCTAACACTAACAGAACGGTGTTCGAAACTACCTACCTGCCAGAGCAGGAAGTCGCTGAGCCTCACTTCCCCAGAAGTCCGTATCAAGATGTCGGGATTGGGAGAATGGTTGGTATAGAGGCACTTATCAAGCAGAGACTCGGAGACATCACTAAAGTGAGTGGAGAAGAGACAAAGGTAAGCACACACCTCTTTTTGGATTTTTCTCAGGGTGATATAAGGCTTCCCAGATTACACAATACCATCAAATATATTAGTCAATACTACCTAGTACACAGAGGCCCTCACAAAATGCTTAATAAATTAAGGAACCTGAGGCTCAAAGAAGATGATTAGTTGGCTCAAAGTCATTTGGCCAAAGGCCTAAAACCAAATGCACCCACTTAAAACATCTTATTTTTGCTGAGCCACACTCAGTGTGGCCAAGCAGTTGAGTGTCAACTCAGGAACCAAGAGGGTGCCCGTTCAACTCCCTGTCAGGACACATGCCCAGGTTGTGGACTCAGTTCCCAGTAGGGGGTATGCAGGAGACAGCTGATAGATGATGTTTCTCACTCATTGATATCTCTATCTCTTTATCCCTCTCCCTTCCCTCCTCTATAAAAATCAATGAAAACATATTTTAGAAATACTTCATTTGTGAGCCAGTAAAATAGTGATAATTGACAAAGTATATTAAGTACTTTCATTTTTTTAAAAAATCTTGAGGGTTTTTTTTTGTTTTGTTTTGTTTTCAAATTTAAAAAATATTTTTATTGACTGGTACAATCACTATGGAAAACTGCCTGGTGATTCCTAAAAAAATTAAGAATATCCTAAACCGGTTTGGCTCAGTGGATAGAGCGTCGGCCTGTGGACTGAAAGGTCCCAGGTTCATTTCTGGTCAAGGGCATGTACCTTGGTTGCGGGCACATCCCCAGTAGGGGGTGTGCAGGAGGCAGCTGATCGATGTTTCTCTCTCATCGATGTTTCTAACTCTGTCCCCCTCTTCCTCTCTGTAAAAAATCAATTAAATATATTTTAAAAATTAAGAATAGCCGGGACCGGTTTGGCTCAGTGGATAGAGCGTCGGCTTGGGGACTGAAAGGTCCCGGGTTTGATTCCGGTCAAGGGCATGTACCTTGATTGCGGGCATATCCCCAGTGGGGGGGTGTGCAAGAGGCAGCTGATCGATGACTCTCTCTCATCGATGTTTCTAGCTCTCTCTCTCTCTCCCTTCCTCTCTGTACAAAATCAATAAAATAAAAAATTAAGAATAGAGTTACCATACCACCCAGAAATCCCTCTCCTAGGTATATACTTGAAAACATGTATTTTCAAAGATATATGCATCCCTACGTTCACTGCAGCATCATTCATAGTGGCCAAGACATGGAAATATCCTGTGATAGAGGACTGGATACAGAAGATGTGGCGTATACACGCAATGGATACAACTCAACCATAAGAAAGGAGGAAATACTGCCATTTGCAATAACATGAATGGACCTTGAAAATATTATGCTAAGTGAAATAGTTCAATCAGAAAAAACTAAGAATCATCTGATTTCACTCATATGTGGGATATAAAATTGAAACTTGTGGACACAAACAGCAATGTAGTGGTTGTCAGAGGGAAGGCGTGAGGGTTGAAGGGATCCTAATATATGGTGACAGGAGAAGATTTGACTTTTGGTGGTGGCCACAGAGTGCAATATACAGATCTTGTAACATAGAAACCCATACCTGAAACCTGTATGATCATATTAACCAATGTCACCCCAATACATTTAAAAAAAATAAAAATAAAAAAACAAAGCCAAACAAAATAAAACAAAACAGCCCAGCCAACATGGCTCAGTGGTTGAGTGTTGACATATGAACCAGAAGATCACAGTTCATTCAATTCCCAGTCAGAGCACATGCCCAGTTGTAGACACAATCCCCAGTGTGGGGCATAGAGGAGGCAGCTGATCTATGATTCATTATTGATGTTTCTATCTCTCGCCCCCTCTCCCTTCCTTTCTCTGAAATGAATAAAAACATACTTAAAAAGCAAACACAGCATAGACTTTGGAGGTAGATACAGTTGACTGGAATCCAGGCTGTTCCATTTAACAGCATACATTACTTTGGGTAGGTCAACTAACCTTTTTAAACCTCTGTTAATTGGATTTATAAAATGGGGCAAATAATAGTCACTACCTTACATGAAAATGAAATGAGAATATGTGTAATAAAGTCTTAGTCTAGTACCTACCCCATAATAAGATCCAATAAATATTAGTAACTTTTTTAATATTGTATTTTTGTTCATGTTAACTTGCCTATATATCACACTCTAAGTACACCATTTATATATATAAAAGGCTAAGTGACTGGCTGACCATTTGACGGTAGCTATGATGCGCACTGGCCACCAGGGGGCAGACACTCCAAGCAGGAGCTGCCCAGCTGCAGTGACTTGGCAGTGGCAGTTCTTGGGTGATGGACCTGGAACCAGAGAAGAGGGAGCCTGATTCTGGGGTGCGTTATCCAAGAACTGCCCTCTCACAATCCGGGACCCCTCAGGGAATGCTAGAGAGCTGGTTTTTGTCCAATCCCCGCAGGCCAAGATGAGGGACCCCGTGCTCTGAACTTCTAGTAGTGGATGAAACAGCAAAACCCTGGGGCCAAGTTGAAATCCTGGCACCAAGCTTTGCCAACTAGGTGGGCTTGAACAAGTTACTTAACTTCCTTATATCTCAATATTCTCATATTAAAAATGGTGATAAAAAATACCTACCTCACAGCCTCTAAAGCAGTGGTTCTCAACCTTTCAAATACCGTGACCCTTTAATACAATTCCTCATGATGTGGTGACCCCAACCATAAAATTATTTTCGTTGCTACTTCATAACTGTAATTTTGCTGTTAATGAATCGTAATGAAAATATCTGTGTTTTCCGATGGTTTTAAGCTCTTACAGCAGTAGGTCGCCTAAGACCATTGGAAAACACAGATATTTACATTACGATTCATAACAGTGGCAATGAAGTAGCAATGAAAATAATTTTATGGTTGGGGGTCACCACAACATGAGAAACTGTATTAAAAGATCGAAGCTTTAGAAAGATTGAGAACCATTGCTCTAATGGGTTAAATAAAATAAACTTGTATGGAGTACCTGGCAGATGCTTGGCAAAGAGTAAATGCTCAGTAAAGGTTAGCAATTATTAATATTGTTAACACTATTGTTCTAAGAGAAACACAGAGACCTACAGCGGGTCAAGTGACCTGCTCAAGGTAACTCAGTGAAAGAGTTTATTAACTGTCCTTTATGCTCAAACTAACCTCTTTCCTGTAATTCCAGATTCAAAAATCAATCTAACATTAATATATATTTTTTTAAAAATATACCCTGGAAGAAAGGAAAATGAAGAGTTGGATGATGGTAATTCGAGAATAGAAAAGTTATAGCTATTGGAAGGGTAGAGCCTAATTGTAATTAATTCATTAACTCTGTTATAAATGCAGATTTGTCTAAATTTAAATAATGTAAAGAGCAGTGCCTCAGGTCCTGATTACTAGACCCGTCTTAGCTGAACACCAAGATTCCTGAGCTGGTGGGTGGAGTCACCTGGCCCAGCCTACACCATGTCTGCATGACCAACCCCACATAGACAAGTTAGTAAGCCATGCAGGTCAGGGAAAACAGAAGTGGGAAAACTTGCTGGACAAGAAGCAGAAAGAAGATAAAGGTCAGTAGTTATTGGAATGTGGTATGAGTATAAAGTGCACTGAATTTAGGAGTCAAGATTAGAACACTAGTCTTAGGCAGAAATGCATATTACAATCTGTTTGCTACATAGCTTTCTTTCTAGCATAAACAATTGTCCCTTACTATTTTTTAATACATCCTTTGTTATTGTGAATACACACACACACACACACACACACACACACACACACACACACATATATATTATTGATTTCCGAGAGAAATGGAGAAAAATCAGTGATGAGAGAAAATAATTGAATAATTGATTGGCTGCCTCCTGTACACCCACTACTGGGATTGAGCCCGAAACCCAGGCATGTACCCTGACCAGGAATCGAACCATATATGACCTCCTGGTTCATAGACTGATGCTCAATCACTGAGCCACACCGGCCATACATCCCTTACTGTTTTTTATATACAGTTGACATATTCCACGTATAAGTAGACCTGCAGAGTTCAAACTCGTATTGTTTAAGGGTTAACTGTATTTTTGAACCATGGTTAGGAATCCAAGGTTGTGGAGGGCTGACTGTAATTATACATGGACTTTCAACTATGTGGGTGGTAAGTGGCCCTAACCCACCAACACATTGTTGAAAGATCAACTGTATTATTTCACTCACACAAAAGACTATATGAAACGTCAATTATAAAACACATTATAATGAATAATTATAAAATCACCCCCACGCCAAGAATTAGAAAATTACCAATAACTTGTTTCTACTTATATATCTCATCTTCTTGCCTGGTCCTAACCTTCAAAACTTACTATCTCAATTTTCCCTCCAATAGTTCATTTTAATTTCTTTCTCTCTTTTAAAAAAATATATATTTTATAGATTTTTTATAGAGAAGGGAGAGGGATAGAGAGTTAGAAACATTGATCAGCTGCCTCCTGCACACATCTTGCTGGGGATGTGCCTGCAACCAAGGTATATGCCCTTGATCAGAATTGAACCTGGGACCTTTCAGTCCACAGGCCAATGCTCTATCCACTGAGCCAAACCAGTTATGGCTTTAATTTCTTTTCTAAAACATTTTTATTGAGCCAAAACATAGGACCAGGCAAGAAGATGAGATATATAAGTAGAAACAAGAACTCTGGAATCAGCTTTAGAGAGGAGTCCTGGCTTTGGCATTTATTAGCAGAATGACCTTGGGAAAATAATTTCAATGCTGAGATCAGTTTTCTCATCTATTACATGGAGAAAAGACTCAAGTCTCTTACATATGAGGTTAATGACTTAATAAAATACAAATAACAGATTGCCTGGGCTATTGTTTGCTTCTATTATTTTACTGTTGCTCTTATTAGTTTAATAATATGAGAGGAACTGAGTAGCCAGGTGGCTTCTAAAGTTTCTCCGAGCTCTAATAATTAGGATTCTATTATGTTGCCAATGATGGGCAGTTTTCTTTTTGAAAAATACCTGAATCTTGCATAAAACTGTAACACGAGAGCCCCAAGAGATTATTCCCCCAACAAACTGCATTCCTGAAAAACAATTTTGAAAAAACACTGTCCAAGAGCCAGGAGGGTATCATTTTTTATCAAATACCACAGAGTTCTACCTGCTATGCCATTTTTTTTCTGGGGCTTCCTGGTGTGCAGTGAACATAGAGACATTCTGAGGCAAGCCCGCCCTCCCCTCCCCCCAGTCTTTCCACATGCTCGCCTGATTTGACTGGCCCAAGCACACGGCTTAGGAGGCATTTCATGGTTTGGTGCAGGCCTGGTTCCCCTGTCAGTGGCCACGCTAAATAGGGATACCTGGGTTCCAGCAGCCCCTGCTCCACTCCCCAGGCCATCTCTCTCACAGCATTGCTGATCTCGTGACGGGACGTGTATGCAAAGCAAACGTTCAGGAAACACCTGAGAAGGAAGAACAGAATAATTTACCAAAACAGGACAGAGACTGAGGATTGGAACCACTTATTCCTGAGCACCTTTCCCCTTGAAGAAAACACAACACCAAATGTTAACCGTAGACATCTCTGAAAGGTCAGATTATGAATTTTCAAAAATATATGTATTTTATTGATTTTAAAGAGGAAGGGAAAGAGAAAAAAAAATCGATGAGAGAGAATCATTGATCAGTAGCCTCCTGCATGCCCCCCACTGGGGAGCAAGCCTGCAGTCTGAGCATGTGCCCTTAATTGGAATCAAACCCAGGACCCTTCAGTCAACAGGCCAACGCTCTATCTACTGAGCCAAACCAGCTAGGGCAGATTATGAATTTTTTGTAATTTAATTTATTGGGATGACAATGGTTAACAAAATTATACAGGTTTAGGTCCACACATCCACAACACATTATCTGTACACTATATTGTGTGTTTACCACCCCAAGTGAAGTCTCCTTCCATCACCATTCATTCCCCCTATAATCTCCTCTACCTCTCCCTTACCCCCAAGATTATGAATTTTCCAAGTTTTCTTTAAATAAACATGTTACTAGCTTTGTAATAAGACAAGTATTAAATGACTTATTACCTTTCTAGTCCTCTCCCACTTCTATTACCAACCAGCTTTCAGAGGAAGAGAATCCACTGTGATATTAGCGGTCAAGGACACATACCACAAACAAGGAGATCAGACAGGAAATTTGATGCAAAACAAATCCACTGCCAAGCAAACACTATATTCCAGAGCAACACAAAATGAAGCCTGGATTCTTTTTTAAAAAAATATATTTCATTGATTTTTTTTACAGAGAGGAATAGAGAGTTAGAAACATCGATGAGAGAGAATCATCGACCAGCTGCCTCCTGCACACCCCCCACTGGGGATGTGCCTGCAACCAAGGTACATGTCCTTGACCGGAATCAAACCTGGGAACTTTCAGTCCGCAGGCTGACGCTCTATCCACTGAGCGAAACCAGTTTTGGCGAAGCCTGGATTTTTAAACTCTGTTCCCCTCTGCATCTGCACCACCTCCCAAGGTCATCCTATCTGTGGTTAAAAAAGTGAGACAAAAAAAGAATTTCTTGAAAGGAATTGTCTTCAGAGACAGAGATAAGGCTTGCTGCATTCCCACCCCATCTCTTGGAGAGGGTTGGGGGGAAGAGGTACATGAAATGAAGGAGGAAGAAGATGGGAAACTGTGTGAGTTGGTAAACACACATACAGCGCAGTACTGCAGAATCGTCTCTAAGCATCCAAAACTACCCCCTCAGTGTCTCTGACCACGGATGTCTCCCAGTAGAGGGAGTCAAAGACTGGTTCAGTCCTCAAGGGGCAATCCGAAAACTTACTGGTTGTAGTTCTTGGTAGCTTGCACAGCTTGTGCAATCAGCTCCTGGAGATCCAAGGGCAACAAATGCAGATCACCTAGGACCCGGATACATACTCCATGCTTCTGCAGTTTCTCCCTGATTGGGGACAAGGAGGCAGGGCTAGGACACAGCACTTGCTGAGCTGGAGGCAGGGTGCTTAGATGATACTCAGTTAGCAGTTTTGAGTGCTTTCCTGCATGTCAGGCACTGTCTTACATGTATTACTTCACTGCATCCCCCCCAAGAACTCTGAAAGGAGTTTGCCTCATTCCCCATGCTACAGTGGGAAACGGATAGGATAGTCAGACAGAGACTGCCCAAGATCATACACACATCAGTGTTGTGTCAAAATTGAAACCCAGGTCTGTTTGATTTGAAAATCCAAACTCTTTTCTTTTTTTTTCTTTTTTAATGTCTGTTTGTTTTTCATTGATTTCAGAGATAGGAAGAGAGAGAGAGAGACTCATCAATGATGAGAAAGAATCATCAGCTGCCTCCTACACACCTCCTACTAGGGATTGGACCCAAAACCCAGGCTTATGCCTTGACTGGGAATCTAACCGTGACATCCTGATCATGGGTCCAGGCTCAACCACTGAGCCACACCAACCAGCCGAAAATAACAACTCTTTACCACACAGGATGTCGCCTCATGTGTCCTTGTCGGCAAGTTGCATTTGACATATTCTGTGCTATGTTTGTCCCATTTTGACAACTAAAAAAACTTCTCAAGAGCAGGAGCTGTACTATTGGTTACTTTTGTATCTTCTGGAAAAATTTGGTAATAATCGTGACATCTAAAATACTTACATGTTTACTAAGTGCCGGTCAATAGTCTAACCACTTTCAGATATCTACCTGCACGTTCCATCCTTACACCAACCTTGGAGGCAGATATCATTGTCATTCACCTTTTACAGATGATGACAGTAGGCACAGGGAGATTGGGTGATTTGCTCAAAATCAGAAGCTGGTGAGTGGAGAGCCAGAATTTGAACCTAGGGAGTCTGGTTCCAGAGCCTGTCCTCCTCATCTTGACATTCCACAGCCTCTCTACAGCAACTCCCAAAAGGCAGTGAGCATGAACTCACTGTCACCCAGCCAGCTTCTCTACCGGGAAGGTGTGGAGAAACTGAACAACTAATGATTGGGAAATGAAAGCTTAGTAACAAGAAGTATACTGTAAAGTGGAGGTATCTGGCAGGTCCTGGAGAACCCTGATCCAGAGCTGAAGGCCACATCCACAGCCAATGCATCCTTTAACCCTCAACCACATTTCTTTAAGGGTGAAACGAGACCTAATCACCTACTTTTGAGAACCCACTGGAGCTACAGTACACAAATGTATACACAAATCAAAGCAAAACGTGAATAAGAATACCTAGATTTAAGTCCTAGTGCCAAATCTTGAATAACTACTTAGCCTCTCTGAGCCCAAGTCTCCCTCGCTCTGTAAATGGGGTAACCATCCCTGCCATAGTCTCAGTATCGGCTCGTGTTGAGTGAGAAAAAATACATGAATGTGCTTATTCTCAGGCACCGGGTGCATGACTTGAGCGAGGTCTATAAAGTAGAGGTTACTACAGCCTCGCCACAGTGATGCAGTTGGTTGAGCATCGTCCTGTGCACAGAAAGGATGCTGACTCGATTTTAGGTCAGTGCTTGGGTTGTGGGTTCAGTCCCCGATTGGGGCACACACAGAAGGCAACCGATCAATGTTTCTTTCTCAAATCCGTGTCTGCCTGTCTATTTCTCTCTCTCTCTTCCTTTAAGTGTGTCCTGTGTGAGGATTAAAAAAATAATAAAAATAAACTAGAGGTTATAGCAAAAGCCCTGGTGAGGAACCTGGAGACCTGGGTTCCCAATGTGGCTCTACCACTAGCTTGCTGTGTGACCATGAACAAGCTTTCTCTTCTCTTCACTAGGGTTTAGCTTCACAACTGATGAAGCTGAAGTAGGCCAGTGGTTTCCCAGCCTTCTTTTAGCCCGGGGGTGGGAACCTTTTTTCTGCCCAGGGCCATTTAGACATAACATCCATAGAGGCTCAGTGCACCACATTCATGCACTGGGGGGGTGGAGAGTGGGGGGATCCCTCAGCCTAGCCTGCACCCTTTGGCTGTCCGGGAGCCCTCAGGGAATGTCCAAATGACGATTTAGGCCCGCTTCCCTGCTGCAGTTGGACATCTCAGCACTGCTGCAGAGGTGGGAGCCACCATTGCTGCAGCGCTCGCCAGCCATCAGCCCGGCTTCTGGCTGAGAGAGGGAGCACACTGACCACCAGGGGGCAGCTCCAGCATTGAGTGTCTGCCCCCTGGTGGTCAATGCGCACATAGCAACCGATCATTCTGCTGTTCGGTCAATTTGCATATCACCCTTTTATTATATAGGATTTGCTAACTAGAATTCACTTAATATAAATTTATGTTGCTATGAAAAAAGCTCCTAGATTTATTGAATTTCGAGTCTGGCCTGTGGTTGCCTTGGCAGGATCAGACAAAACGATTTCACGAGTCTTATACTACCTGCGGGCCAGACGTTCCCTACCCCTATTTTACCCAAAGTATTCTTTCTTCAAATCAAATCATAAACAGAATCAAACCAGTACCCCATATGCCATTCCCTCTGGGTTCTTTGCACACCCAGAGAGAGTCTAGGGTTCTATCTCACATTGTTGGAAAACCACCACTAGGGTTTTTTCTTGCTCTGTCCGGGACTTCATAACCTAAGACTGTCTTTCCTACTGACTGATTAGAGTAATCTTAGTTGCATCTCTACCACCACGCATCTGATCTTTCAGGAACTGTAAGACTGCCTCCTAACATAGACAACAGCTTAGAGCTGGAGTCAGAAAGACCCTGTCTGTCTGGGCTCTGCCTCTCCAACAGCTGTGTGACTCAGGATACACACCTGAACTCCTCCAGGCTTTACTTCCCTCCTCTTTACAGTGGGGTGATATCGTTCTCACAGGGTAACGTGACTATTAAACGAGAATACATGTTAGGTTCAAGGCCTTGTGAGTACTTTAAAAAGCTAAGATTAGAGAGCAGTACAGAAAAATTTGAACACCTGGAATACGCGCTCATGCCTCCATCTCCAGCCCCTTGAGTGTGAACTCTGAGCCACAGGGACTCTGCTGAGAACCAGGGAGCAACGTCTGTGGCCCAGAGTCTCCCCATCCTAAAATGGACAGAGGAGCCTGGCTCCTCTCCCCTCCACACTGAGTCACACAGGGACAGAAAAGACACCAGTGTTCTAGGCCCAGCTTCACTGGAGTTCTCGGCTCTCTGTTCTCTCGTTGTCCTGGACCTGGATGGGAAGGTGCTGGGCGGAGAATGATTATAATGAAGACTTCTGGGCAGTCTGGGAAAGGGCTCCATACTTTAAAGCAAACAAACTCTCTCAATCTTCTCTGACCCTTTCTGGCTCTGCTCCCTAAGCTTAAACTTAATGACAGCTAACATTAAGTGATGCTTCCCCATAAAGACCTCTTCTGGATCATCCATGACTCCCAAGAGAATACAGTAACTTTTTAGAGATGACTGCACAGCAGAAAATGACTCAATGTTTCTCTCACTCAGCTTATTGGTCTTGGCATGGAAATGTGATCTAAGATGGGCTAACGAAAGGATCAAGTTCATTCTGGGCTCTTCTCGTGGAGCAGGGAAGCAGGTCTGTACAGAAAAGGAAATGTCCAAAGAGGTGCTACCTAATGGATATGAATCCTGGTTTCAGTTTTGATTGAGGCTGGTCTGACTTTGTCCTTGAATTCTGTGAAATACCTCTATATCCTCAATTAAATGTTCGCTTTGGAAAAACAAAACAGAAGAAAAACTAGCTTGTCATATTTGCTACTCCAGAGATCTGACTAACACTGAAAGGGTGCAAAGTTCCTTAAATAAGCCTCAGTAAGAGAGCTGAGGGATATTAGCATAATCCATATTAGCATAATGGACACAGATATTGGGGCGGTGGGGGCTTGTCCTCACTGGAGGTCCTGGAAGAACACCCTCCCCCACTGACAGCATCTTACTGCTCTTCCAGCAAACGGCCGAACTTCTGCCGGGCCATATCCATTAGCCCGTCCACTTCACTTTTGGAACGTTTGAAGTTCTCAATGCTGAACGCGTACACCGTCACCTCTCGGATGCCCAAGTTCAAACACCAGTGCAGAGTCTGAGAAGGGAGAAGACAAGGAGCTAAGGTGCAAGAAAGAGTAGGGAGGGAAATGAGATGCCTCGGCCCTGACTCAGGAAAGCATCAAGCTATGACCAATGCTTCTGTCAGAATATTGAATGAAATATGCAGAAAGCCACCACTGTAGAACCAAAATATGTGAACCTAATGAATACTACTAGGCTGATGCCACGGAGAGAATAAAAACCAGGTTCAAGCCGAAACCGGTTTGGCTCAGTGGATAGAGCGTCGGCCTGCGGACTGAAAGGTCCCGGGTTCAATTCGGTCAAGGGCATGTACCTTGGTTGCGGGCACATCCCCAGTAGGGGGTGTGCAAGAGGCAGCCGATCAACTATTCTCTTTATTAATGTTTCTTTCTCTCTCTCTCTCTCTCTCCCTTCCTCTCTGAAATCAATAATAATAATAATAATAATAATAAATAAATAAATAAATATATTTTTAAAATATATTTTATTGATTTTTGTACAGAGAGGAAGGGAGAGAGATAAGAGAGTTAGAAACATCAATGAGAGAGAGTCATTGATTAGCTGCTTCTTGCACACCCCCTACCGGGGATATGCCTGCAACCAAGGTACATGCCCTGGACCAGAATCGAACCTGGGGCCCTTCAGTCCCCAAGCCGACGCTCTATCCAATGAGCCAAATCGGTCCCGGCCAATAAAAATATATTAAAAAATAAAAATGCAAATAAAAAGAGATTACAATCCATCCCTCACAAAGTGGCTAATGAACAGTATAAAAACACAAGGTATTGTTACTCACAATGTAACTTCATTATTCTGGTAGACAAAGAGGCCAATGGGTTATAAGAAAAAAAGCAACATTTGAGTCTGCAAAGGGCTTTCACATATGCTATTTTTTTAAAAATATATTTTTATTGATTTTATACAGAGAGGAATTGAGAGGGACAGAGAGTTAGAAACGTCGATGAGAGAGAAACACCGACCAGCTGCCTCTTGCACACCCCACACTGGGGATGTGCCCACAACCAAGGTACATGCCCTTGACCGGAATTGAACCCGGGACCTTTCAGTCCGCAGGCCGACGCTCTATCCACTGAGTCAAACCGGTCCCGGCCACATATGCTATTTTAACTAATTCTTCAAACAACCCCCTGAGACTGGCATTATTGTTTTCATACCCACTGTATAGATGATAAAACTGAGGCTCAGAGGATTGAAGAAATGTGTTAAAAAGTCTACAATGAATCCATTATATGAACAAAAACTAATGTATGGTGATACCTCTTCAGCTTTATTTCTTTAGTTCTGTTTAAATGTCTTCTACCCCTTACCTTTAACCTCAAGGTTCCGTTTTAACACTAATCTCTTCATAGACATACACTCAAACCAGCTCCATGTCACCTTAGGAAGATCACCGGTGAGAATCCTGATACTTGAATAGGGTCAAGCTGGGTCTTACAGGGTCTTCGCTGGTACACTTGGGTTGGTATCCACCACTGACCTCACACAAAATACATGTCAAAAGGCTGCTCGCCTGTGGAGTAGCCACTCTGTCTCAGTGCTTCACTAATAAACTCTCTTTCACTTAAAAAAAAAAAAGAAAAAAAAGAAAAAAAGCCAATAGCAACAGCTTCATTTTTTGAGCACTTCCCTTATGCCAGGTTCTGTGCCACATGCTTTTCATTTTATATCTTGTTTAATCTTCACATAATCTCTGAGGTAGAGGTTATTGCTCTCCCCATTTTGCAGATCAAAGAAACTAGGCTAAACCGAAACCGGTTTGGCTCAGTGGATAGAGCGTCGTTCTGTGGACTGAAAGGTCCCGGGTTCAATTCCAGTCAGGGGCATATACCTTGGTTGTGGGCACATCCCCAGTGGAGGGTGTGCAGGGGGCAGCTGATCGATGTTTCTCTCTCATCGATGTTTCTAACTCTCTATCACTCTCTCTTCCTCTCTGTAAAAACTCAATAAAATATATTAAAAAAAGAAAAGAAAAAAAAGAAAGTAGGCTAAGAAATAGGGAACGACATAACTCCCTGCAGGTCAGAGAGCCAGGAGGTGGCAGAGCAGGGAGTAAGCACTAGGAAAAGCTGTCTCTCTCTTTTTTTATATATATATATATATGTTTTATTGATTTTTTACAGAGAGGAAAGGAGAGGGATAGAGAGCTAGAAACATTGATGAGAGAGAAACATTGACCAGCTGCCTCCTGCACACCCCCCCATGGGGATGTGCCTGCAACCAATGTACATGCCCTGGACCAGAATCGAACCCGGGTCCCTTCAGTCTGCAGACCGACACTCTATCCACTGAGCCAAACCGGTTTCGGCAAAAACTGTCCCTTAATCAGTCACAAAAGAGAAGCTGGGGTGAACAAACCTAAATACCTCCAAACAGTATGAAAGAGAACCCTCTGCCACTTGCTCAAGCAAAAAATATCACTGCTCCAGCATCAGGCCATGTTCTTGTGCCAGGAAGCTAGAGGCCATGTTTCCACTCTTCTTAAAGTTAGTTTCACAAGAATTAACATATTCCGATCTTACTGTTAGAGTCAATGTCTTCCAATCTGCAGTAGATATTAAGAACCATAAAATATTCATGATCTTTGCTTAAAGTGATTCCCCAGTTTGGCTCGTTTCCCGGTTTAAGCACTGAAAGAATTGTGTCCTGAGAAACCTCAGACTCAGGCAAACCAGAAAGAGCAGTCACTTCACTATTGCTCCAGAAACGTCAATTCTTAGAATTTATTCTAACATAGTACTATTCATCATGTCCAATGATAGTGGAGCAGCTAAACAAATTGTCAGCTCTTTATGATAACAGGCTCTACAGTCATTAAAATGTGTAGTTAGAAAGGAGATTTATATATATATATATATATATATGTATATATATATATATTAACCTAGAAAAATACTTGCAAAAATGTCAAGTAAAAACAAGGTTACTGAAGCTATAAATGGAATTTTATAAAAGTTAGGTCATGTTAGAACAAGTTACAAGGACTCGGATCAGGCACAAAAAAATTAACTGTTGCCGAAACCGGTTTGGCTCAGTGGTAGAGCGTCGGTCTGCGGACTGAAAGGTCCCAGGTTCGATTCCGGTCAAGGGCATGTACTTTGGTTGCGCGCACATCCCCGGTAGGGGGTGTGCAAGAGGCAGCTGGTCGATGTTTCTCTCTCATTGACGTTTCTAGCTCTCTATCCCTCTCTCCTCCTCTCTGTGAAAAATCAATAAAATAAAAATAAAAAAAAATTAACTGTTGATGGGTTAAAGGTGGAGAGAGATGGCAATTTTGTTCTTATTTCTAATATTTTGTGATGTGTCTGGATGATTCAGTTTTTGTTAATGTTGATATAACACCTATAGCTAGTAAGCAAGCAATAAAACAAACAGCTATACAAAACACTCAAAAAATAAATAAAAAGAAAAAAAACACTCTCACACCACAGCAAACTCAGGTTTTCTAGCTATAATCCAATTTTCTGCTCTGCCAACCGCACCCACCTCAGCCAGCTTGTTGAAGCCCTGTGAGTGGCCCTCCTGATGCTCCACTTGGCACTTCTTGGCATAGCGACGGTTCCCATCCATTATAAATGCAACATGTTTGGGTATTGGGCCTGCCTGTGAAGTAAGAAGACAAATGGTGAACACGTCACATACTCCTCAAAGAAAAAGGCATTACACCCTGAGCTGAGAGGCTTGAGCTAGATGATAAAAGCCCTGAAGAAGGGAATTGGGTACTTACTTGTTTATTTTTAAAAATTGATTTTAGACAGGAAGAAAGGGTGTAAAGAGGGGAGAGAGAGACACACACATACATTGATGTAAGAGAAATACATGAATCAGTTGCCTCCCACATACTTTGCAGGGGATTGAACCTGCAAAGTAGGTATGTGCCCTGACCAGGAATCAAACCCACCACCTATGGCACACGGGATGATGTTGCAACCAACTATGCCACCCCAACCAAGGCTACTTATTATTTTGTTAAATATGTATTTCTATTAATTTTAGAGAGGGAAAGAGAGAAGGAAACATCATCCCGTGCACCGTAAGGTTGTGGGTTTTTTTTTTTGTTTTTTGTTTTTAATATATTTTTATTGATTTTTTTACAGAGTGGAAGAGAGAGAGTAAGAAACATCGATGAGAGTCATCGATCAGCTGCCCCCTGCACACCCCTATGGGGAATGTGCCCGCAACCAAGGCACATGCCCTTGACCGGAATCGAACCCAGGACCCTTCAGTCCGCAGGCCGACGCTCTATCCACTGAGCCAAACCGGTTTCGGCAGGTTGTGGGTTTGATACCTACTTTGCAGGTTCAATTATTGATGAGAGAATCATTGATCAGCTGCCGCCTGGCTGCCCCAGTAGCCTGAATCCTGGGCATGTGTTCTGACCGGGAATGGAACCTTGACCTCCTGGTTCACAGGTCAATGTTCAATCACTGAGCCACGCCGGCTGGACCAAGGTTACTTATTTTTATTTATGTGTTTATTAAGCACTTATTACATGCCAAAAACTGTCCTAGGCTTTCTATACCTCACCTTAGTGTTTTTATCATGCAAAATCTATATATACTTTAGCTTTAGCTTCATTTTACAGGCGAAAAAACTGAGGCTCAGAGCAGTCAAGTAACTTGCACAAGTCACACAGCTAAAAGGCAAAGTGGGGATTTAAACCTAGGTTTCATCTTTTCACCATATGTTCATAACCATAACTTTGGTTTCGTTAGTCTACAACTGGAAGGGCCAGAAAGGATATATGACAGTGTGGTTGAATGGAGATATTCACTCCTCAGCTCTACCTGATTGCTGACACACAGAAACGGGGCCTAATATTGTTGGATCTTCTAATTTTACAAATGATGCCATTACTCAGGAATTTCATTAAAAAATAAATGTCAGGAGCCACTTCAAAGCAAACAAAGGACACTTTGGGGCCAAAGAAAACTTGGTATCTGGCTCACAGCAGCTTTTTGTTGTCTAACACAGCAAAGAGTCACTCCGTGGCCTATTGTCGTCACTGGAAGGGCTCTTCAAACTGCTTCCCCACACCTCTCCGTCATGTTCTACTTTTGTCTCCACATGCAGCCCTTTTAAAAAAAAAAAATGTTTTTATTGCTATCAGAGAAAGGGAGAGTGATGGAAACATCAATGATGAGAAGGAATCATCAATTGGCTGCCTTCCGCTCGCCCTCTCCTGGGGATCAAGCCCACAACCCAGGCACGTGCCCCAACTGAGAATCAAACTGTGACCTCCTGCCGAAACCGGTTTGGCTCAATGGATGGAGCCGTCGGCTTGGGGACTGAAGGGTCCCAGGTTCGATTCTGGTCAAGGGCATGTACCTTGGTTGCGGGCATATCCACAGTAGAGGGTGTGCAAGAGGCAGCTGATTGATGACTCTCTCTCGTCAATGTCTCTAACTATCTCTCTCCCTTCCTCTCTGTAAAAAATCAATAAAATATATTAAAAAAAAAAAAAAAAAAAGAACAAACTGTGACCTCCTGACTCATGGGTCACACCAGTGAGCCGCACTGGCTGGGATCCACATGCAGCCTTTAAAAGAAATGCCAACCAAGTCATGCAGCTTGTTCTTCCCAACACATGACTGCAGTGGTTGCCTGAGGAGGCATTTCCATATCTTGGCCTGCCTGAGTAATCTTGGTATTTGTGTTAGTGTGTGAACGGGTATAAGGCTTACTGACTCATAAATTCATTGCTACCCACTGCTTGACAGTCTGTGGCTGAAAACAAATCCAAGCTGACTAGCTTCCACCTCAAACCTATCATGGGCAGAGTATATAACATTGTTGTGAATATTAAGAGAACAAGCTGAAGGAAGATTTAAGAAAGCGAGGGAGAGTATAGGAAATGGAGGGATTGCAGTCGTGAAATGGCTAAAAGGCAGCCCCTGTAACAGTGGTAATTAACAGTGGTAATTAAGAATTGGCTCAATGGATAGAGCATCGGCTTGGGGACTGAAAGGTCCCGGGTTCGATTCCGGTCAAGGGCATGTACCTTAGTTGCGGGCATATCCCCAGTAGGGGGTGTGCAAGAGGCAGCTGATTGATGACTCTCTCATTGATGTTTCTACCTCTCTATCTCTCTCACTTCCTCTCTGTACAAAATCAATAAAATATATTAAAAAAAAAAAAAAAAAAGAACTGCTATAGGCTCTCTCTCTCTCTCTCCTTCTCTTGGGAGCATGCCCACACCTTTCTGTCCAAGTCTTCTTCCCCAGGCGCAGAACTTTTTTTTTTTTTTTTTAATATATTTTATTGATTTTACACAGAGAGGGATTGAGAGGGATAGTTAGAAATGTCGATGAGAGAGAAACATCGACCAGCTGCCTCTTGGGATGTGCCCACAACTAAGGTATGTGCCCTTGATCGGAATCGAACCCGGGACCCTTCAGTCCGCAGGCCGACGCTCTATCCACTGAGCCAAACCGGTTTCGGCATGCGCAGAACTTTTATTCTTCTCTCTCCTAAGCTCCAAGGACCCGTGCTTTTGCCTCTATAACTTCTTTCCTGAGCCCATTTCTTCTACTGCTCACTTCTACCTCTGTGACTTTCCAAATAAACTTTCTCTTATAGTATGAAAAAACACATGCACCTGCTAGACACTGAGCTTAAATGCTTTCCATGTATGTTTCACTTAATCCTCAAAAAACAACATGTAAAGTCACATGGTTCATAAGTGATAGGCGAGGGCTTCTGTTGTTGTTTTGTCTGTCCCCAAAAACCAAAACACAATCATTACAAACAAAGTTTAGTTAGTTTCTCTAAATCCAGAGGATAGTATTAAGAATAACAGTTAAAAGTCTCAGGGAAATAAATTTCAGTTCTCTACAAGGAAAACCTAATAGTCTATGCTGCCCAATGATATTAAGACTTGGATTTCCTGAAAATGTGAGTTAGGACAATGATCTGGCAGAAATGTAAGACCTAGAAGTTACCCTACAAAATTGCTAAATTCTACTCAGCATCGTGGATTACTCAATTTGAATTAACAGGATATGATACAAGATTACACAACTGGCCAGGTCAACTGGTGCTGTGGGCTCACCTTTATGATGTTGGCACAGAACCGCTCCCACAGTGTCAACTGTCCTTCTTTGATCCATGACATAGTTCTTGCCCGAGCGGAAGATAAGCCCCGAATACTAAGAAGATATCAATCGGGTAACCTTGGATAAACAGAAAGAGAACAGAAGTCACCAAGGCTTGCAGACAGCTGCGGCTGACTTGTAAGGGACTCACCCGGGCAACGGAGAGCAGCCAGCACTAGAACCCAAAGACTGGCCGAAGCCTCCCACCTTTCACCACCCGGAGCTGATCAATGAGCTAATGCATGGGACCTTTGGGGCGGAGGGCTTTCCCTGCTTCCATCCCCTTTTCCTCGGCATGTGCACGGGCTTTTCCCGAACCTCTAAGTCCGCTTCCAGCCGGATCACTGTGCCTACACTCCGATCCTTCCCCGCTTCTTCCCTCTCCATCTTCCCCCAGGCCGTTTCCCACCCCCCGCGCTCCCACGGACTAACCCCTTCAATTGTCATCCCCGATACCTCCTACCTCAGGGCCTCCCGGTTATTTATCCCCTCCCTTGTCTGTCCCCTCATTCCCATGGCTGCCTCCCCGTCCAGTCACCTCTCCTCTCGTTAACCGCTAGAACGCAGGATCAGCTCGGCTCTGCCGGCGCCTTCCACTGCCCCTGAGGACAGACACTTCCTCACGACGTGGCGCTGGGAGATGGCGTCATCACCATCCGTCCGGATACGCCCTCGATGGGCGTGGTCCTGCCAGCTCGGAGGCGGAGCCGCCCCAGCGTGCGCAGCCGCAGTTCGCGCTTTCCCCGGAGCCCAGAGCGTTGCGCGCTCACGTGACCGCATGGGGAGGGCGACGGGGCTCCAGGCCGCGCGCTGGGGGAGGCGGGGTCAAGGCCCCCGCGGGAGCGGAGAGGTCGTTAGCCGCCAGGGGGCTACGCTCCTCGGCCAGAATGGAGGGTTTCTCAGCTGCTGGTGGTATTCGGGCCTGCTGGGAAACGGTGTAAAGCCCCGTCCTGGCGGAAGGCCTCAGGAGGCCGCAGGACTGGGCGGCAGAGCCCCTCGTACAGGCCTAGGTGGATTTCATCGTTTGGGACGTTCGCAAGCGCGCAGACGCACTGTGTACCAACCCATTTGTGCTGATGTCGGGCACTCAGTGTTCAGGATGTGCAGGCTCTCAGGACCTACACTAAGGAAACCGGTTTTGAAGCCAGAAAGAGCTGTTTTAAGGGCTCTACTATTAAACAGGAAGGCCATCCGTTGACCCTAATAGAAAAATCACTCTGTACCAAATCTTCCCGGGAAACTGTTGCAGTAATTTGAGGCACTGACAAAGAAATTGGGAGTTCAATTTTCTCAAAATGAAAAAAAGCAGCAAAAAGAAACCTTTATAATTTTCAAAGAACCTTTTTATAGTTTCTCTCACCAAGGAATCGAGGCAAGAAATATGGCACTAGTAACCCCCCGTTCACTGTGCCTTCCACTCTTTCTGACCAATTAATTACTTTTACCAGGTTCTCCAGATGAGTAATCCACTCATGAACAGTATTTTAAGTTGTTAATTCTCACCCCAGGATATTTCTCCAAAGTGGAAAGAGTGAAACATGGATAGGAGAGAAACATATCTATTGGTTGCCTCCTGCATGGACTAGAGTCCAGCCTGGGAGGAGCCTGCAACCAAGGTGTGCCCTTAAACTGAACTGAACCGAGGACCCGCAGGCCAATGCTCTACCCATTGAGCCTGAGCCATACCAGCTAGGGCAATAGCGTATTTTCCATTCTTTCTGCTTTGCTTCAGCCTAGCTCAGTGGTCGGCAAACTGTGGGTCATGAGGCACATGTGACTCCTTGGCCCCTTAAGATTTTAGCAAAGGCCAGCTTAGGAGTACCCTAATTAAGTTAATAACAATGTTCGTACCTATGTAGTTTATGTTTAAAAATTTTGGCTCTCAAAAGAAATTTCAGCCAAAACGGTTTGGCTCAGTGGATAGGGCGTTGGCCTGCGGACTGAAAGGTTCCAGGTTCGATTCCGGTCAAGGGCATGTGCCTTGGTTGCGGGCACATCCCCAGTAGGGGGTGTGCAAGAGGCAGCTGATGGATGGTTCTCTCATGGATGTTTCTAACTCTCTATCCCTCTCCCTTCTCTCTGTAAAAAAAAAAAATCAATAAAATATATATTTTTTAAAAATTTCAATCGTTGTACTGTTGATCTTTGGCTCTGTTGACTGAGTTTGCAGACCACCGCCTAGCTGGCTTCAACAGCCTGCTTTGACTTTGGTACAGCCCTGGCCGATTTTTTCAACAGAACCCACAGACCAAAGGGTCACAGGTTTTATTGCCCGCCCCCCCCCCCCCTTAAAGGGCATATACATTGGTTGCAGGTTCCCCAGCCCCCATAGGAGTGGGTGTGGAGGCAACCAATTGAAGTTTCTATCTTCCCCTCCCTTCCACCCTCTAGAAATCAATGGCAAAAATATCCTCAAGTGAGAATTAACAAAAAATAAGACTGTGGGTACAAGGTATCTGGAGTGGATGTATAAAACTTATCCTTGTTCTCCTGTTGGTCAATTTCAGGAATAGCTGGTATACCTTTTTTTTTTCCTTTTTAAAGGAAAACATTCTTTTTTTCCTTTTTAAATTCTTTCCGTTAGGGGAAGGCTAGATGTTTAAAAAGCATTGTTCATTAGCAAGCTAGCAAACTTGGGCTCAAATAAAATGTTAAGGTGTTTTCTTATAGCCTCAATTTCCCGTGCCACAGGGTGCTTCAGGGGGTTAATTAATTAAGATTTGTAAAAGGATTTGAAAAGCAAGGGACAAGGTATTATTAGGGTCTCATGCCCCAAGGCATGGCCCCATCCTTTCATCCCAGCCAGTGGCAGAGACAAACCCATTCTTATGCCTGCCAGGCTCCTAATCCCCTCTTGAATGTGGCCATTTCCAAGGGAAGGACAAGAGGCCTACAAAAATCCACTGTAATGAGGTGCTAAGAAGACTGAACTTTCAAGATTCATTCCTATCAAATCAAAATGACTGAACGGACACTTAATGGTTCTTCTCTGACTTCTGAGTCCCAACCCAAGGAGGTGAGAATTATGGGAGGATAAAAGCACCTTAAATATCTTAACAAGGAGATGACAGTTTCAGTAGGAATAAGTCTTTATTCATTCATTTTATTTTCCCAGGGAAAAAATCAGCATGTGTTTTACAAAATGATAGCAAGTGGAAGTACCCGGCACAGCAAAATCAACCGTCAACTAAACAATCCCCGGTGATGGAGGTCACCAAAGCCCAAGGGGACTCAGTCCTCTGCAGTTTAGAAATGGGAAGGAATCAGGGAAAGAACAGACAGGTACATGCTTTCCTACCCTCCCTCCCTCCCACCCATAAATTCAAGATTTCACACAAAGCTTTGGTTTCTAGCAGTAAACATGGGAGTTACATTCGTTCGTCTCCTATTAAAAAATCTTGTGGCTACTTTGACATAAGTTTTTTTTTTTTTTGCACCGGCATAAAAGTTCCTGAGCGAATTGGATATACATTCATCTCCCCTTTCTTGGTTTCCTAACCCCATTTTCAAAAGGAAAGGCGCCATCATTGCTGCTCTCTACCGTAGGATTAGAAATTAAAACAGCAATCTGAATGTTTGGCATGAATCACATATCAAAGGATGGTCTTTACTCAGAATATTGGGAAGGACATTCTTAACTTCTTCAGGATTTTTGCACAAGTCATTTAAAAGATGGGGTGACAGCCCACACATTAAATGGGTATGCATGTGGGAAGATGGGCTTTTTGGGGTGCGGATAGAAGAGGGTCAGAGTCAAATTTTAAGGACAGAAGATCTGGTCCCAAATAGGAAATAGCGGAAGAGAAAGCAAAAGAAAGGATGGTTCAAGAACTCCAAGAAGAGGTGTTCCCAAGGTTATGTTTCAATCCTTTTTGCCTGGTGCAGAACCTTTTGTCAAAGATGCTTTGGCTATTTTTCTCAAAACAAAAAAGGTTGTAAACAATAAACCCCAAAAGAACATGGAGAAAGACCAACACATTTACACAGACTAGGCCACCTAGCAATCACCAAATCAGCTACTGTGAAGTCCTACAAAGCCCAGACAAACACAATAACTAGAAGGGGCAGCACTGGGGTGGGGGTGGGGGTGGGGGGGAGACAGGAACCCAGGATCACCCAATGCATGCTATTGCATTTGCCCCGTTTCAACAGTGAGGTAGGATTTCAGCGATCTCACAGCATGTTCACGAAACCTGCTTTTCTCCTTTAGCTACTAAGACACTAATCATTGCTGCAGCAGGGAAGGACACTGGCTCTGAGCACCACAAAGAAGCCATTGCTTATGGTGTCTCTGGAAGTCAAAGAGGAAAAAGCAAAGAGTTTTTAATGGTTAAGGAATGTAGTCATTGCTTCATATTATCCATCCCTGGGCAGCTCAAGATGGATAGAGGTAGTGTTCTTAAAAGCTCTTTATCAATACATACATACACCTTGTTGTGCCTGGTAGGCCCTAGCCCAATCCAGTTAGGGGTGGATTTGGTATGTAATGTGAGTCCCAAACCCCTGGGATTGCAGGTATAGGACAGGAATCCTTGGTTACACATATATAGACATCCTGCATCTAACCTTGACTTCCCCTCTGTGCCTTTCACCTCGCCCAGCCTCTCCTAACCTTTGCACCAACCACTGATTCCTGTTCAGACCAATTTCCAGTCTTCTAATAGGAGATATCAAGGAATGAGGCTACCCCATTAAATTCTAGTCATCCACAAAACATTAAAGGTGGAGGGGTTTCAAGAGGATACTATGGCAGAAAATCCGGCTCTAATTGGCAAAAATGAGGTAGTTCCATAGACTATACACTCCAAATAGGTGTTCTCCCTGATGCAAAAACGAAGTATTCCTACTGTGCAGACCCGGAGCTCCTGCCCACTTATCCCTGAGATTGCTCATGTACCTGAGAACACAGTGCAGGAAGGAGGGCTGTAGATTAAAATACACAAAAATACAAACCCAGAATATTTATATTACGAAAAAGAAAAAAAGAAAGTCTAAATGCACAAGATACGTCGTTCGCACACAGCTAGTGCAGCTGCCTCCTGGAGAAAGTGGGGCCCAAGGTGCCGTTACCCAAGGGACCAAATAAATAAAATTGTATTGGTCCAGAAATGGGGTGGGAGTGAGCATCCCTTTTGCCTATCGTCACAACCCCTTGCTTGGGACAATTCTCAGCACCTGATCCCAAGAGTGGGTTACAAGGGGACAAGATGTGGGAAAACCCTGCCGTACCCCTGAGAGATTCCCTCCCACAGAATGCAGTTGTTTGTGGTCTGGGTTCTGGCCTCATGTTCATCTTTTCACTTTGGCAGGGGAAATATTCTGATTACAGATCCTCCTTTAAAAGGAAAACAATTGCCCTGTATCCAGGCCACTTCTCAAAAGCTGGAGATTCTGGGGGTGGAGACTCAGATAACCCCCTCGCATTTGGATCAAGTGTAGTTGGAGTTCCTTTGCCTCACCCCTCCCCCCCTGCCAAGAGGGAAGAGGGGGTGATGCTGTGGAACCCGGCCAGAGATACGTGGCAGGGCCTGCTGCCCCCTACCCACCCTGTCCCCACTTTCTCCGATCTGCCGATTGATGCCTGCTCCTTGAACCTTTCTGATCACAAAAGCATAGCCCCCGGCACCCACTCGGGCTCAATTCTGGGATTCTGGGAGCAGGGCAGGGCTATGGATCTCTTCTTCTTCATCCCGGAAGTAGGCTGGCTTGCCCTGTGAGCTGGGGGTCTGCTGGGCCTTCAGTGGACAGGAGGCCACCATATGGCTGATGCTTTGGCAGAAGTGGCACTTCTTGGGCTGGGGCGGGAGCTTGCACTCCTTGGCATGATGGTCTAGACCTCCACAGTTGTAGCACCTGGTAAAAAGCAGGATGGTAAAGTTGAGAAAGGAGTGAGAAGAGCTCAGCAGCCTTTGAGTGAGGACACTTAGCTCTTCCCTTCCTGGAAACCAAGTTCTCCACGCATAAAAGGAGAAATCTGACCAGATGCCTCTCTCTCTCTCTCTCTTTTTTTTAATCCTCAACAAGGTTATTTCTCCATTGATTTTTACAGAGAGTGGAAAAGAGAGGGACAGAGACAAATATTGATATAAGAGAAACACATCTATTTGGTTGCTTCCTGCATGTGCCCAGACCAGGGCCGGGGAGGAGCCTGCAACTGAGGTCCAGGCTCTTAACCAGAATTGAACCTGGGGAGCAGGGCAGGAATATGGATCTGCAGGCCAACACTCTACCCACCGAGCCAAACCAGCTAGGGCTGACTAGATATCTTGAAATCCTTTCCAAACCTGCAATTATCTGGATGATCTTCAGATACATGTCATCTAGAAAATACTGAAATACTAAGAAGAGAAACCACAGACCCTAACTGCAATTTGGGGGATAGGTAAGACTCTCACATACCCTTAAAAAAAAAAAAACAACTAAGGAGTCAGATTATAAGATCTGTTTGAGCACAAAGCTAAGATGAACGAGACATCATATGGAGACCCGGTGAAGGAGCAACAAGTACAGACACACAGTCTGGTCCCCACAACTTACACTTTCATTTCATTCTTCTTTAGTTCTAAAACCATCATGTGAGGTTAATATCACTATTCCCGTTTAGGAATTGAATTGAGAGCTCCCAGAGCAAAATTACTTCTCAAACGCCCTCCTCACATACTGCCCTCCTCTCATTTCCACACCCCCGGCAGGTACCCCAACCACATAGACGTTGCCAGGGACCAGAGGCTTCATTTTGCTTTTTTTTTTTTTAAGTATATTTTTATTAATCTCAGAGAGGAAGGGAAAGGGAGAAAGACATAGAAAGACCCGTGATAAGAGATTCATGGATCAGCTTCCTCCTGCATGCCCCCTACTAGGGATTGAGCTCAAAACTCAGGCATGTGCCCTAACGGGGCCCAACAGTGACCTCCGGGTTCATGGGTCAATGACAACCTGGTCCAAGTAATGAGACAAGATGGAGAGAGCCCGCCCACCCCCAGCATGCCCACACAAACCATCGTCCAATCCATACCTGTCTCCCTTCGATCTGCGCTTCTGCATGTTCTTCCCTTTGGGCCGCCTCTCACTCCCAATACAGAACACCCCACCGGGGCCGGTGACTCGGATGGATTCCAGGCCCTTGGCCGACTTCTTAAAGGTGAACTCCACCGCCTCGCCCTCCTTCAGGCTCCGGAAGCCCTCCATGTGCAGTTTACTCTGCGGGAGGGGAACACAGTAGACTTTAATGTTGAACAAGAAATCTACGTAACATTAACCAAGAACAATTTTTATATAAACATTACATTTTATACAGCTATTCTTATTTAAATTTCTAAGTAAAATAGGAGGGAATAATTTAAAGATAGCATTTAAGAAGTCAACAAGGATAGCCTAAACTGGTTTCGCTCAGTGGTAGAGCGTCGGCCTGCGGACTTAAGAGTCCCGGGTTCGATTCCAGTCAAGGGCATGTACATTGGTTGCGGGCACATCCCCGGTGGGGGGTGTGCATCCCCGGTGGGGGGCTGGTCGATGTTTCTCTCTCATCGACGTTTCTGGCTCTCTATCTCTCTCCCTTCCTCTCTGTAAAAAATCAATAAAATATATTTAAAAAGTCAACAAGTATAAAAATCATAAAATAAAGCTTACATGGAAATTTTTAGTATTCTTGCAACCTCTTTCCAAGTTTGAAATTATATCAAATAACTAAAAGTTGAAAGAAAAAGACAGTATGACCCAAACAGATGAGTCAGAAGATTATAAGGGAAAGATCACTAGGAGAAACAAGCATATGTGGAGAAATCAATAGATGAGGAAAACAATTCAATAATACTATAGAGAACATTAGCTCTCTAGTTGGAAATGAAGCCAGAATTCTGCACCTTATATTATATGCATGCAAAATACATTCCAGAACTTAATATCTAAATGCTAAAAAAAAGGACCAAAACTATAAAATCAAGACAAATAATTAGACTAATAAAACTACAAAAAGCTACTATAAATCAGAAGAAAAAAGTACCACAGAACAGAATATAACTAGGTAATTTGAAGGACAGCATGACAATCTAATTGATTTGAAAAACACAACACCCTGATCGGTGAGCTCAGTGGTTAGAACATCAGTACTGGAAGAGCGGTGGGCTTGATTCCAGGTCAAGGTCAAGGGTGAGCACCTGGGCTACAGGTCTGATCCCCAGCCCTGGTGTAGGAGGCAACCAAATGTTTCTCCCTTCCTTCCTTCTTTACTTCCTCTCCTCCCTTCCTTCCCTTTTGGCTGCCTCTCACTAAAAAGGGAGGGGGAAAAAAAAAAAACAATGGAAAAATTATCCTCAGGTGAGGATTAACAAAACAAAAAGTTAAAAAAATAAAAACCAACCATGCAACCATTTAAAAGAATGTCAAGTCCCTGTTTTGTTCACTGCTGCATTTTGTACATAAATAATGGCTCACACATTTTTGGGTTCATGAAAAAGGAGTAGATTTTAATTATTTGACTTGGAAAAATGACCAAATATTCTTAAAAGGAAAAACTACTTAGAATAACGTATGGAGCAATCCCATTAAAATACTGCATTTTTGTGGCAGAGAGGCTCGCCTATGCCCAGCATCCTGGCTGTGGCCGTGGCTGCCTGGATGGTTGATAGCCGTGGGAGTTACTTGCACAGCTAGTTGTGTGGCAAAGCCTGGTGTCAGAAGAACCTAGGGCATGCCGAAACTGGTTTGGCTCAGCGGTAGAGCGTCGGCCTGCGGACTGAAGGGTCCCAGGTTCACTTCCGGTCAAGAGCATGTAGTACCTTGGTTTCGGGCATATCCCCGGTAGGGGGTGTGCAGGAGGCAGCTGGTCCATGTTTCTCTCTCATCGATGTTTCTAGCTCTCTGTCCCTCTCCCTTCCCCTCTGTAAAAAAATCAATAAAATATATTTTTTTTAAAAAGAAGAACCTAGGGCTCCTGATTTGAAGCTCACGGCCATTCCACCTGCCACTTACTGCTTAACAACAATGCATTGCTGGAGGGAACAGTCCCTCCCAGGCCCTACCCAGAACAGACTCCATTGCAGCTTCTTCCATTCACATGAACAAATGTCAGCAAGGTGTCATCATCATAGAAAACAAGGCTCAGAGAAGCAAAAGGGACCACCGTGGCCCTTGTCCTGCGCCTGGAGGGGGCAGGATCAGCACGAGCAGTGTTTTATGCTGTTGGTGGTGGGGGTCGACTCTTTCAAACTGGGTCTCGGGTGAAAATGCTCTTTAGCCCGATGGGATCCCCAGCTCATCAGTTGCTTACATTTTTGTTTTCATCCACATGGTATTGCTTAAGGAGAAACTTCCATCGAAGCAATTTAGAAGCAAGTTAAGAGCACAGGCTACTCAGTGGAGATTTACGTGTTGATTGATTAGGTGCCAGCCACATCCTGGTTCAGGAAATGCTGCTTCTACCAATATCTGGCAGCGTGACCGTGGTCAACCATTCCCCCCTCTGCCTCAGGCCCTCGGCATCTGCCAAAAGGCTCTACGGTTGCACGATGACGCCCTGAATGTGAAGTTAGACTTGACTTGTCTTTTGTTGAGCTGGGACAAGCCAGAGTGAACGAGGAGATGCTGGGGGAGTTGAACCCAGCGCAGGCAACTCCAGCCTCTCCCAAGCTGATACACCCCCCGGGCCTGGCTGTGATTCAGCAGATAAGTGATTAAGAACAAGTCTGAGGCCCTGTTCCCTCCTTCCTAACCTACAAAATAGAAGTAAATACCGATTTTATGGTAGTGCTGTGAGGTTCTATGCGTGAGAAGGAATGAACACATACATCTCCACGGAGTAGCAATTATTACCAACCTCTTCAAAATGGATCAGGGTAGGGTTACCAGTGGGAACTTTCACTCTGGGTTTTTATCACTAACTAGCAGTGGAAATCCAGAAAACTATCTCCTGTGAGCTCAATTTACAGAGGACAACTCTCCTTATCTATGCCTCATAGGCTTAAGGAGATAACATAAATGGGGATGGTATGAAGTTGACTGGTCCGCTCAGGTCACCCACGCCACCACTGGAGGATCTGTGGTCTGGTTAAGACTTTCACTTAGTTAAAAAAAAACAAAAACACGAAAGCAGCAACAACAAAAAACCTGCAGGCACCTCTCCACAACCGGTCTGGGACTGGAGGTCTCCAGGAGAGGCTCCCTGCCCCCTGGCCCCTTCCTAAATCGCATACTTTGAATTCCTCTCTTATCAGCTAGGTAATCAGCCTGCTGCCCCTCTGAGCCAGCCTCTCAGGGCCTGCATTAGAAAGGAGCCAGAAATTCTTGCTACCACCCCCTTCCCTCCCCCAACCACACACAAAGCAGGGCCTGCCTCTCTCCCCAACCAACCCCTCAAAAAAAAAAAAAAAAAGAAAGAAAGAAAGAAAAGGCTTTGGGGGGAGGGGCGAGCCTGGAGCTCCCCCAATAGAGCCCAGCCCCAGGAAACAAAGAGTTGACACTGGTTGGTTCTGATGGTCAGATTCCTGGAGTTCCAGAGGCTGCAGATTCCACACATCACCCCCACCCGACCCCCAGGACTCCCACCCACCACATTCACCCTTCCTTCCTTCCTCTTCATGTTGGGGATAAGGTCACAGTGTGAGAAATGGACGTAGAGATACCTATCTTCCCTAGTCAAGCTTGCTGGGTCTGCCAAAGTCACCTCCAGCAGCCATCTTTCCTCTCTCGGACCTGCCACCCCACACTTCCAGGGATGGAAATAAAACAGGATCTGACTCCCTTCTCTCCTCCCTGCCCCCCAATTCAGTGCCTTCAGTCAAATCCTATAAACAAGAACCAGAATTAGGGTTACTTATTCAGATAAATTATTTTAAAAGCGATGGGGGAGGGCAGGTCTCCAATCTTCCTTTCCCAATTTGCTTAACGAGGTCCTGCCAGCTCTAACATAGCCCTCTTTTTGTCACACCACTCCTTTCTCATTTTTATTATTTTTTAAATTAAATCTTTCTATTGATTTCAGAGAGGGAGAGGGAGAGAGAAACATCAATGCCAAGCCCGTGAGGTAGGCCTTATTATGACCCCCGTTGAACAGCTGATATAATGAAGGCAAGTGCCCAAATCACAGTGAGGGGCACAGCTGGACTGATTGCAACTAGCCTGCCTCTAGAACTAGCGCTATGCACTGTAATGCAAGTCACATAGACATGTTAAAACTTTCGAAAAGCCACATTTTAAAGTAGAAAGCAGCATGGCTCAGTGGCTATGCATCGACCTATGATGATGCCTGGTCAGTGTTTTGGATTTAATCTCCAGTGGTGGGCATGCAAGAGGCAGTTGATCAATGGTTCTCTCTCATCATTGATGTTTCTACCCTTTTCCCCTCCTCTCTGAAATCAGTAAGTAAGAATATATTTTTAAAAAACATATTAAAAAGCAGGTGAAATTAATTTTAATGACTCAGTCCTGTGGTGTTCTCAGAGTTGGACCTAAGTTTCATTTCTGAAAATAGAAGGGTTTGGTGGGGCTAGAACAAACCAGCTGGTTCTCCAGTTTATGACAGTTTACTTGTTAGGGAGGATGAGGAAAGATCTGTCCAGAACCTCCAATCACTTCTGCTCAGACACAGTAGCCAGGACCAGCTCCTGCCTGGAGTTCTCCACCAGATGGCGCTGCTCATCAGCCCATCGGTACAAAGGCAGCCAGAGGGAGACCAGCAGCAGGAGCTGCCTGTGGACAGAAGTGTTCGCCTAGATTTCTCTTCCCAGAGACTGCGGGTGCACATCTCTTCTGTCCTCAGGAAAATGGAGTGTCAAGGGGACTGAACTCAGAGGAGGACCTGTCCAGGGTGAGTCCCAATTAGGCGGGGTGCTCACTCCTCACCCTGCCCCCGCCCTCCCATTGGAGCACAGAAGAATCTTGGAATTTTAAGCCAGTAACTCTGCGCCTGTGCCATTTACAAAAGCCATAAACTTGGATTTCGGATTCCTATCTAAATTAAATTAACTCCAAGCTGAGATAATTTAAAATTAGCCTGTATTAATTATGTACTATTCTTTAAAGTTTCCTCTTCCTCCTACACCACCTTCTTTGACCTCCCAAGACTCAACACATAGTAATTAAGCAATTACTATTCATTCCCTACCAGCAGGAGTAGGGAAAACCTCTACCCCACCCCCCAAATTTAACCCAGAAGGATGGCGTTATACTTTGATTAAGAATATTCCAGAATCTATCTGCCCTGGGGAAAGTCACTGAAAATGACATCCAGGGCAAGTAGTAAAGTCACCAAATACAAGTTCTAAATTTGTCATGGTGGAAGCTTTGCTTAGGACGGTGGTTCAGCCTTTACTGGGGACAACAGTGTAGTAAGCATGTCTTCTCAGATAGAAAAGGACCCAAGAAAACCAAAATGCTCAAACTAATCCAGGTACTTCTCTGCCAACTTCCTTGAAAGTCAAAATCTGTTCTACCCTATTAAGATGGAATTGAAATAACTAATGAATAACCACCAAACCCATCCAGAGAGCAGCCAACAGTTAACATCCCCTCCCCATTTCAGGTTTTCTGCTCCGGAGTTAGACTTCTGCTGACCAGGACCCCAAACTGCTTGTGTATCGGATCATTCAGGAATACCATGCTTCTTAGCATTCATTCCTTCAGCCTACCAACTGTGAACTAGAAAACTAAGGAGATAGCTAGGGGATCCCTCTCGTGGAAGAGCTTACAGGTGAGGTGAGGAGATAAGACAAGCACATCACTAACCTAGATATGAGGGGAGTAATCAGATACCAGAAATGTTTAAACCAGGTGAAAGATCTCTTTACACACCTACTACCCACCCCCCACCCCAAACTCGGTTTCTAGGTCAAATTAGGGCTCTTTCTTTGCCTTCAAGTCTTCTCATAGAGCCCTTTAGCCAGAAAGCTATTTCTTAAGTATTTGGGCCCTGGCCTGTGTGGCTCAGCTGGTTGGAGCATCACCCCATTCACCAAAAGGTGGTGGGTTCGATTCCTGGTAAGAGCACATACCCAGGTTGTGGGTTCAATCCCCAGTAGGGGCATGTGCAGGAGGCAGAGTTCCAAATCCAACTACCTAGGGCTGATGAGAAGTCACTGCTTTATTTTTTTAAAGGCTGAGGCTAGATTTTGTTTCTCACTCGTTCACACCTGGGGGGCATAAAGTGAGAGGAAGCAGTAGTGGTTAGGCACTAAATTGGCTCACTTGAAAAGGGAAAAGAAATGTTAAATTGCCCCCCACCCCTCTCTCCTTGCCCACTACCAGCAGCCAAAGGAGGGGTGTTTTTCTTCCTAAAGAGAAATGTCTTACCCTTCCCCCCACTTTGAGAACACTTTCCTCCCCCATGGCAATATTTAGGGATCAGCCTACAACTACTAATTCCTCTGTACTAGATTTCCACAAGAATAATTCCAATTTCTCAGGCGCAGGGACTGAAATCACTAGTCTAACTTACTGCTATCATAAGGTTTCAGGGTTAATTCAAGCCCAGGCAGTGTGCTATCAAGACCCAGCAAGTAAGGCTCCGTCACTGTCCCGTGACTGTAGGTCATAAATTCTTGATTCCTTATCCTAACTCAACTCTCTCCAGATAACTGATTCACCTGTGGAATGTCTTTCCAAAACTGAAGTCCAGGTCATCTCCTGGGTAACTCATCTGAACCGGATGATGTGGGCTCCACTCCCCAAACTGAAGGTTCCTACTTTCCTCAATCCCAGTTGCTTTCGACCCTAGGGGTAAGTGCCTTGAGGCACAGATCCAGTTGCTCAGGAAAATCTTCCCGGGGCTGGGCTTTGGGCTTGATCACGGTGGGAGTTCAGAACTAGCCACACCAAGATGTGCCTCTGTGGGATGTGGATTGTTTTCAAGATTAAGCTATAGGCTCAAGAGAGACTTCTGCCCCTACCTATAAGAACTTGGATCAGGGCCCTAGCCCATAGTAAGAGTTTATCAAAGGTGACCTCATTGACCTATCTACAGCGCTGGACAAACTCCTATTTACTAAATGTCTGCTTTTATTGTACTGCAGTAACCCTTTGAAGCCCCCAGGGCACCTTACTCCATTCCCTAGTTCAGAATGTCTTACCCAAGTTCCCTTTATATTTTTAAATCTCTGTGCATGTGGGGGTCTCTGAGTCTCCTAGATTCAGGGTTCCCATACATATATATTAAATTGTTATTCGGTTTTACTCATCTGTCGAATGTCTACTGGATTAGACCAGCCAAAAGAACCTTGGGGTAGAGGAAAGTTTCTGGTTGGGGTCACATTCCCCTGAGCCCCTCCCTATTTGGCAGCCTTAGGCATGAAAGCAGGAAAGCGTTGGTTCTGACTCTTACTCCAAGACTCCCAAGATTGGGGAAGCTGTCTAGTCCATCTCCAGACCCGGAGGGATTATAATCTCTTTGTGATGGGGTAGATGGCCGTGGGGGGGCTGGCACCCTGCCGAGGAGGGCCATTCAAAGCTGGTTCCTGTAATAAAGTGATTTAATAGATCTAAAGAGGCCAATTCCCTTCTTTCTCCCACAATTACTTCCCGTGGTTATCGAACACACATGTAAATGAGACAGGAAAGGTGGGGGTGAGGGGTAAGAACGCGCTGTAAGGGGGTAGGTAAGCGTCCCGTTGCAGATGTTCCAGCAGTCCAGGGACCCCAAGTCGCCAGCACGAACGGGCAGGTCCCCATCTTGCATCCTCCATCCCCCTTGTTCCCCTCACTCTACATCCTCAATGAGGACTTCCAACCAGTCCACCCAGCATCTCCCTTCCCCACCCCTCCCCCTCCAGAATACCATCCCTCAGGCTCCAACCCTTAATCCCCACATCCTTCCCTCCCCTCCCCTCCCCTCCCCCAGGCTCCTAGAGCCAACCTTCAAGTAACCCCTCCCTGCCCGGCCTGGGTGCCAACCTACTCCGGCTGGGATTAGCAATTTCTTTTTCTCAGCCCAACCCCAAGCCTCCAATAAAAGTGAGAGGGGCGCAGGCAGCAACTTCCTTTCCGGGTTACGGGGAGCTGGTGTCCCAGGACCAACGGAAGGCTTCGGAGACCTTTGGGAAGAGGTGAGAGGGAGGCCGGGAACCAGAAAGGAGGAATCCTGTGGTCCCGGGCTCCTTGTTTGAGGCTGGAAATGCTCGGACAGCATGAATGGCTGTCTGGGGCCATAAATGACAAGTGGAGAATAGGTCCAGGGGCTAGCCTCCCTCGACCCCATGCCCTGCGACCCTGAATTTCACCCCCACCGCGCCGCTGTGCTTTAACGGAGAACTTGGGGTTGCGACCTAACTCCCTCCCAGCCTGGCCCAGGAACCTAAGGCCCGGGCTCCTTAGCTTTCCTCTCTGGTAGGATCTGGACAGCAAGAAGCCCTGTGGGTAAACGGTATGCCTGAGGCCGGTCGTTGGGAAAAGCGTTCAAGCCCCCCAAATAGACTCTTTTCAGGGTCTGACAAATGCACTCAGGCCGCAGCGATTGAGTGTTAGGAGATCGGACTGACTCCGTAGCTTTATCCTCCTTGGGGCCCAGGACGTTCCCCTCCCTCGCTCTCCCCGGGGGAGCTCCGCTCACAAGTTAGGGAAACGCGCTGGCGCCGAGGGCCCCGCTAGGACAGGGCATGTGCTTCCCTGGCCGGCCTGCCGCCCTCCCCCACCGGCCAGCACAATACAACCTTAGTTCCTGCCACATGGGGTCACCTCCCTGCCCCTGCCTCCTTCCCGGGGGAGAGAGGTAACCAACACGTGGTGAGCCAGAAGGGTTCCCGGAAGGGGGCGGGAGGTGCTGATCATGGGCTCTGGCCCTCGCTCCCGTCCCGTAGGGGTGACCAGGGCTCAGGTCAGGGGCACCCCCGCGCAGACGGGGGTGCACAATGAGGGCCCCGGACTCCCTCAATCCCGCGGCCCCGCGTGGCCGCCCACCCCGGATTGTGCGCGCCAGTGCCCCCTTCCCGCCCAAGTTCCCGGAATCGGCCTCACCTGGTGCACAAAGACGTCCACGGGCGGGTCGAGCGCGACCCCCGCGCGGGCGGTCATGGACAGGAAGCCGAAGCCCATGCGCACGTTGAACCACTTGCAGACGCCGGCCCCGTGCAGCAGCTGCGGCTCCTCCGCCGGCCGCGCCGCGTCCTCCCGCGCCTCCTCCGGCGCCTTGGCGCAGCCACCTGGGAACGGGGTGGGGGGCGCTCAGCTGGGGGGCCGCGGGGTCGGGGACCCCCTCAGAGTTCCGGCCGGGACACCCGACCGTCCGGCCCGCGGGTGCAGCCCCGGAGGTTGCAGCTACTAAGTAAGCGGCCGGCGGCCCGAGACCTGTCCCGGCTGCCTCCCGCGCTCCCCGAGCTCACAGAGGCCACAGGGGCCCCCGAAAGTTTTGCTCTTTTCCCCACAACACGTTGTCCGGGACAGACCGCCGGGCAGGCCCCTCCTCTCCGCTCCCTCTGCCCCCGCAGCCTCGGCGTACACGCCGCGGAGGCACCAGCGTCCCCTGCTCCAGGCATGGCCCCCTGAAAAGCAGACTTGGGGTCCTCCGGCCAGCCCGGAGGACACGATCCCACCTCCCCTTTCGGTGGCTTGCTGGGCGCCCCTGCAGCCTAGGGTGTCCCCTGGAAGCGCCAAGCTCGAACCTGCAAACTGCTGGTTGGACACGGAGCCCATGGTAGTCGGCGAGGCCCGCGGCCCGGGCCCCAGGTCGGGCGGCTGCTGGCCCAGGAGAAGTCCGGAGGCAAAGGGGTGGCTCCGAGGAGAGGCTGCTACATCTTCCCCGGCACAATAGCGGTGGGAGGGCCCACGGCCTTTCAAAGGCTCCCAAATTCTAAAAGACAATGACCCAACCCCCCGCGGGCAGCCCCCTCCCCTCTCCTCCCTCGTCTCCCCCCTCCCGCTCCCTCCACTCCGGCTCCGGCCCTCCCCCACCCTGCGTCCCCTGACACCTCTGGGGTGTCCCTTCCCAGAACCTGGAGGTTTGACACCCCCTCCCCACACACATCTGGAAAGAGGGGCCGCCCGCCCTACAAGTATTGAGTACTCGGAATTTGAAATTCTTCACTTTGAGGACTCATTGGGAGTGGGAGGAGGGGAGGGGGGTCCCCAAAGCAGCATACAGGTGAGGGTACTGTGTGTGTGGGGTGGGGGGGTGGGGGTGTAGTTTTAAAACCACGTGACTGCTCCCACCCACACTCACCCACCACCCCCGCCCCCCGCGCAGATAATTATACATTCCAGAGAGTTGGGGGAGGGAGGTGTGAGCCCGGCAGCGCTGGCCAATCAGAGACACAAACCACCTGTCAAGGGAGAAATGGATGAGCCCTCCCCCTCCCCCAGCCCTCCAGCGCCCCTCCCCCTCCCTTCCCCTCCGGGCCTCGGCGCTGACCCGGCCGCTCGGCGCTGACCCGCTCTCACCCCCCGCCCCCGTGTGCTTCCATAGACCTGGAGTTCACGAAACCAGGAAGCCTGGGATGGGGGAGCGGGGGGTGGGGGCGAGGGGGGGACTGGAGACCCCAAAGGACTGATCTCCAGTACAGACCAAGGCGCTGCTGCCTCTCAAAGTCTGTTGTCTCTGAGGGTCTGCTTCCCTGAGTTACCGCCTGAGTTTTCCTGAGCGTCTCAGAGCGCCCCTAACTGATTCTGTGTAAAGAATCCCCCCTTCTCTTCTTCCCAATCTGCGTCCAAAGTTGACCCCACGTGGAGCTTTCTGACAGAGCAGGAGGAAGCCCAAGAGGCTTGCAGTGTGTTCCTCTCCACCAGCGGCCCGGCTGCCCGTCCCCATCCTCTCCCTAGCAGCTGCCGGGAGAGGAACTAGGTGGGCACGCGGGTCCAGGCGTTTCCTCCAGCCTCCGGACACTCTTGGGTTTCCCAGACCATCCGGCGTTTCAGCCCCTAAATCCTAAAGCGTGCTCCCGCCCCACAGTGGGGTTGGGGGGGACACTATAGAGTTGGGGCTCCCCTTGTTTTAAGAAGCAGCTCCCCTTGAAGGAGAGGAAGGGGGCTGGCCAGGGGGGGTGGCTAGTGCCCTGGTCGGAGATGGACAATGGCCCGGGGCTCAGTGCACGGCCCTAGCCCTGCCCCTTCACTTCCGGTGCTCAGTTCAAACTGGACAATGCCAGCTCCGGCCAGTTCCCCTCCCCCACTGCTGCAGCCCATTTAAAGGGACAGAGCCTGCTTTCGGGGGCTTCTGCTTGCTCTGAATTTAATTCTCTCCGCGAAGTGTGCAAAAAACCCAACTGCTTCTCGCCCTGCGCCCTTGTGCCCGCGCTCACGTGTGCGTTTGGGGAAGAGAAAGGAGATGAGTGGTGGTAGGGAAGGGGTAGGTGGCGAGGGGAGCAAGGGGCTGCGGACAGATTATTTCTCTTTCCTACATGGGGTGCTGCCCAAGAGACTAAAACTTGAGTGTAAGCGATGGAGGGAGGATTTTGAGTGATAAAAAGGACAACCCTTTGCTATTCAACCTAAAAAATACACACCATTAACAAATATCATAGCAACCCCCCGCTCTCAGCTGAGAACCCTAATTTAATCTTGCAAGAGTTTTCTGAGAATATCAGTCTAAGTCTTTTTATTTTTATTTTCCTACTCCTCCCCACCTAACAGTCTTATCTGCTCTGATTACTAGCGCCCCTAAAAAATATGTTCACTCCCTGTACCTCTGTTCCTAATATTCAGGAGTGATTGAGTTCGGTTAACTGAAGAGTGGGTGAAGAAAAGAGACTCAGAGTAGGGATTTAATGTTCTGGTTTCCCTAGATCCGCTCTCACGTGAGAGTCCTTCTCTCGGCAGTCAACACCAGAGTCTCTGTCCAGGGTCCTGAGGACTCCGGGAGCGCTGTCCGCGGTGCTGAATTCAGCCTCGCTCTGTGGGCTCCCAGCTTTGAGAATGCCTTCTTGAGTCTCCACCTCCAAGTCCTTCCCAGAAAGCCTGATTCTTCTCATCCCCCCTGTGATCCTGATAGATTTGAGATGAATGAAGGGTTTTTCCTGAATGCTAAAGAGGGCATTTATTTCAAGCTCCCCTCGAGAAAAGTGGGTATAACTGAACATGGCCATGAGGGTGAGGAAAGAGGTGATATTTTCTGATTCAAAGTAAACTAGAGCATAAAAAATGAATCCTGTTTTCAAGTTATTTACCTAATTATTAGCACTTTTCATAGGAGCACAGGCATTGAAGTCATCTTGCCCATGTTCAGTGATAAGCTTTACTATTTACAGCTCAGTAATATGGGGTAAGTTCCTTAACTTCTGTATGTCTCCATTTCCTCCTCTGTCCTATGGGGATAATGAAAATATTTTACTCTCAGAATTATTATAAGGATGAAGATAGATTGTGTAGCCCAGCGGGTGTGGTTCAGTGGTTGAGCATCGAGGCAGCTTATCGCTATCCCTCTCCCTTCCTCTCTCTTTAAAAATCAATTTTTAAAGAGATAGATCTTGTAGATAAAGCTTTTAAAATAGTGCCTGATCTATAGTTACATCTTTTAATATATATATATGTATGTATGTATATATATATATATGTATATATATGTATATATATATGTATATATATATATGTGTGTGTATATATGTATATATATATTTTTTAAGGGAGGAAGAGAGAGCTGAAACCGGTTTGGCTCAGTGGTAGAGCGTCGGTCTGCAGACTGAAGGGTCCCGGGTTCGATTCCAGTCAAGGGCATGTACCTTGGTTGCGAGCATGTTCCCGATGGGGGGTGTGCGAGAGGCAGCTGGTCGATGTTTCTCTCTCATCGACTTTTCTAGCTCTCTATCCCTCTCTCTTCCCCTCTGTGAAAAATCAATAAAATATATTTTTAAAAAGGAGGGGGGAGGAAGAGAGAGATAGAAACATCAATGATGAGAGAGAACCATATATATATTTAAAAAGGTGTAACTATACATCAGGCACTATTTTAAAAGCTTTATCTACAAGATCTATCTCTTTAAAAATCAGGTGCCTCCCGCAAGTCCCACACCTAGAACCGAACCCGAAACCCCCTGATTCATTGACTGATGCTCAACCACTGAGCCATGCCGGCTAAGCTAGTTACATCTTAATGTAAATAATTACTATTGTATAGCTATTGTGCACATACTAGTCTTTATTATCTAGGACCTGCTGGATCATTTGTCCCCTGAGGACTGGGACCATACATGTGTTATTTCTTTCTGCATCATCTCCCACATCTTTATTGGTACCTAGTACAGTGCCTGGCTCACAGAAGGTACTCAAGAAGTGTTTCCTGAATAGGCTTTAATTAAAATAAACATTGCTACAATAGTCATAATACTTATTTTCCTAGGCTGTTTCTCATGAATCTGAACAATACAAACTCAGTAGGGGGTGAGGACCTCATAAATTGTATATGTAGAGTCAAAGGATTCTTTAAGAAGAAACACATGGTTCCTAACACAACGGACTCTTTATCCCCAATGGATTGTTTCCATGTGGGAGATGAGAACTCCTGACCAAACCTTCTGCCTCTCTTGGGTCCCTGTCTCAGTGAAAACTTGTTAGGTACCCACTGTTATCCAGTCATTGTGCGATCTCACAAGTTTGGTGGAGGAATCAGATAAATAATGTGTTAAGTAGCATAATGTCAAAAATTTACCCCCAAAGAAGTAAAGAAGAAACACTCTGCCTTCCAAGAAGTTAGTCTATTTAGGAAGACAAGACCTGATATAGTTAAGCTTTGCAAGTTCTTGTGTATTGTATTTTTTTTTTTAAGTAATATCTAGGAAAAGGGTGGGGGGAAGGGGACACTTTTTAGACAAGACAAAGATGTCTAATATCAACACAAATAATATCTTCTCTTAAAGTAATTGGTCAAGTTCCTCTTGTGTAGGTTTATATCTCCAAAAAAGAAAGAGATTAAAGAGGTCTTAGTAATAATAATTACTCATTAAACTCATTGAGCACTTTCTCTGTGGCAGACAATGTTCTAAACGTTGGGAATACATTAAAAAACAATACAGCCCTGCTGGTGTGGCTCAGTGGTTGAGTGTCCAACCATGAACCAAGAGATCGCTGGTTTGATTCCCAGTCAGGGCACATGCCCAGGCTGCGGACTTGATCCCAAATAAGGAGTGAGTGGAAGACAGCCAATTGATGATGTTTTTCTCTCATGAATGTTTCTACCTATCTACCCTTTCCTTCCTCTCTCTTTCTAAAAAAAAAACAAAAAAAAAAAAAACACATAATAAATAATAGTAATGATAATAATAATAATAGTAATTAATTAATTAAAAAACATTTTAAAAAATACAAACAAAAATTTGGTTTCCTCTGCAGGACTTTTGAAAGTCTTTAGTATGGTAATATGCTCTGATTCATCAGGAAGGGAATCCAGTGTGTGCAATGTTTCCATTCACTCATTTGTTGATTCACTCAGTCACCTAACAAAATATTCATTGAGCATCTTATGTGTTCAGGTGGCACTGTTTGAAGCTCTAGGGATACATCAATGAATAAAACATATGAAATCCCTGCCCTCATAGAGCTTACATTCCAGAGAAGAGAAACAGACAACAAACAGATAAGTAAAATGTATAGTATATACAGTTTTAGCCTGTTAATTTGTGCTATGATCTCAAGAAAGGCACCTGGTTTTACCCTTTAAGGACAAAATAACAGAATTGGATTAGTTGTTAGACAAATGTTTCTTCCACTTCTGAAATTCTAAACCCATAATGTATGTGTGTGTGTGTGTGTGTGTGTGTGTGTGTGTGTGTGTGTGTGTGAGAGAGAGAGAGAGAGAGAGAGAGAGAGAGAGAGAGAGAGAGAGAGAAAAGAGAGCGAGAGGAAAGAGAGACCCCTTTACTAATTACACGGAGAAACAATCAGGTTTTGCCTCATGCTGTCATCTTCATCCCCCTCTAAGGACTAGGGCTTCCTACTTCGAGCAGAATTGTGTGCCTCTCACCTCTTAGGCCTGTTGAATGGGCAGAAGGAGGATAAGCCAAAGGGGTCCCCTTCCTTCTTTCCTGTCATGCTCCCCATATGGGCCTTGCTTCACAGAGCAAGATGCTGGGCACTTGCCTTCACCAATAATGGCTTCATTACATTGAAAAGAGAAGAGAGTGACCTCAGTGAAATAGACTTCCTGACCCCAGCTAACCTCTGACCCTCACCCTGACAGCCTCTAAATCTTTTCCTTCTGACACATCCCCCACAAGGTGCAGGCAAGAGGAGGAACTGATGAGCCTGCGATCGCACACTGTCCAGGGACTGTGACTTCCAGGTGTCCTCTCGCAGTGGAACGTGTCATGCCCAACCATCCTTTCCCTCATGGCTGCTGACCTTCTCAGTGATCCTCACTGTGACGCTACCCGGGCCCGTGGTTTCACAGCTCAGCCAGCTGTCACTCACCTGGTGTCCATTTGTGTGTGTCCAGTGATTGTTATGTCCCATGGAGGCAGGAGGCAGGGTGTCTAACCAAATGCTGTCATTTCCTAAATGCAGTTTCAGTCTAGCTCTGTAACCTATCTTCCCTGACGGGGCGCGAACTGTGTACCTAGAGTCCATTATAAACCAGGTATGCGCTAAGTGCTCTGTGAGTGTTGCCTCTTTCTGTCCTCAACTGTACTGGAGAGGAACTGAGACTCACAAATCACAAAGGGTGCGTTGCAGTCTAGCTCACTCCAATAGTCTTCTTCTTCACTTTTTTTTTTTTTTTAAGAGTTAAAGTAATTAATGCATGTGGTTTAAAAAATCAATCAGTATTGAAAGAATTATAATGAAAACAATAGTCTCCTGACCACACCACCCCCTCCACTCCCATGAGGCAAATACTCTTTGAGTCATTTCTTCTAGAGGATATTTCCATATCTCACACACACACACACACACACACACAAAAAAAAAAAAAAGAAAGAAAGAAAGAAAAGAATGTACCTATGTTCCTTGATTTATCCATTTTAGATATCTATTGATTTCCTGTTATGGTAGACGAGGACTTACCTCTCTTACAGGGTCACCTCCCCTCTCCCCTTCCTCCTAGTACAGTTAAATCACCTTTTCCAACTAAGCTGATAACCAATGTTTACACTGTCATGACTACAGAAATGTTCACTGCATTGCCAAGTAGTATCCTAGGAAAACATTTCTCTTCTTACACTGTATTTTCTTTTCCTGCCTTTCTCTCTTTCCTGAAATTTTTTTTTAATATATATATATTTTGATTTTTTACAGAAAGGAAGGGAGAGGGAGAGAGAGTTAGAAATGTCGAGGAGAGAGAAACATCGAACAGCTGCCTCTTGCACAACCCCTACCGGGGATGTGCCCCCAACCCAGGTACATGCCCTTGACCGGAATCGAACCTGGGACCTTTCAGTCCGCAGACCGACGCTCTACCACTGAGCCAAACCAGTTTCGGCTCCTGAAATTTTTGTTATTGAAATACCCTGTTATTTTCAAGGACTTTATCATATTATCGGTTCCACTAAGTTCTCTTTTCCCCCAGAACCCTTTTCCTGAGGCCTTCCCTCCTGGCTATCCTCTGGGCTTGGTACCCATCTACCACTCTGGGGCTTCCTCTCTCTACAGTGGTTAGGGTCATTGTTTCCTGGATCCCAGGTCAACCTCTTCCGTGGTTCTCCCTTGAGGAGCACATCCTAAGAAAGGGTGCACAGGAGGGAAACTTTCTGGATCTTATAAGTCTGAGCATGTTTTCTTGTTTGTTTTTACCCTTACTCTTTTTGATGGTTTCAAAGCCAAACTCTTTACCATTCTGCTATGTTGACTCCTAGCAAGATGGAGAAAGACACTTGACTTGCTTTGAAATGAAGATGCTTTTTTTTTTCTCTCTCTCTCTCTTCAAATTCTCAGGTGCAAACACAGAGTTATCAGAAAAATAAAAATTACAATAGTTATCCCAGTCAGCATGGCTTAGTGGTTGAACATCCACTTATGAAGGCTCCTGGATTTGATTCTTGTCAGGGGCACATGCCTGGGTTGTGGGCTTGATCCTCAATATGGGGCATGCAGGAGGCAGCCAATCAATGATTTTCTGTCATCATTGATGTTTCTATCTCTCTCTCCCTTCCTCTCTGAAATCAATATATATATATATATATATATATATATATATATATATATATATAATTATAATAGTTAATGCTTTTTATTATTATTTTTTTAAATAGAGGCAAAGTTTATTGAGAGAAGCCAGTACTGAAAAGGTGCAGCTGAGGTTCCAAGGCCAGGCCAGTGTCCAGAGCTTCCTTGTTACAGTCTGGTGTTAAAGTCTGCTAGTCCATGTGTAGAGTCCCACGTGGCCATAAGCCATTTGGGTGCAGTGGAGCATGTCTCCTCTTAATGCCTTTTGAAGATTCATCATGTGCCAGGCACTGCTTAATGCTTTAGATAGATAACTTATCTGACTTAATCCTCATACCAAACTTATGAGATAGGCACGGTAGTGTTCCCATCTTACAGAGAAAGCTGAGCACAGAGGGGTTCACTAACTTGGTGAAGGTCACAGAGTAAGTAATAAAGTCAGGATTCAAACACTGATAGAATCAGCATTCAAGATTCCATGATCTATACTTCTTCCATTAAAAGAGGCTTGGTCAGAAGTTAGTGTCTTCAGACTTTAGCTTCCATCCCATCCTGTTCTTTTTTTTTTTTTTTTAATTGATTTTTTTACAGAGAGGAAGGGAGAAAGATAGAGAGCTAGAAATGTCGATGAGAGAGAAACATCGACCAGCCACCTCCTGAAACCCCCCACCGGGGATGTGCCCGAAACCAACGTACATGCCCCTGACCGGAATCAAACCTGGGACCTTTCAGTCCGCAGACCGATGCTCTACCACTGAGCCAAACCAGTTTCGGCCCCATCCCATTCTGCAAATATGGAAATAAAACCTAAAATCCAGGAGACTTGTCCAAGTTCCATAGCTGGTTAATAATAAGACTAGAACCTAGGTCTCCCAGGATCCTCCTTTCAATCAGGGAATAGGAGTTCCAATTCAGATTGGCTTCTGAACTTTGTCTGTTTAGTGGAAAGGATAGATATAGAAGATATATGTCCTATCAGATTGGGACATTAACAGAGGCATGTATAGTGCACTGTGAAACAAGGAAAGCTGACTCATCTATATATATAAAAGCCTAAGCAACAGGTATGACCAGATGACTGGACAACCAGATGACTGGCCATTAGCTATGATGCATACTGATCACCAGAGGGCAGATTCTCAACACAGGAGTTGCCCTCTGGCAGTCAGTGTGCTCCCACAGCCAACCTCCCTCAGCTGGTGGTCCCTCCTCCCAGCCGGCTGCCCGATCAGCCCCAATCGCTGGCCGGGCCGATGGATCTCACCTGTGCATGAATTTGTGCACTGGGCCTCTAGTGTTACATGTTATCAAGACTTCAAAGGGGAGGTGGCTTTGCATTGGGCCTTACATGGGGTTTTGAAAAACAGAGGGCAAGGCATTCCAGAAGAAAAGAAACAGCAGAAATGAAAGCAAGGAGGCTTGAAAGTGAACAGCTGGTTTGAGAAGAAGCCACAAAGTTTGGTTCCCACAATTGCAAGTCCTTCATGTCCCTGGGGAGACATACAGAGAGATCTGTATTCCTTTCATTCAATCTTCAGCCACACATTCATTCAGCATTTTATCAAGAATTGAGATAGAACAGCACGGTACGAAAGTTCTGGGTTTTAGTCCTCGTTCTGTCACTAACTCGCTGTGTGACCTTGAGCAAATCTCTTCTCTGGGCTTCAATTTCCCCATCTATCAAATGAGAGAGGAGATTTATGACCTCTAAGATCTCCTCCCGCTTGCTGCAGTGATGCCATCTGAGAGAGAATAAAGCAAAGGGTGCCGAATAATCCTTGACTGCCCTCTGTTAGAGTATGGTGGAAAATAACACCTGTTATTTCTTTTTTTTCCCCCCTCTTCTTTTTAAAAATATTTATTTATTTTTAAAACACATTTTTATTGCTTTCAGAGAGGAAGGGAGAGAGAGAGAGAGAGAGAGAGAGAGAGAGAGAGAGAGAGAGAGAGAGAGAGAGAGAAACATTTATGATGATGAGAGAGAATCATGGACTGGCTGCCTCCTGCATGCCCTGGGGACTGAGCCCACAACCCGGGCATGTGCCCTTGACCAGGAATCGAACTCGGGACCTCCTGGTTCCTGGGTCAATGCTCAACCACTGAGCCATGCCGGCCGGGCACACCTGGTGATTTCTGCTATGTGCTGAACATAGCCCTCTTCAACCATTCTATGAAGGAGGTGCTGTCTCCCCAATTACCAGAAGAACTCAGATGATTGGAATAACATCCTTGAATTCTCCCAGCAAGTAGCAACAACAAAAGCAAAACCACATATGAATGTTTACCACATGCCAGACACTCTGTCAAGACCCTAAATTGAGTCACGTGATGCCCCACCAACTTCATTATGTGAGAGTTCTTGTCTCCATTTTCAAGATGAGGACACAGGAAGTGTCTGATGCTGCAGTCTGTGCTCCTAATCACTAAGCTACCCTGCATCTCAGTGATGCCATCCAAGACAGCACCAAACTCAGATAAGCCCCTCTGGAAGCCAGGCCTCCAGATGGCAGGGGCCTGTCCTTCTCCTCTCCTCATCTCTGGGCCCCGGTGGTTTGGCCAGGGTGAGAAAGGATGGCAGAAGGACAGATGCATGGAAGCTGTCCCTTCTCCCCTCCAGCCTCTTCCAAATGCAAGCAGCACTGGGTTTCTGAGAAGAGATGCCTCCACGGCTAGTCTATCAGAGGGGATACAGAGCGAAGAGGAGGAAGACCCAGGATGCGGATTCCATGACTCTTAGAGTCAAAAGGGACCTTGCGGATCGGCTGCTTCCTTCTGAGATCCCAAGCTTGATATACTGTTAACCGAGCGGGACCTATAAATACATCAAACATAAACACTATCGGGAACGGGTAGGACATATGAATACGTCCTTGAAATATATGTTGCACCCTGAGAGGGACAGTATATATTTTTTGTAATCTTTTTAAAAAAATATATTTTATTGATTTTCTTACAGAGAGGAAGGGAGAGAGGTAGAGAGCTAGAAACATTGATGAGAGAGAAACATCGACCAGCTGCCTCTTGCACACCCCCTACCGGGGATGTGCCCGCAACCAATGTATAAGCCCTTGGCCGGAATCGAACCTGGGACCTTTCAGTCCCGGCTTCGGCTGTAATCTTTATAATTGTTTGTAAAATTTATAATTTTTTAATTCGATGTTTCTATTTTTTTGTTGGTATTCTTTTCTATTTGTTGGTAATTTTGTATTTTCCTTTGTGCTTTATATATAAATAAACGAAAAAATATATATTTCATTTATTTTAATTAAGTATAAATAAAAAAATAATAATATAAAATTATGTCCGCTGGGTGTGACGTAGTGATACGTCCTAGTGAAAGAGTATGCGCCCGTTGCACGTTATGTAATTAAAAAAGGAACTCCCTGGTTAACCGGATATCGACCACTTTCTAGACTCAGCTTACAAATCTCCAGCAATGGGGAGTTTATTGCTTCTGAAGCCTTGTCCAACCCCCGATAATTGTGATTGTTAGAAAAGTTATTTTTTTCCCCATTGAATTGAAGCTGACCTCTATAGCCTTTATCCACTGGGTTATTTATTTATTTTTAAATATATTTTGTTGATTTTTAAAATATATTTGTTGATTTCAGAGAGGAAGGGAGAGGGAGAGAGAAAAACATCATTGATGAGAGAGCAATTGATGTGTTTCTCTCGTTAATGTTTCTTTGTCTTTTCCTCTCTTCCACTCTCTCTAAACATCAATGGAAAAATATCCTTGGGCCAAAACCGGTTTGGCTCAGTGGATAGAGCATCGGCCTGCAGACTGAAAGGTCCCGGGTTCGATTCCGGTGAAGGGCATGTACCTTGGTTGCGGGCACATCCCCAGTAGGGGGTGTGCAAGAGGCAGCTGGTCGATGATTCTCTCTCATCAATGTTTCTAACTCTCTGTTCCTCTCTGTAAAAAACCAATAAAATATTTTTTAAAAAAGAAAAATATCCTTGGGTGAGGATTAAAAAAAGAAAAAATGATGAGAGAGAATCATTGATGGGCTGCCTCCTGCAGGCCCCTACTAGGGATCCAGCCCACAACCGGGGCATGAGCCCTACAAGTCATCCAACCACGACTTCCTGGTTCTTAGGTCCACGAGCAGCCACTGAGCAATGCCTGCTGGGCCCCGTTGGTTCTTTAGAACAAGTCCCCTCCCTCTTCTGCAAAGACTAGAGTCAAGCTTTCTGTTTAAACCCTAGACCCACGTTCCTTAGTTGTGTGACCTTGGACAACTTTGTTAGAGGGTCAGTGGCTTCAACCCTAATTAATTTCCCACTGTTCCTGTGAAAATGACTGAAGGCCGGATTTACCCAACTTGATCCTCAATGTTCCACAATCTCTTTCCATCGTCTGGGTATTACTTTGTACAGTGCTTTTCCAGCCACAGCGTTTCCCACGCATTTCTCACCAGATCCTGGGAAATGGGGCTGCTGGAAAAGGAAGGAGGCGAGAGGACATGTGGTTATCGCAGCTTTGCGAGTGATGCAGGCCTCAGCTTCAAAACCAGACTTACTTCCCAAGGTAACACTCCTCACTCATGTCCCCATTAGCATTCCAGGGCCTCCACATGCTCTTTCTTTATTCCTGCTGCCTTCCTCTGCTTACCCCGCTGCCCCAAAGCATTTCTCTTACTTTTTATTTTTTGTGCCTGTGACTATTTCATATAGTCTTTCTTTAAAATGTTTTTGTTATTGTTAGCACTATTACAGATGTCCCCATCCTCCCTCTTGCCCCCCTCCACCCTGCTACTATTCATTCTTTTAAAAATATATATTTTCTTATTGATTTCAGAGAGGAAGGGAGAGACATAGAAACACCAATAATGAGAGAGAATCATCAATAGGCTGCTTCCTGCATGCGCACGCACTAGGGGTTGAGCCCATCACCCAGGCATATGCCCTGACCAGAAATCCAACCTGGGACCCTTTAGTCTGCAGGCCAACCATCTATCCACTGAGCCAAACCAGCTTGGGCTACTATTCATTCTTTTTTTTTTTTTTTAATTTTATTGATTATGATATCACATAATTGTTCTCATCCCCCCATTCTCACCCCAAACTCCTCCCCACATATGCCCCTTCCCTTTGAGGTTTGAGAGTCTGATCGCTGCTTCTCTTTCTCTGGGTCTGTTTTTGTTCATTAGTTTATGTTGTTCATTATTTCCTCTAGATGTGTGAGATCATGTGATCTAAGAAATACCCTTGTAACAACCAAAACTGAGAGAAGCCATTACTATTCATTCTTTAGACTCCAACATAGATGCCACTTTGTTCAGGGATCTCTTTGCCTCCACCCATTCACTTACCCAACACCTTCTCCCATGTTCTTATATACCCTGCACTTCTACATTGCAGTATTTGCCCCAGTTTATTATATTTATCTATTTGTCATTCTCTCCCACTGGCTACTAGAATGTAATCTCCATGAGGCCAGGGACTACGTCTGTCTCGTTTATTGTTTGCTCAGCACATACCACAAAGCTTGGAATAGAGTAATTGCTTATGAACTTTTTGTAGAATGAATAAATGATTGTCTTGCCGCCAGTCCGTGTTTGATGGTGGCTAAAATTAGAACCAGGTTTTCTTTTGCAGTCCAATAATTCTTTTTACAATCTTCTGGACCTAAGCTAATGCCTGCCCCTAACCGTACAGTCAGCACCCGTCCCCACTTAATTCCCCAGAATCTTAGATTGTTTATCTGGAAGGAATGTTCGAGCTCACCTGACTTAACCCTTTCATTCTATAGATAAGAAAACTGAGATGCGCAGAGGTTAAGTGTTTGCCCAAGGCCAACCTGCAAGTTGTGGCCATCCTTTCTGACTCCCAGATGGTGCTTTCCACTGAGTTCACTTCAGAGCGCAGGGACTCCCGGCCTTTGTCTTGGGGGTGGAGTAATAGTCAATAATCTTACCCAAGTCCCTCTTTCATGCTCTCTAGCACTCAGAATTTAATAAGCAATTACTCTATTCCAGACACCAAGGAACTATGCTGGAGACCTCTCCCAGGTACAAGCTTCAGGCAGAGTTGGATGGAGGTGTGTGCGCGCTTGGTGGGGGAGGATGCAGACATGAAAACCATGCTGTGCAGCTTGGCCCCACTACTGTGGGGTCCCTTGAGGCTCCCACTGTGGCAACACCACATCCTCTGCCCCTGAAGCTGACCTTTGGGGCCAGAGATCAATAACCTGGGCTTTGGCTTCAGTCCCCTTTAGCCCTCCAGTGAGGACAGGCTGCTCCGAAGAGCTAGCAGGACTCAGGGTCATTAAATAACTGTCACTCTTCCTCAGCCCCACTTGGGGCCCTGATGGGGGAGGGGCTGTGGAGGCACCCAGGGTGGTTGATTTGCCCCTCCCCACCAGAGGAGGATCGACCTCGTGTCTCCTCGATCCCCGCTTCCTCTTCTTGCTCAAGATTTCCTCTTGACCTTTCCGTTCCCTCCTATGTCCTTTGCACTGAGCCCCAACGCCCCTCACTGAGCACCCAACCTCCTCTACGAAGCCCCATCCTCTTTGCTGCACTCCTCCCTCCCTCCCTGAAGCCCTATATTTCTCTTAGCCCAATCTTCTCCATGAGCACCTCCCCCCACCCCAACTTGTGCTATATAATCTGGAGGTATTTTACACTTTTTCACCCAAGGCAGGAAACAGGAACTCCTCATTCACCATTTCCATATAACTCCCAAGTAACTTCTCAGCCCCATGTCCCGCCCCTCCTCCCCAAGCCCTTAAGACCGTAATGTTAACAAAGTCCTGTTTCAGAAACACACTCACCCCCATCCCCACCCCACACCTTCTCACCAATCTTCCAAACGCTCTGCTTACCATTTCTTCCCCTCATCCACATATCCACCTCAGTGCCCCAGCCAATCAATTCTGATTGATTAATTAGGGAGGAGGAGGATGGAGAATCAGCGAAAGAATAAAGGCCTATTGTTAGTCAAAGCTAAAGGTCCAGGAGGGAGGGATATTGATTGTGGGGAAGATCAGGGGATAGTCACTGTGAAGCTGAGGGTGAGGTGGTCAGTGTGGGGGAGGATGGATACAGTGGCTCTGAAGGTTGGAAGGAGAGGTGTAGTGGGGCTGATAGGAGTGAGAAGGCATCAATCAGCAGGAGTTTGACATTAGGTTTGGGTCTCCAAGACTACCCGCAGTAAGAAATTTACCACCCCATTATTCCTCCCAGCTCAGAGGAGGCCTGGGTCCTGGGTCTTCCCGTGTCCAGCAGGGGGCGCTCTGTTTCCACATTCCCCTCTCCTCACCCATTAGGCCCAAGTTTCTTTGTTCGAAAATATTGCTTGAGTACCACTGTGTACTAGGCACTGTGCACCAGACACTGTGCCACGAACTGCAAAAATACAAGCATTGATCAGACAGACAGACAGACAAGGTCCCAGGCTTTGTGGTGTTTTCCAGGTAGTGAATAGTAAATAATTATCGTGGTTTAATTCAAGGGATTGGGGAGTCAGAAAAAGCCCTCCTGAGGAACTTAAAGTGAGACTTAACAGATGCCTAAATCTTGACCCGGTGAGGATGTGGAAAAGAGGTGTGCAGGGGCTGTGTTTCTGGCGGAGGGAACAACAGGCAGCAACAGGCAGGAAAGATGCGGCCCCTTCAGAGGGAAGGGAGAGCCGCCTGTGTCTGATTCAGCTCTGGTCAGAGGTTTAACCCTTTCTGTAGTGGAGCGCACACGGCTGGAGCCTTCACAGTTCCCCCCAAGGTTTTACTTTCTTGATAAGTGCTTTTATTATTATTATTATTTGAGAAGAGAAGGAGAACCAGCAGGTTTTTGGGACCTTTCTAGAGTAAACCAAACTTGGGAGAGAGAATTCCTGTTCACCCCCTTCCTAAACTCAGAATTTTTTGTCCAGAAGGAGTGGAATAGAAGATTTAGTTTAAGCTCTAGGGCCTCTCCCAAGAATATGGGGGGAAACCAAGTCCTATGCTCACGCATTTTGATAAAATGTACAAAAATGAGATATTTTAACCACAGTTTGAAATTTGAAATACCAGCAACTGGTCTGTTAATAAGTCGTATAGAGGTGTGCCAGGCAATTGATGAAGACAAATATATTTTATGATGTTTGTGGTATTTTTTCAGCTTTTAAAATTTGTGATATATATATATATATATATATATATATTATTGATTTTATACAGAGAGAAAAGGAGAGAGATAGAAACATCGATGAGAGAGAGTCATCGATCAGCTGCCTCTTGCACACCCCTTACTGGGAATATGCCCGCAACCAAGGTACATGCCTTTGACTGGAATCGAACCCGGGACCTTTCAGTCCCCAAGCCGACGCTCTATCCATTGAGCCAAACCGATCCCGGCAAAATTTGTGATTTTTCTTCATGTCTTTTCTTGTTCTTAACAAACATTCACTTGGGGTACACATTTTATATTTATAACCACACATTCCTTTTCTTTTTCTTAAATTTTTAAAAAAATATATATTTTATTGATTTTTTACAGAGAGGAGGAGAGAGGGATAGATAGCTAGAAACGTCGATGAGAGAGAAACATTGACCAGCTGCCTCTTGCACACCCCCTACCAGGGATGTGCCCACAACCAATGTACATGCCCTTGACCGGAATCAAACCTGGGACCCTTCAGTCCGCAGACCGACGCTCTACCACTGAGCCAAACCAGTTTTGGCATCTTTTCCTTAAATTTTTTTTTTAACTTCATTTTCTTTTTTCTTTTCTTTCTTTCTTTCTTTTTTTAATATATTTTATATTTATAACCACACATTCCTTTTCTTTTTCTTAAATTTTTAAAAAAATATATATTTTATTGATTTTTTACAGAGAGGAAGGAGAGAGATAGAGAGCTAGAAACATCGATGAGAGAGAAACATCGACCAGTTGCCTCTTGCACACCCCCTACCGGGAATGTGACTGCAACCGAGGTACATGCCCTTGACCGGAATCGAACCCAGGACCCTTCAGTCTGCGCAGACCGATGCTCTACCACTTAGCCAAACCTTTTTCGGCTTTTTAAAAAAAAATTTTTGTGTTGATTGATTTGAGAGAGAAACATCAATTTGTTGTTCCACTTATTTATGCATTTATTGGCTGATGCTTGTATGTGGATCAAATCCACACCTTGGTGCACCTGGCATGGTGCTCCAATCAGCTGAGCTACCCAGCCAGGGTTTATATTTCTTTTTTCTTACAGGGGACTTCCTAAATTCTAAAAGCTCCAGGCCCCATTAGACCTGGGTCTGCCCAAGTGGGATTCCAGAACCCTGTCCACTGGCTTCAGCCCTTAACCTGCTGGTGGTCTCTTCCTTTCTCTTTGATCAGTTTCTCCTCCCCTGGCGGGTGCTGATGGGAAATGGAGACGCCAAGGGGATAAGGAGCCCTGTAGCTCCTGTGGAGAAGCATGTTGAGGACGATAGAGAGTTGGAGCTGTGCCTCCTCAGCCCCTCCTGAGTTTGTCCCCGGAAGAGGAGCCACCTGGGACTATCCAGGATATTTAGGCTGAAATAGGAGTCCGTGTGGGTGCTGCGGTCCTTAGCTCATTCCTTCATCATGCTGACCCATCCGGCAGCTCTGAAGGGCCTTGGCGGCTTTGATGTCTACTTCACAAGCGTGTCAGGCCTGAGTCAGAAGCATCTCCACAAATAAGGGGAGGAGGTGCACTTGACCTGCTAAGTGTTCTGAGATGTGGGCTGGAGGTGTGTGAGAAGATTAAAATGATGCCATTTCTTAGCACAGATCATCTGACAGAGGGGTGCATCCTTGTCCGGCACTCGGTAAGACCAATCCCTCAGACCCACATGGAAGAGCCTCTGAGGCTGGGAGGCCTTGTGATCTTGAACGGGGCTACATTTTATAAAAGACACCCCCACACACACCACCGCTCCTTCACTCAACCTCTGGGGGTTTCCTGGAAACGGGGTGGTGGTGAGAGTGGCCACAGGGTCCCCTCAGGGGCTATTTTGGAAGGTAACACCTTCCCTCTGCTTACCACAATCTCCTCTGAGCACCTCCCCACCTCCTAGCACCCACAGCTGCTGCCAGCTGGCAGAGGGAAGCTACAAGACCAGAAGCTGAGCTAGTCTGATGAGGAGAAGCCAGCGGTAGTGGAGAGAGGTGGGCAACAAGGCCCCTGCATGGCACACCCAAGTGGGCACAAGGTAAGGGGTTCAAGGCCAGTAGGCTTTGGTGCCACAAAAGCAGCCACATTGCCCTAGAATCCCCTGCCCAAGAGTCTGTTTCTAAGGGGGGCACTGAATGACAGGTTTGTAAGATGCGTAGGAGCAGCCATTTTAAGTCATAGAAACCAAGGAAGTGACTTGAAGAAGCTCCCAAAGCAAGTGAGTGACAGAACTGGGCTGAAACCCAGATCTCCCAGCTCTACCCTGTCTTCCCACAATCCCAATTTTCCCTTGTCCAGGAATCCCTGGTATCCAGAATTTTCCCAAATGTTTCCTGAGACTTCGTGGAATATTCTAGAAACACAATTTCTTTTGTTGTTGTTGTTGTTGTGTGTGTGTTTAATATTTTTATTGATTTCAGAGAGGAAAAGAGAGGGAGAGAGAGATGAGAGAATCATCTACAGGCTGCCTCCTGCACACCCCCAACTGGGGATCGAGCCCACAACCCAGGCATGTGCCCTGACGAGAATCTAACTGTGACCTCTTGGTTAATAGATTGAGGCTCAACTGAGTCACGTTGGCAGGACTAGAAACACAATTTCTAATAACATTTATTGGAAAATACATGTATAACAAAAACTGAATACATTTCTATGATTGGTCTTGTTATGACATAATTATTTAATAAATGGTATGCTGTCCCAAGTGCTGTGTACGCCCCCAACTGTGATGGCTGAAATCACCACCATGTTCTCTTTGAGGTCACACTTCCCAGGAGAGCCTCCCAGGCAGTGACTGAGCAGCAAGGACAGGAATGCAGGGTCATCCCAGGAGGTGAGGGAGTCCTCTGGTGGGCAGTTCTGGGTAGAGGAATCCCTGCTGGCTCTGCTGCAACTTTTTTAGAATTGCAGTCTAAGCCTTTTCTGCCCAACCTCCATTTCTTCCTCTGTCCTCCATGAGGTGTCACCTACACCATGATCTGACAGCATTTCTAGCTTCCTCTGGCTCCTTGTCCATTTTCTTCCCCTCCCAGGTATTTTCCCCAATAAACCCCTCCCACATCTAATCCCATCTTTTAAAAAAATTATATATATATATATATATATATATTTGAGTTTTTACAGAGATGAAGGGAGAAGGATAGAGTTAGAAACATCAATGACAGAGGAACATCGGTCAGCTGCCTCCTGCACACTTCCTATTGGGGATGTGCCCGCAACTCAGGCATGTGCCCTGACCAGAATCTAACTGTGACCTCTTGGTTCATAGATCGAGGCTTGGTTCCTAGAGCGAGCCACACTGGCATGGCTAGAAACATAATTTCTAATAACATTGACTGGAATCGAACCTGGGACCTTTCAGTCCCCAGGCCAATGCTCTATCCACTGAGCCAAACTGGTTAGAGCATCTAATCCTCTCAACATTTGCTTCTCAAAGGACCTGAATTAACACATCAAGAATTCCTGCAAGAGTCAGTGTGGCTCAGTGTTTGAGCGTCGACCTATGAACCAAGAGGTCACAGTTCGATTCGCAGTCTTGGGCATACGCCTGGGTTTCAGGCTCCATCCCCAGTGTGGGGACTGGGAGGCTGCAGATGAATAATTCTCTCTCATCATTGATGTTTCTCTCTCCCTCCTTCTCCCTTCCCCTCTGAAATCAATAAAAATATATTTCAAAAGAAAGAATTCCTATAAGAGGTTAATCAATGAACTTATATGCATAGCCTGTGGACAGATAATAGTGTGGAAAGGCCAGAGAGAGGATGGAAGGGAGGTGAAGGAGGAGAAGGGGGAGGGAGAGGGACATCTGTAATCATTTCAACAATAAGAATAAATTTTTAAAACAGAATTCCTACACTATTCATGAACTATACTTCAATGCATAAATGCATTCTTTTATTTCAATAGACAGTCTTCAATTTCATATTAATGAATTCATCAACCACATATTGAGTTGACTTAAGATATTTGATAATTTTACTATGTTTTACAACTTGTCTTATTATTTCAGCATGTGATACTCAATGCTAATTGTCTATTCAAAATAAGAATCAGGCCCTAGTCTGTTTGGCTCAGTGGGGAGAGCATCAGCCTGCAGACTGAAGGGTCCCAGGTTCGACTCCAGCTGAGGCACATGCCCAGGTTGTGGGCTCAATCCTCCCCAGTAGGGGGCATGCAGGAGGCACTCGATCAATGATTCTCTCTCATCATTGATGTTTCTCTCTCTCTCCCTTTCCCTTCCTCTCTGAAATCAGTATATTTCTCACTAACCCCCCTGCCAGCCTCGTCGTGGGCAGCCATATTGCGAGGGTGTGGCAGTCAATTTGCATATTACCTCTTTATTATATAGGCTAGTTGACATACAATATTAGTTTCAGGTATACAACATAGTGATTCTACTTCTTTGCTTGTTTTTATTTGTCCTTTATTATTTAATTGTGAGAGTTGTTTATATATTCTGGATACAAGTTATTTGTGAGATATATGATATGGCAATATTTTCTTCCATTCTGTAGGTTGTCTTTTCACTAAAAAAAAAAAAAAAAAAAAAAAATCATTGAGGTGAAAGTCACATAACATAAAGCCAGCCATTTAAAGTGAACAATTCACAGAAAACGGTTTGGCTCAGTGGTAGAGCGTCGGTCTGCGGACTGAAAGGTCCCAGGTTCGATTCCGGTCAGGGGCATGTAGATTGGTTGTGGGCACATCCCCAGTAAGGGGTGTGCAAGAGGCAGCTGGTTGATGTTTCTCTCTCATCGACGTTTCTGGCTTTCTATCTCTCTTCCTTCCTCTCTGTAAAAAATCAATAAAATATATTTTAAAAAATAAAATAAAGTGAACAATTCGTTGGGGTGGTAAACACAGAATACAATATACAGATGATGTATTGTAGAATTGTATGCCTGAAATCTGCGATCTGAAGAGAAACCAGAGTATGTATGCCTGAAATCTGTATGATTTTACTACCCAGCGTCACCAAAAAAATTCAATAAATAAAATAAAGTGAACAATTCACTGGCATTTAATACATCAATAATGTTGTATAACCACTACTTATATCTAATTCCAAACATTTCCATGTCTTTTCTAATCTGGATGCCTTTTTAAAAAAATATTTTCTTACCTAATTGCCTGGCCAGACTCTCCAGGCAATGCTGAATAGACTTGGTGGGGCAGATATCCCAGTCTTGCTCTATTAAGCACAAGACTGGTGGTGGTGGCGTGTTTTTTGTAGTTAGGAATATTCTGGTTCCAGTGGATGTGAATCCCTGCTATGTGACCTCTCACCAGGATGAGGAAACTTCTTGCTCCTAGTTGGGTTAGTGTTTTTATTATGAAAGGGTGTCAAGTGAGCCAAGACCGGTTTGGCTCAGTGGATAGAGCGTCAGCCTGTGGACTGAAAGGTCCCAGGTTCGATTCCAGTCAAGGGCATGTACCTTGGTTGTGGGCACATCCCCAATGGGGGTTGTGCAGGAGGCAGTGATTGATGTTTCTCTCTCATCAGTGTTTCTAACTCTCTATCTCTCTCCCTTTCTTTCTGTAAAAAATCAATAATATATATATATATATATATATATATATATATATATATATATATATATATATTTATAAAGAAAGGGTGTCAAGTGTACTCCATCTATTGAGATGATCATGTGGTTTTGGTTCTTTATCCTATTCACATAGTGTATTACATTAATTGATTTCTGGAATGTTAAACCACTTCTGGTATAAATCCCATTTAGTCATGGTATATAATCTTTCTTTTGTTGTGGATTTTTCCCATCCATATTCCTAAGGGGTCTTACTTAGTCTTGTTTTCTTGTGATGTTTTTGGTTTTGATATCAAGGCAATCCTGGCCTCATAGAATGAGTTGGGACGTGTTCCCTTCTCTTCTGTTTTTTGGAAGAATTTGTAAAGAATGATGATTAATTCTTTGAATGTTAGGTAGACTCCATTTAAGTCATACCTTTGGAGACAGCTGAAAACATAGGAAGTCTTGGGCCTCTGGGACCTGAGGCAGAGGCAGTGCAATCTGGTACACAGATCTGTCCTGATTGGTGGGCACATTATTTTAAAACATTTGAACCAACTTTGAAAAATATATAGAAATTTCACATAAAAATCCTGATTTTAAAATTCTCTAGAAAAGTCAGAACCTGGCAACACTGGCTCTTAATTATGCTGAGTCATGGTGAATGGTCCAGGATTCGTTTGCCTCAGTCCCCATCCTTCCATGTGAATGCTGACACCATGGCTGAGTGTTCTGTACCATCTGCACCAAATTTATTCCTGGACCAGCTTATGTTGTTAACTGCATTGCTGCTGTAAGTGTTTGAGTTGATGCTACCTGGTTACCTTTACTGAGTATTTGTTTGCTCACCTGTTAAACCGGGTTTGGTTCCATGGATAGAGCATTGGCCTGAGACTGAAGTGTCCTGGGTTTGATTCCCATCAGAGGCACATGCCTGGGTTGTAAGCTCCATCCCTTAGTAGGCAGGAGGCAATCAATCAATGATTCTCTCTCATCATTGATGTTTCTTTTTTGTTTGTTTGTTTAAATTTCTTTATTGATTAAGGTATCACATATTTGTCCTCATCTCCCTATTCCCACCCCACACCCTTCCCCACACATGCCCCCCACCCCTGTTGTTCTTGACTACTGGTGAAGCTCATATGTATGCACACAAGTCCTTTGGTTGATCTCTCCCCTTTCTACCTTCCCTCCCCTATCCTCCCTCTGAAGTCATCATTGATGTTTAGATCTCTTTCTCCCTCTCCCCTTTTCTCTGAAATAAATAAAAACATATATTTAAAAAACAACAACAAAAACACACACAAAACAACAACAAATGCGAGGACATTAATAATTCTGACCATGGAAGATTTTGAGAAATATTAGATAATTATAGACATTTGGCACTTAAGAAACCTACCCTTTGCTTGTTTTGCTGGCTGTATAGTATGCTATTACATGGCTATACATAATGTGTATCATTCCTCTAATGGTGGACGTATATGTGGACTTCAAATGTTTCCTCTTTCACACAAAGCTAGAAAGAACATCCATGTACATGGTATGCCATGTTGCATGGTAGTTAGGAGTATATTAGCTCCAGTGGGTTTGAATCCCAGCTATTGTGACCTCTTTTTACCTCCTATGTTCTTAGAATGGTAGAGATGAGAGGATGGATGGGATGGCCTCAGAACTCATTTGAGGACATATCTGCAAAATTTTCCACAGGACTGGAAAGTCAAGGTAGGCTTGCAGGGGAAGATGCAAGAGTCTTGAGGCCCCTTCTGCAAATGTGCGAGCAGGCAGGCACACCCTATCTCAGGATCTCTCCACCCTAGAGTGTGAAGCCAAAGGCCAACTCATTGCATCTGACAGACTGACAGATGGAGAGAAGAGATAAGTGGGTGTCAGGCAGAGGGAGGGAGGCGTCAACCACAGAGCAAAGTGAGGTGAAAGCACTGTGGACTGAGCTGAGCTCCCCACCCTCAGCCCTGCCCTTAGAGTGCACACACAGCCCCTTAACCCTGGACCTTCTCTGGGACTCCTTCTCTGGTGCCCTTCAGAAATATCCATGCAACAGAACCCCGTGACCTACACACAAAGCTGGCTGGCTGGTAGTGCAGCCGGCTGGCCTCAAGACTGGCCTGGCAGCCATAGCCGGTTTGGCTCAGGGGAAAGAGCATCAGCCTGTGGACTGAAGTGTTCTGGGATTGATTCCGTCAAGGACACATGCTCGGGCTGTGGGCTCCATCACCAGTAGGGGGCGTGCATCAGGCAGCTGATCCAGGATTCTCCTTGATGTTTCTCTCTCTCCATCTCCTACCCTCTTTCTCTGAAATCAATTAAAAAAAAAAAAATACTGGTGTGACAGTGGCTATAGGTTGGAGAGTTTTTGAGGTTTTCAAAAAGGAAGTAGACATCAGCCTGCGGACTGAAAGGTCCCGGGTTCGATTCCGGTTGAGGGCATGTACATTGGTTGCGGGCACATCCCCAGTAGGGGGTGTGCAAGAGGCAGCTGATCAATGATTCTCTCTCATCGATGTTTCTAACTCTCTATTCCTCTCTCTTCCTCTCTGTGAAAAATAAATAAAATATATTAAAAGAAAAAAAAGGAAGTAGGGCTCCTGCCCGTAGTCTTATTCCTTCTCTTGATTACTGACCAAGCCAGCCTGACACCCTTGGCTCTACTTTGCTTCCTGAATCCGCACCCAAAAATAACATGCCTGATGCTTGTACACACTTTCTATTTCAGCAACTTCCAGCAAGCCGTCTGATAACTGTAAGGATTGTAAGCTCCAAGGTCTGGGTCACGTTCCTATGGGCTATGTTCTCAACAACGAGTCCAATGCCAGATACATAACTGGCAATCAAGAAATGTGGGAAAGGCCGAAACCGGTTTGGCTCAGTGGATAGAGCGATGGCCTGCGGACTGAAAGGTCCCAGGTTTGATTCCAGTCAAGGGCATGTACCTTGGTTGCAGGCACATCCCCAGTAGGGGATGTGGAAGAGGCAGCTGATAGATGTTTCTCTCATCAATGTTTCTAACTCTCTATCCCTCTCTCTTCCTCTCTGTAAAAACTCAATAAAATATATATTGATTTTTTTTTCTCTCTCTCTCTCCCTTCTTCTCTCTCTCTCTCTCTCTCTCTCTCTCTCTCTCTCTCTCTCTCTCTCTCTCTCTCCCCCTCCCCTTCCACTCTAAAAATCAATGGGAAAGAATATCCTGGGTGAGGATTACCGAAAAAATATATAAATAAATAAAAGAAAGAAATATGTGAATGAACAAGCGAATGAATGAGTGAATGACAGGCTCTTGAAGTGCTTGCAGGGGTGCCCGATGCTAATTCCACTTGTTTGCTTCCTCAGTCCTTACCAGGGGTCTCTGTCCCTCTTGATTTTCCCAGGGGTCCTTTGGCTCCTGAAGGGAATCCAGACCCTACTCTACCACAGTTGTGGCCTTTTTTACTTCTTCATCGGCACCCCTCCAGCAACTCTTCCCTGAGCTCCCCTTCCCCTCTGGGGATGTCATAGCCCCAAATGAGGTTATGTGAGTCAATCACTTTCCTTCTCAGAGTGTCAGTTTTCTTGCCTGCAAAGCAGGGATCACTGCATCCATTTTGCAGGGTCTTTGTGCTGAGTGAGTTCAGAAAGCATGTCGCAGTGCTTTGCAGGGTTCCTGGCACATGGTGAGGATGGAATGCTTAGAGCAATTATGATAGCAGTGTGTAGACTGGGGAAGACTGCATTGGGTGAGACCAATGGTCTCCAACCAGGCGTTATTGAACAAAGCAATAAAATGAAATGTGGTTCATCTCTAAAAGAGTAGGCTGCCTAGATTCTGGTCTTCCAAAGTGAGCCAGAAAAAGCCATCACAATGTAAACACTTTTACAAAGTTGACTTGCAGATACTTGCCTGCCTAGGCAGAGATTGATGTCCAATATTAACAATATAGCCCCAGCCCGATTAGCTCAGTGGATAGAGGTCAGCCTGTGAACTGAAGAGTCTCAAGTTTGATTCAAGCCAAGGGCACATGCCTGGGCTTGATCTCCAGTAAGGGGTGGGCAGGAGGCAGTCGATCAATGATTTTCTCTCTTCATTGATGTTTCTATCTCTCTTTCCTTCTCCCTTCATCTCTGAAATCAATAAAGAAATATATTTACAGGCCCGGGGGAGCAGGCGGGGCTGGTGCGGCCAGGCCCGGAGCAGCGGCTGCCAGGCTGGGAGCGGCCAGGCCCGGGGGAGCAGCCGGGTCGGGTGCGGCCAGGCCCGGAGCAGCGGCTGCCAGGCTGGGAGCGGCCAGGCCCGGAGAAGCAGCAGCCAAGTCCAGAGCAACTAGGTCGGGAGCGGCAGTGACCAGACCCGGAGCAGCTGGTTGTGGAATGAACCAGAGCAACAGAGGCCAGGCCCTGAGCAGCCAGGCCCAGAACAGCTCGCTCCTTGCCTGCCCCTGCCCCACGGCTGCTTCTCAGACATGGCTGGAAACTTTCGTGGGAACTTGAGGGTCTGCTGAATCAAGTGATGAAGGCTTAGATCTGGATGTGTTGAGTTAGTTTAGGACTGGGGTGTTGATCTGTGAGTGCCTTGGGTGGGGCCTGGATGAGGCTGGTTGACCTAGAGGGAAATGTCTTTTGTGTGAAGTGTATCATTGGGCATGTGGAGGTATTATTGATATGAGAAAATGCTAAATAACTGATTTACTATCTGAAAAGGGATTTACTATTGGGGAAATTGAGGGAAGAAGAGACTGAACATAAACTGCACCTATGGATGAGGACAATGGGGGGTGGGGGGGGGACGGAGGGTGGGGTGGGAACCTGGTGGAGGGGGGAAGAAATGAGGAACCTTTGTAATAATATGAACAATAAAGATTGATTTAAAAAAAAAAAAAAAAGAAATATATTTAAACACACACAGCCAAAACTGGTTTGGCTCAGTGGATAGAGCGTCGGTCTGCGGACTGAAAGGTCCCAGGTTTGATTCCGGTCAAGGGCATGTACCTTGGTTTCAGGCACATCGCCAGTAGGGGGTGTGCAGGAGGCAGCTGGTCGATGTTTCTCTCTCACCGACGTTTTTAGCTCTCTATCCCTCTCCATTCCTCTCTGTGGAAAATCAATAAAATATATATATTTTTAAAACACACACACACAAACACACACCCCAATATAACCCACATTCGTCAAGTGCTTGCTATGGAGCAGAGCTTGAGGTGAATTATCTTGAGGAATCTTCTAAAGAGCCCTGTGAGGTAGAAATGATTATTACCCCCATTTGACAGATGAGAAGAGAAGGACAGGGAAGTTAAATGACTTGCCATAAGGTCACAGAGCTGGGGTTAAACCCAGCAGAGCTAATATTCCTAACCACTCTGCGTATTACCTCTGAATGGAGGTCCTTTCCAGTCCTGTGTGAAACAGAGAAAAACTGGAGGAATGCTATCTATTATGTCCATTCCTACACAAGAGTACTACACAGTCAAGAAAAAGCAGGAGGCAGCCCCAGCTGGTTTGGCTAAGTGGATAGAGAATCGGCCTGCAGAGTGAAGGTTTTCGGGCTCAATTCTGGTCAAGGGCACATGACAGGTTGCAGGCTTGATCCCTAGTAGAGGGTGTGCAGGAGTCAGCCTATCAGTGATTTTTCTTTCATCATTGATGTTTCTATCTCCTTCTTCGTCTCACTTTCTCTCTGAAATCAACACACACACACACACACACACACACACACACACACAGGAAAAGCAGGAGGCAGATATGTTCTGGCATGAAATTATGGCCATGGTAGATTGTTGGATAGGAAAAGTTGAAGAACAATATGCATCACATAATCCATTTTTATTTAAAGCAAAATCAAAAAGTCCATCTACAGATCTGTTCATAGGTTCATAGACAAATGTCTGGAAGAATAAACACAAAACAATTCCTTTGACCACTGGGAAATTGTGAAGGAGGGGAGCTTCCATTTTTTGAAATCCCTATTTGTTTTATATGTTCATGACTCACAAACATGCATTTTTCTGTGTTCTTGAATTATCTCTTGGGGCCTCCACACTCTGTCTGGATTAGAGAAAGGATTTCCAGGAGAGAGAGATCAGAAGGAAGACATGTTTGTTGCCTCCTGTCTTCTCTCTCTGTGAGATCAGATTCCTGCTGTCTTCTCTGTCTCACCCAGGATCCTTCTGTTGCCTGCTCTCGTCTCTGCCTGTTCCTGTCCCTGCTGTCACCTGTCTTCCCTGTCATCATCACTGTCCATCTCTGTTTCAGTTGGACCCCATCCCCAGAAGGACCAGCTCCAGCCTCTGAGCCCTGTCTGTCCCTCGCCCTCACATGCTGAAATTTCAGTGGCCCAGTTCACAGTGGCCCAAAGCCAGCACGCTCAATCAATGACAGACACATCCACTCGGACGGAGCAGCTCTCTATGCTAGTCGTTTTATTACTCAGTCTACACATAAAGGGCCTCTGACCCATTGTCATAACTTGGTGTCCCTGAGAGGGTACTTAGCCACCAATTGAGAACCACTGACTTAGAACTGAAACGTGATGTGGAAACGGGAAGGGATGCTCAATACATGCTTAACGTGTTTCCAAAACCAAAACCAAAACAAACGAAACGCCATCACGGTGCTCTCTAGAGTTGCTATGTGTAGATAAAGGCTGGTGGGCGGCCCAGGGCCCCAGCCTGCCAGCCTGCCCCCCTTCTTCCTATTTGCAGCATATAAATAGGAAGTCAAAGGTAGCACCTTCCCATCATCTCTTGCAGCCATTGGGGCCTCAGCCACAGGCAGCGGCTGCCCCAGCCGCCAGCCTACCTCCTCCCCTCCCCAGCCACAGGGGACTGCAGAGCCAGGTGAAGAGCTCACGCAGGAAGCCCCTCCTCTGGGCTTCTCTGAGGCCTGGGCAGGGTTGGAAGGAGTCGGGGAAAGGGAAGGAGTCTGAGTTTTGGTGGGTGCTGGGGTGCTCAGGAGCCCGTGAGGTAAGGAGGGAAGGGTGGTTACTGAGGGGAAGGGGAAGGGCCGTGGGACATGTGTTGAGCTGAGGTGGACCCTTGCTTCGTGAGCATCAGTGAAGGATGGCAGAGAAGCAAGTAGACCGCTGAGCAGACAGGGCATGTTGCTGGCAGGCCAGTCAGGGGCCGGAGCCGCTCTTGGCCACTCTCTGAGACAGACCCTGGTGAGAGAGCTGGGTGGCAGGCTGGGGGACAGGATCTGGGACCCCTTAGCTGCCCAGAAGAGCTGTATGGGTGAGTGGATGCAGGGCTCTGCTTGGTGGACAGTTTCCCTTGGTGGGAGCCTGTGGTGGGGAGTCTGCAATCCCGATTCCCTCCCAGCATGGAGGAGAGTGGCTTCCCAGTTCCCTGTGGCCCCAAGCAGTCTGGAATGTTCCCTCAGATCTCTGAGCTCACTTGGGAACAATCTTCATAAAGACCTTCCTCTCTCCTCTGTTCCCCAGGAATGGGAATCAGTCGGGCTCTGCTCCTTGCCTCTGATTGGCTAAGGAGCCAGGAGCACATCATTGGTTCTGAATGTCAGCACTGAGAGAGTCCTTACACATCAAATAGTCCAACCTGCCCATTGTGCAGATAGGGAAACTGAGGCCAGGAGGGCAGTGACTGGCTCAAGGCCACTCGATGGTTTCATGGGAAAGCCAGCCCTTGAAGCCATGCCATCTGGAGGACCTTTGCTGCTCACCTGTGACAGACTTGTCTTCCCCGCAGGTAGTGGAGGTATGAAGGGGGGACCTGCTGCAGAATTGGGTTGTCACAAGACCGAGCTCCTGAGGAGCACGGGGAGTTCCCTGTCCCCCAGCCTGGCCTTCCAGTCCCGCCAAGACGACCAGGTAAGGTGGAGTCGCAGCCCTGCTTATGGAGGGAGGGACGTCAGGAGGAAGTGGGGAGATTTGAAGAGACCTGGGTTCCCATGGTCCCTTGGTCCTGAGCACCCCTACCCCTGCACATCATGGGGACGGACCCTTGAGGTGCCAGACACCCTCTCCCGCGCCCTGGGGGCCAGGCTCTCCAGTGGGCCATGAGAAAGGGGCGGGGCTGCTTGGAGGCTGGGCTGTATGATTGTGGCCTTGGCCTTAGGGCCCATCTTGTGGGGTTTGCAATCTTCTTTGTTGTTGCTGTTAATACTCACTGGGGATAATTTTCCATTGATTTTTAGAGAGAGTGGAAGGGAGGGGGAGAGACAGAGAGAGAGAGAAACATTGATGTGAGAGAGACACATTGATTGGTTGCTTCCCACACTCATCCCAACTGGGGCCTGGGACTGAGCCTGCAACCTAGGTACATGCCCTTAACTGGAATAGAATCCGAGACCCTTCAGTCTGCGGGCAGAGGCTCTAACCTCTGAGCCAAACTGGCCGGGGGCAGGGGCGGTTACAGTCTTGATGAGGATTTTCTTCAAGTTGTCCTTGGCTCCATTCCCAACAGAGTAGATGGTCTGAGACTTGGTGGGACCAGGGAGGTTAGGGAGAGGTTAGGTAAGGGCTTTAGGGGCAGAGGGAAGGTGTTTCTGGGTAGGCATTCTGGGAAAGGAATCTCTGAATGAGGGAAAGGGAAGCCATTTGAGTGACAGATATGGTGAGGGTGAGTGGTTCTTAGCTTCTCCTCCTGCTCTGGAAACCAAACGAGGGGTGGGATCATCCAAGGAACCCAGGAGTCACAGCCCCAAACCCCTTGCTCCCTGCCCTCCAGGTCTTCCCAGCCTGCAGGCTGCTTCCAGACACAGCGGGCACCCACGGCCCATCCTGTGCCAGCTGGCTGTGCCCCCTGCCACTGTCACCAGCCAGGTCTGCCCTGCTGGCCTGCCCCCAGAGCCTGGATCTCTACCGATGTCCCTGCAGCCGGCACCCCCAGGCACAGCCCCACAGGGCCTCAGGGAGGACTCCCTGAACACCAGTAAGTCCAGGCCCCAGGGCTGCACTTGGTGGAGGCTGAGGTGGGGGCACTGTTAGGCTTCAGGGTGGGAGAGGCAGGGGACCCGGTGTCACTGGGAAGGACAGAGCCTCAGGCACACTTGACTAGCACCCTTTGGCCTGGAGTTCTGACCTAGGGGCGCAGGGGGCTCTCAAGGCGGTGACACCTGAGCCAGAAGAGGTGGGCAGTGGGATCAGGTGTAGGCTGTGGGGTGGAGTCCCAGTGTTGCTCTTTTAGCTCAAAGACTTGGGATCATCCCTGAGGCCAGTTTCTTCTACAAAAGTCAGCTCTCACTGTCCCTGTGTTCTAGGCTTGTTGCATTTTATTTTATTTTTAAATATATATTTTTATTGATTTCAGAGAGGAAGGGAGAGGGAGACAGATTCATCAATGATGAGAGACATTCATTGATTGGCTGCCTCCTGAACGACCCCCACCGGGAATTGAGTCCACAACATGGGCATGCAGGGAATCAAACCGGGACCCTTCAGTTCGCAGGCCGACGCTCTATCCACTGAGCCAAACCAGCCAGGGCAGCTTGTTGCATTTTTTTTAAAAAATATTTTTTTATTGATTTTTTTTTTATTTTTACAGAGAGGAAGAGAGAGGGATAGAGAGTTAGAAACATTGATGAGAGAGAATCATTGATCAGCTGCCTCCTGCACACCTCCTACTGGGGTTGTGCCAGCAACCAAGGTACATGCCCTTCAACGGAATCGAACCCGGGACATTTCAGTCCACAAGCCGATGCTCTATCCACTGAGCCAAACCAGCCAGGGCGGCTTGTTGCATTTTAATACACCACCCCCTTAGGCCACTGTGACCTCCTGGAGGGCAGGGACTGTGTGGCTGTGTCCTTTGTCACCTACCCCACCCCCTGCCAGAGCACAGAGGGAAATAGCTCAGGATAACTTGGTTGAGTGAATGAATGAGAATTCAAGCAGACAATAGATATATATTGTTTTGACTTCACATCACTCCTAATTAGCTCCTACCTCACTGTCTGTGGCATCTCAGTCCCCTTGCAAAGTTCTCTACCTTCCTCCTAAATATTTACCTGTTCCAGAACTCAGTCCAGAGCCCTCTTCCCTTCCCTTCTCTCCCTTCCACTCCTCTCCACTCCCCCCCCACTCCCCTCCTCTTCCCCTCTTCTCATCTCTCCTCCTCTTTCCCTCTGCTCTCCTGTTCTCTTTAGAGTGGCACTGTGTGCTAGAACCTCCTGCCATGATGGAAATGTTCTATGCCTGTGTGCTGTCTGATATCATACCTCATACCTATTGAGCTTTGAAAAAAAAATTTAAAAAAAAAATATATATATATTACTTTTTTTACAGAGAGAAAGGGAGAGGGATAGAGAGTCAGAAGCATCGATGAGAGAGAAACATCCATCAGCTGCCTCCTGCACACACAGACACCCCCCCCCCCACTCCCCAACTGGGGATGTGCCCGCAACCAAGGTACATGCCCTTGACCGGAATCGAACCTGGGACCTTTTATTTTTATTTTTTTAAAAAAATATATATTTTATTGATTTTTCACAGAGAGGAAGAGAGAGGAATAGAGAGTTAGAAACGTCGATGAGAGAGAAACATCAATCAGCTGCCTCCTGCACACCCCCTACTGGGGATGTGCCCGCAACCAAGGTACATGCCCCTGACCGGAATCGAACCCGGGACCCTTCAGTCCGCAGGCCGATGCTCTATCCACTGAGCCAAACTGGTCCCAGCCCTTTTGAGCTTTTTAAATGTGACTAGTGCCACCAAGGAGCTGAATTTTTATTGCCTTTATTTTAATTAATTTCAGTATGGACGCGTCTCAGGGGTCCATTTTGGACACAGCGGCCCTAGTGTCATCCTCAGGTGATATCCTCTGGGCCCCGGCACCCAAATGTATGTCTCCCGCTCCGGCCTCGCCTTGAAACTCCAACGGCCCCCTGGGCTGCTCCCCGTGGCTGTCTCCCATGTTTCCTCTCCTTAACATGGTCCCGCGCTGCACCAACACCAGCCGCTTTTCCTGGCCAGGGGACTGCAGCCAGGACAGTGCAGCGAGGGGAAGGTCCTGCCCGGTCACCAGCCCAAGGGGCAGGCTCGGCGGGAGCAGGGCTTTGGCCAGGCCAGTGGGGCCCTGACTGGCTTCCCTCCTCTTCTCAGAGCGCCAGCCACCAGGGCCACTGGCCGGCTCCACCGATAACGACAAACTCACAGCCGCGTCCCCCCGGAGCAGGGATGAGATGGGGAGCCCGCAGGGAAGCTCCGATGAGGAGGCCCCCTGCCCACCCTTCTCTCCTCACAGCAGCTCTTCCCCGACCCCCTGGCAGAGCGGAAAGTGCTCCGGCTCCCTGGCCTTCTGCTCCCGCCCCCCACCCATCCCCATCTCCCATGAACTCCCGTTCTGCCTCCACCCCCTCTGCCCTGCATACCCCTTTCTCCTGCCCCCACCGTATCTGCTTACCTATGGGGCCCCACCTTCTGTCCAATGCCACCCTGTCTTCATGTTGCCCCAAGATACCTCCTACCCCACCAGGGCTGTGCCCAGTGTGCTGATGAGTGTCTGCGAGCCTGGGCACCACAGCCCCTGGGGGGAGACCCTGCGTCCCTACCCAGGGGCCTCTCGAGACTCTGGTCATACCCCACTGTCCCAGGCCTGGATTCCAGGCCCTGGAGCTGCCAGGACCTACTCCCCAGGGCGGGAGCACGCTGGCAGGGCGGCGCCAGCAGAGCGGCCCCCCCTGGGCTCCCGAGCAGCCCTGCCTTACCCGCTGAAGAAAGAGAACGGCAAAATCCTGTACGAATGCAACGTGTGCAGCAAGAGCTTCGGGCAGCTCTCCAACCTCAAGGTATCGGCCTCCTGGGCTCTGCTGCCCGTTCACCAATCCCTCAGACATCTTTTAATTTAATGATGAATTTAGGCCTTCATCTCCGTCTCTCAGCATCTAGAGCAAAGCCCTTTCCTGAACAGCCGTGCCTTCTAGATTACCAGTGAACCCTCCTCGTGTTTGTTTGTTTGAAGTTCAGTGAGTCCCACAGAACTGAGGACCAGCCTTTTTCAAGTGGGATCCCACAAACCAGCGCCCAGTGCCGTTGGCATCCACCAGGGGGCGACCACGGGCACAGCTCCATGTCAGCGAAGACGGGCAGCTAGGCATAAGCTGGCACTGCTGAGGTTGAGGAAAAGTTATGATCATTGGAGGGAGATGCCTGCTTCATCCTCTAGGGCCGTGGTTGGCAAACTGCGGCTCGCGAGCCACATGCGACTCTTTGGCCCCTTGAGTGTGGCTCTTCCATAAAGTACCATGGCCTGGGTGAGGCCATGGTACTTTATGGAAGAAGAAGTGGCGTTAGAAGAAGTTTAAGTTTTAAAAAATGTGGCTCTCAAAACAAACTTCAATCGTTGTGCTGTTGGTATTTGGCTCCGTTGACTAATGAGTTTGCCGACCACTGCTCCAGGGTGTGAGTTCCTAAACATTAATGAGCCGCAAACTACCACAAGAGCTAGTGAACATGCAGCCCAGGACTCTAATTCAGGTGGTCAGCGTGGGGCCTGAGAATCTACATTTTTTTATTTTTCAATATATTTTATTAATTTTTTACAGAGAGGAAAGGAGAAGGATAGAGAGTTAGAAACATCGATGAGAGAGAAGCATTGACCAGCTGCCTCTTGCACACCCACCTCCTACTGGGGATGAGCCCGCAACCCAGGTGCATGTCCTTGACCAGAATCGAACCTGGGACCTTTCAGTCTGCAGGCCAATGCTCTATCCACTGAGCCAAACCGGTTTCGGCAGAATCTACATTTTTAATGTACTTCCGGGTGATGCTGATGCTGCTGGTCTGTGGACCACACTTTGGGAAGCACTGCCCTTCCCTGGCCTTCTGACCACTGCCTCAGGGCGACAGGAAGAGGGGGTGTCTGAGGGATGGAAGAGAGGCCCCAAGGGGGGGTGGGACAGAAAGGAGAGGGTACTGAGAGGCCTCGATGCCAGGATGAGCTCTCGTGGAGATGCGGGTGGAGGTTCAGAGAGGCCCTCAGGCCCCGGGGGGCCCTGGGCTGTTGGCAGCATTTCTCCCCGCCTGGCTCAGGTCCATCTGCGTGTGCACAGCGGGGAGCGCCCGTTCCAGTGTGCCCTGTGCCGGAAAAGCTTCACCCAGCTCGCCCACCTGCAGAAGCACCGCCTGGTGCACACGGGGGAGCGGCCCCACAAGTGCCTGGTGAGCCCCTTCCCCCCTCCTGCCCTCCTGCCCTCCTGCAGGCCACTGAGGAAGGAGTTCCAGCCCCCTGCAGCCTCCAATCCCAATCCTCCTGAGCAAGCGGAGACCGGAGACCGGACAGGAGGCGAGGGTGGGGGCAGGGAAGGAGGTGGAGGAGGATGAAAATGACCCCTCTTTGCCTGGAAGGGCCAGGAAGTGCCACTGGAGGTCACTGCTGGGGTCTGGGGCCGGGAATAGAGGGGCAGGTCTGTGCGGGAGGATGATACAGTTGGGGATGGAGAAGTTTCTGGAGAAGTTCATGGCATCATGTCCTCACTGCCCTTGGGTGGTGAGAAGGGCAGGGACTCCTCCCCTGTTTGACACACACAGAAATGAAAGCAGCATAGTGGCTCTGAGTCTGAGCTGCGTGGGTTCAAATCCTCGCTCTGCCTCCAGCTTGCCGTGTGGCCTCTGGCCGGTGGCTTCCCTCCGCAGAGCCTCTGCTTTCTCGCTGTCTTCCAGGAGATGGCCTAGCACTTAGTCACGCTTCCTCAGGGTCCTGGGGAAGACGGCATGAGACCGATTCCTAGCCCGTGGCTGCTCCCAGTGAACGTTAATTACACCCACGGAAGCGGCAGCCCCGCTCACAAAGGCTGCATGTGATTATCTCATTCAGCCCATCATACCGAGCAGGTTAAGTGTTCATAGTCACATGTTACCAACAAGGTGAGCGAGGCTCAGGGAGGGGACGTCGCCTCGACAAGCTCACGCAGGGAATAAAAGAACCAGAAAAGAACAATAAAAATGTGCCAGACACTGGGGGTCCCAGGGTGGGATCCTGGGGCGGTGTGTGTGGGGGGAGAGCTTCAGAGTCTGTATTCCAGTAAGGTGACCAGACGTCCCGCTTTGGGCGGGACAGTCCCGATTTCTAACAAACTGTCCCGCATCCCTCGGCCTTTTAAAAATCGGGACTTTTTTAAAAGGCCGAGGGACGCGGGACAATTTGTTAAAAAAAAAAAAAAATCTTCCAGCCGAGACCAGTTTGGCTCAATGGATAGAGCGTCGGCTTGGGGACTGAAGGGTCCCGGGTTCGATTCTGGTCAAGGGCATGTACCTTGGTTGCGGGCATATCCCCAGTAGGGGGTGTGCAAGAGGCAGCTGATCGATGACTCTCTCTCATCGATGTTTCTGGCTCTCTGGCTCTCTCCCTTCCTCTCTGTACAAAATCAATAAAATATTAAAAAGAAATCTTCCAAAAATCGGGACTGTCCCGCCCAAAGCGGGATGTCTGGTCACCTTATTACAGGGAAGCGGGGAGGAAGTAGGGAGGGGAAGCAGAGAGCCTGAGCCAGCGGAGTGGGCAGGACTGATGCCAGAACTCGTTCCCTTTAGATGTGCCACAAGCGCTTCAGCAGCTCCAGCAACCTCAAGACCCACCTGCGCCTGCACCCAGGGGCCTGGCCCTCCCCGTGCAGCGCCTGCCCAAGTCACTTCACCCAGAACGTGCACCTGCAGCTGCACCACCGGCTGCACGCTCCACTGCCCTGCAGCCTGGCTCATGCCCGCCTACCGCTGGCATCTCTCACCTGCCTGGCCGGGTGGCACCCAGGGCCGCTAGATCTCGTGATGGCGCCATCAGAGAGGCAGGTGGGCCAGGAAGCCGGCGAGATGAAGGTGTCCTCAGCATCTCAGGGAAAGCAAGGGCAGTCGGCCTGAGGAGTGGCGTCAGGACTGCTCTGGGGAGGAGCGGGGCAGATGATTAAAGGATTTTGTCTATAACCAGGTGAGGCCTCTTGAGCTTCACCAGTGGAGGGAGAAGCCACCGTGTATTTGCCAGACTCCACAACTCCCCCTGGGAGCCTGTGCTGCCCACACCTGGAGTGGGTGCCTGCAGTCACTGCCTTGGGCTTGGGTTTGGGTTCTGCTCCCTCTGGGGACCAGGCCCTTCATCTCAGTTCACTGATGGACAGTCCAGCCTCCCAGGCCTCTGCCAGGTGCAGGCTGTGCTGCCAAGAAGGGGCACGTTGCTCTCTCCTCTGTCCAGATGTCTGTCTGAGGCTTCCAACCACCTCTTTCTTAAAAAAAATTATTTTATTTTATTGATTATGGTATCACATAATTGTCCTCATCCCCCCAATCACATACCAAACCCCTAACCCTAACCCTCTCCCCCCAATTGTCCATGCCACTGGCCAGGCCCATATGTATGCACACAAGTCCTTTGGTTGATCTCTTCCCCTTTACCCCCACCCTCCCTTACTTTCCCTCTGAGGTTTGAGAGTCTGATCGCTGCTTCTCTTTCTCTGGGTCTGTTTTTGTTCATTGTTTATGTCGTTCATAATTTCCTCTAGATGTGTGAGATCATGCGATCTAAGAAATACCCTTGTAAGAACCTAAACTGAGACAAACCATAATGGTTATGCTGAGAGGCAAATGAATCAGTCTGCAGTGAGTTCCCTTCTGGGCCAACAGTTCTTTTGAGTCCCAATTTCAATGCCAAACAGTTCCTTATATGTACATGTCAGCCATGGTATTTCAGATCTGGTTGGTGTTCCCACCACCTCTTGTCTTAGTTTTAGGAGGTCATGGTGCCCCTCAACTGGCTGCTCCCTGCCATGCATGGCCTGTGCATGCCAGGATTGAACCCCCTGGGTGGGTGGATGGGCAGGAACACAGGATGTCAGTGTCCACCATGACCCAGAAGCACGATGTCCCGTGTGCCAGGACTAGTCACCACAGAGGGCAGAGGGCTGAGGAGGTGCTGGGCTCAGGGAGGGGGTAGAGGCCCTGCAAGGACTACAGGCAGAGAAGAACTGCAGAGAGAAGCTGGGGACCTGGGGCCCTCCTGGTGGCCTTTCTGAGGTCCTAGAGGATCCCCTCAAAGGTGCAAGGTGTCCCCTACCCGCACTCAGGAGTTAGAGGCAGCAGCAGGTGGGGAGGCAGCAGCTGGCCGCAGAAGGTCCAGGCCATGTCACAGCGAACAGCAGCTGCTATTCAGCAACAATAGCTGGACATCCTCCAGGAGGGCGCCATTCCCAACCCTGTGGGTCCCAGAGCGGCTTCCCCGCGGGGTGCAGGTGGAGACTGTGGCTGTGTCCGTCCCAGGACAGAGCACTCTCCCAGGGAGCCACCACGGCACACAAGGGCAGGGTCAGCTTCGCCACCCAGTCACCACTTTGGGGGGGCCCTTCCCCAGGTGACAACCACCGGGTGAGGCCCCGCCCAGTCGACGAGACCACGCCCATCACCACAGGCCCCGCCCCCACATTCTAGCTCCTCCTCCGCGGGGGAGGGGAAGGCCTTTCGCTCACCCCGCCTCCTGGCCCCGCCCACCCCGATCCCCATGGCCCCGCCCACCCCGTGCAGACCCGGCGTGGGGAATGGCTGTCTCTGTGGCCCCGGCGCCTCCAGGGGACCCCAGGGCGCGGGCAGGGCCTGGGGGAGAGGGGGTCCGTCGCCGGGGTCCGGGCGGCCCCTACTGTCCCCGGGCGCGGGCACCTGGGTGGGTCCCCGCGGCCGCGGGCGGGCGGCGGCCCGCTGTTTGCTCTGGGGCCGGGCCGGAGTGGGCGGTTCTCCCGGGAGCGGATCCGGGTGGGCCCGGCGGCCTGGAGCCGGCAGGTGCCCGACGTCCCGAGCCTGGGCCTGGCCCTGGCCATGGCCGCGCGGCGCGAGAGCCTGGGGGCCCGCCTGGCCCGCCGCCTGGCCGCGCTGGGGGTGCGCAGGGGGAAGCGGACCCCGGAGGAGGCAGGAGCCCGGGATAGGTGAGGGCTGGGAGGGCCGCGTGGGTGCCCTGGCGTGTGAGTGTGCGTGTGTGTCTGAGATTGTAGCAGATATTAAAGTAAGCATATGGCCGAAACCGGTTTGGCTCAGTGGATAGAGCGTCGGCCTGTGGACTGAAAGGTCCGGGGTTCGATTCCGGTCCAGGGCATGTACCTTGGTTGCGGGCACATCCCCGGTAGGGGGTGTGCAGGAGGCAGCTGATCGATGATTCTCTCTCATCGATGTTTCTAACTCTCTCTCTCTCTCTCTCTTCCTCTCTGTGAAAAATCAATAAAATATATTTAAAAAAAAAAAAAAAAAAAAAGTAAGCATATGTGAGATGTGAGTGGTGTCCCGGAGCATAAAAAATGGGTCGATTTTGGATCTGTAAATGCAAAGATGGTCTTTCTAAAGTCCCTGTGCTCTGGAAACCTTAAAACAACGCTTGCCACTTCCTGAAGCCAGGCCGGCCGCCTGCAGACCGTTTCTTTACGGAGGAGATGAAAGGCAAACGCAGTCACTCCTTCCGCCTGTGTGGACTTTGCCTCTCACCCTGCAGGCCAGTCCCTCTGCCTCCCGGGCCCTTTGCTGGGAGTGGGAGCGGCTCCTGAGCTGTCTGAGGCTGCACTTGCCCTGGTGCCACGGAGAGGGTTTCCGTCATCTCGGATGGCGGTGGCAGTCAGCCTTCCTCTGCCTCCTGCTTACCGCCTCCCTCGAGTGATCTCATTGAGCCCGACGGCAGCGCCATGAGACAGGTCTTCAGTGTGATCCAGACCTGGAAATGGGGTTTCAGAGAGGCAGAGGGCCCTGTCCACCGCGCGGCTGGGGAGTGGTGGAGCTGGGCAGTCTGACCCCAGAACTCACATCCTGAAGTCCCAGCCGCGCTGTGGCCTTGGGAGCCTGAAGGCCTGCAAGCCAGGGGGCCGGCCGGCTCTGTCCCAGCCTCGGTGCCACTGGCCACGTGACCCGGAACAAATGAGTCCACCTCTCCCAGCCCACTCACTGGCAGCTGACGTTTGAATGGCAGGAAAAAGGCTCTGTATGGTTAGGAGTGGGAATCGAGGACCCCAGTAGCTCCTGGGCCTGTATCCCCGGAGAGGGTGCGGTGTTTGTGTGTCTGTGCTGTTCAGTTACCCGGCAATTTGTTCTGATCTTATCAGGACACAACTGTTTCCAGCGCACCTGGGGAGGAATGGGGGTGTGGTGGAGGCAGAGGGAGTGCGGGGTAGGGTTAGGGCTCTGTCACCCCGAAGAGAGAGGGGAGGGGCAAGGAGGGCCTCACCATCCTATGCTGGGAAGCCCGGGTGACCTGGGGGGGGGTGCCCACACCCTGTGAGTGCCATGCCCCAGCCGGCTGGAAGACACACCCTCCCCCTTTCCCCTGCCTGGCAGAACCCTGCCCACAGGCCCAGGTGGCGCTGCTCCCCCCTTTCCCCATGGGGAGGAGGGGGGTTGGGGTGAAGGTGATTCAGGATGTGGAGGGCAGGGGAGGGGCTGCGGAGGCTCCTGCAGCAGCTTGATGACACATCCTGAGTACGCACCTTATTCATTCTCACCAGCTGTGAGAAGGGGACTGAGCACACGCCTCTGATCCCTGCCCGTTTCCCAGGGTGGGGGTCAGAGTGCATGCAGGAGGCAGCCAAGGCACATCCTCATCTTGCCCCCCCCCGCCCCCGTTAGTGTGGGGATATCCAACCAGCCTTTGACGTGGGAAGGTCCTCGTGTCTTACTTCCAAGGCTCGTTAGTCGTGTGAGTCTAGGATTCGCCTCTCTGGCCTCAGTTTCCTTACTTGAAAAATGGGGGCACTAATACCCACCTTTTAAAAATATATATATATATATTATTGATTTTTACACAGAGAGGAAGAGAGAGGGATAGAGAGTTAGAAACATCGATGAGAGAGAATCACCCATCAGCTGCCTCCTGCACACCCCCAACAGTGTGCCCACAACCAAGGTACATGCCCCTTGACCGGAATTGAACCTGGGACCTTACAGTCCGCAGGCCGATGCTCTATCCACTGGGCAAAACCGGTTTCAGCTAATACCCACCTTTTAAGGTTATTTGGAGGCTTAAAGGAGATCATGTAGGCACAATACCCAGTGCTAAGCCTGGCATAGGGAGTGCTTCAGCAATGGCGAGCTTTTGCATTATTGGGGTGCTGTCCCTTTTCTGTATTCTGGCCCTGATACAGGCCACATCCCCACTCTCCTCCAAGCCCATCCCTCTGTCTCTGTCTTTGGGGTGGGGAGTGGACAGTTTGGGAGGGAGCAGAGAGGAGGCTGCTGTACAAGCTTCCCCTCCCCCAGATGTCAGGAGCTCGTCCAGGCTGTGGGCTCAGAGAAGTGGAGAGGAGAAGGCCACCTCATTCCCTCCCCCTGTGCTTCCTTTCCAGGCCCTGGGGTGGCCAGAGTTGCCCTGACCTGACCCAAGGCCAGGGCAGCACTAACAATGTCAGCCTCAAGGTAGGAGAGAATGCAGAGGGGAGGCCGGGAAGCGGGTGGTGGGGGAGGGCGGGTCCTGAGAACCTTGACTCCTAAGCCAGGCAACTGGAGTTCTCTCATCCTCCCTTTGTCACTTGTTCATGGGTGAACCTGGGCAGATCACTCTGCACCTCTGAACCTCAGTTTCTCCATCTGCAAAATGGGGACCACAGTGCCTCTCGGGGCTGCTGTGAGAAACGAGGCAATGGGTGTAGAACATCCAGCATGGGGTCTGGATGCTCAGGAAACATGAGCTTCCTAGGGCCGGGCCCCTGGGAGGCATGTAGGGTCTCCGTCTGTTCCCAGGACTCCCTTTTCCACACTTCCTGCTTTAGCTAGACCTCCCTCCCATCTTTTGTCCTTTTTAATGGTTTTTTAAAAAAAATATTTTATTGATTTTTAACAGAGAGAAAGGGAGAGAGAGATAGAGAGCTAGAAACGTCGATGAGAGAGAAACATCGACCAGCTGCCTCTTGCACACCCCCTAATGGGGATGTGCCCGCAACCAATGTACATGCCCTTGACCGGAATCAAACCCGGGACCCTTCAGTCTGCAGACCGACGCTCTACCACTGAGCCAAAATGGCTTCAGCTCTTTTGTCCTTTTTAAAAACATATATATTTTATTGATTTTTTTTTTTTTACAGAGAGGAAAGGAGAGGGATATAAAGTTAGAAACATCGATGAGAGAGAAACATCGATCAGCTGCCTCCTGCACACCTCCCACTGGGGATGTGCCTGCAACCAAGGGACATGCTTTTGACTGGAATCGAACCCGGGACCCCACTTCCTGGCATGGACCCTCCCAGGGGTGATGCTGGACCAGTGACTTAACCTCTGGCCCCAGTTTTCCCATCTGAGCCACGGATTGGGCAGCACCGGGTGTTCTTCCTCCCCTTGGAGTTGGCTCAAGCAGCGAGTGTCTGTCTGTGGTCCTGAACCCATTCGTAATTACTAACACGTAATTGGGTACTCGTTATGTGCCAGTGCTCTGCACAGATTATCTCATGAAATCGCAGCACTCCCAGCAAGCAGGTGCTGTTATTATCACGCCCATTTCACACCCGGGGAGACTGAGAGGCAGGAGGAAGAGGCATTGCAGCTAGGAAGTAGCAGAGCTGGGGTTTAAGCCCGGGTCGCCTCGCTCTAGGCCCCCATATGAATCCCTGTCCTCTTCTGTCTCTTGAGGGGTCAGCCCTGGCTGCACCTATTTCACTGCCGAGTAAACGGACACATTTGGGACCCAGGGTCCCAGCTAGAAGGAATGTTGGCCCAGACTTGGCTTCTCTGGTGCCAGAGCATAAATACCTCCTTGAACACTGGCTTCTGGGGGGTGAGGGGACAAAAGGGGCTGGGATCCTGGGCCCTGTCCTCTTACCCCCACAGCCAGACTTGGCCCCAGGGGAACAGCAGACACAGGTCAGGCTTGTCCCATTTCAGGGGAACCCTCTTCCCCGACTCCCTCATGTCCCAGGTACATCTCTATGCCCCCGTGTGCCTGGGATCTCAGGTGGGAGGGTCCTGGGGAGGTGGCTGCAGGCAGAGGCCATGGGCGCTAGAGGCAGGCATGCCTACCAGCCCTCACCCAGGGCGGCTGGGGAAGCGGCAGTTGACCTGAGAGTGGGGCCCTCATGTGTGACTTTATTCATGTCGGTGTCTCCTCTGGGTCGCCTTCCTCACTGCAGAATGGGAGTGGTGAGTTGAGTGTGGAAGGGCCCTCCTGAGCTCTGCCCCTTTGCCCAGCTCTCACGGCCCTGGCAGCCTCTCCTGGCAGCTCTGCTTCTCCCGTGCAAGGAGGGCAGTCAGGGTGGTCGGGGTGCCTGGAGGGCAGGGGACGATGCTGTCACCAGGACCCTGCCTCTGCTTTCCCGCAGACCCGAGCCCAGAGCTGCTCAGAATGGGACCTTCAGGAGGGGAGCCGAGGCTCCTGGCTTTGGAAGCGACGACACAGCTCCGGAGGGCTCGCTCAGCCCCTGGGCCGCCTGCAGAGGCCGGCTGTGGGCAGCGCCTCTGACATGGCCACCTCTACCTCCACGGAGCCGGAGAGCCCAGAACTGGCCACAGACCCTGCTGATGCCAGGCACCCCTCATGCCCAGTGCCAGTGCCTGGACACTCGGAACAGGGAACCCCAGACTGCACTTGCCTGCAACCCCCACACGTGGCCCCAGAGGCCCCTCTGGATCCCGAGCCACCCCGCGCCAGGGAAGACGCGCCGCCCCGCCCAGCATCCTTTCCCAAGGCAGCGGGGGCAAAGGGCAAGCCTGCCACCCCGGGGCCAGCGCCGCCAGAGCCAGCCCAGAGCCTACCGGGGCGTCCCTCTGCCTCTGCCAGGAGGACCCGCTACCACATCACTGTCATCCTGCAGGGGCGTGGGCTGACACCTGGGGAGGCGGGTGGGGAGCCCAAACCGGCCCAACCAGCTCTTCACCCCTTCTGCCCTGAGGAATTCAGGGCCAGGCTGAGTCCTCCCCAGGGGCCCCGCCCCATCACGGGGTGCCCAGCTGACCCGCCCCAGGAGCCCCGGCTAAGAGCCCCACGGCATCAGAAGAGCACGGCCCAGCAGCAGGAGATCCAGGCCCCCTGGACACCTGGGTGCCAGCACGCACGGTGAGTCCACGGGGCGGCCGTGGGGGGAACAGCTAGCCTGGCTGCCCTTTCTGGGGTCTCTGCCTCATCTCCGGACTTCCTCAGCTCCAGGCCCATTCATTCGGCTCCCTGAGCGTGAACGGACTCGGCCATCCCCTCCCCACTCACCTTGCCTTCCTCTCCCTCCCCTCACCCACTCACCCCTTCCTGAACCCACTGCTGTTCTCCTCCCCCGTTCCTCTGAGGAGGGGGAGATCCTTCATAAAGAGGCTGGGAGAGGGGTCACTTCTCCTCAGCAACACCCACCACCCCCTGCTTCTGTTCAGGCGACCACAGAACCCACCTGGGAATAGGCACTAGCCAAGGTGCTGGGTGTCCTGGGGCAAATTGCTTACCTTCTCTGGTCCCCGGGTTGTCCAGCAGATTTGGTAGCTGGAGAGGAGGTAGTTACAGGATCGTGCTTTGAACTCCAGAGAGACGGGCTGCCCAAATAGCAGGGATGCTTATTAATAACACCTCAGCCGCAGCGATAATTACCGACCGGGCTTGTGTCAGCGGCCACAGGAACGGGCACTGAGATTCCCAAGCCTCAGTTTTTATTTGTTTTGAAACGATTCTCCCAAATCTGCGTGGTGGGCTCAGAGGTGAAAGAGTGGATTCCCTACAGCTCACCAAAGAAGGGGTGAATATGGCCCTGGGCACTGGGCCTCAGAGAGGGCTCTGGAAAATTCCTAATGATGGCGGTGGCTGTGATTTATGGGTTTGTTTTGTAAACATAATCCTATTTCGTTCTCACAACAGCCCCGTGGAATAGGACTATTCCTGCTCCATGCCCCAAACCCTGATTGCAGTTGGGAACTAAGGCTCAGAGAGCTTCTAACACTTGCTCAAAGTCCACTGAAAGCCAAGGGCCTGAATTTGAATGAATTTCTCCATCCTGCTCTCTCAGAGGCCTTGTTGGCCCTGTGGAGACAGGAGGGTTGAGTGTGGTTGCTGTGCGGACTGCAGGGTTTTCTCTGACCCCGTGGAGGTGGATTTGGCGGCATTGTGCCAGGGATACCCAGCCCTCTGGGTGGGAGGCTGGGTAACTGGTCCTGTGGCAAGGAAGCGGGAGATGTGGGACCCTGGCTGGCTCCGATCTGCTCGGTGATGCAGTGACCCAGCCGGGGGAGAGGGCTGCACAGTGAGGGAAGGGGTGGAGGAGAAAGGCTTGCAGAAAGGGCAGAAGTGGTAGGTTTAGCTGGGGGGCTGCGCTGTGCCTGCCACCCCCCGGCTGGTTTGGGTCCAGGTGGATAATGACAGACTCTGGTGGAAGGCTAGGGTTCCCTTAGAGAGGAGGGAGCAGACTTCCAGGAACATCACCTTTCTACGTGCCCAGGGGGCCTATAGGGGGTGGGAGGCGGGACACAGTTGGGGCTGCCAGTGGGAATGCCTGTGCCTTCACGGTTGTGTCTGCGCTTGACTGTAGGCTGTGAATTGACTGTGTGCGTGTGTTGTGAATGTGTGCCCGTGCCATCCTGTCTGCGGCTTGTGCGTTGCTGTGTCTCTTGCGTGTTTGTAGCTCTGTGTGTTTGTGTGTTTGACTGTGTCAGTCAACATACTAGTAAGTGTCTGTGTTTTTTGTGCCTGTGCTGGGTCGGTGCTGGTGGCTGGCTGTGTGTCAGTGCGTGCCCGTGTGACGCAGCATGTGTTTGTGGGACGTGGGCCTGTAGACTGGTTTGGCCTAGTTTGGGGGTGACTCACAGGTAAGCGGGGAGAATACAGGACTTGTTGGGTTAGACAAGGCTCTTTCCCACACTCCCCTCCACTCCTTCCTCAGCCTCTCCCTCCCCAGCCCCACACCTTGTGGGGAGGTCACAGGTTACCCTGCCAACAAGTTCACTCCTGATACGGGGCCCTGAGAAGAGAGGGAATTAGCACTTCTGCTGGCCTAGGAAAGGCATCCTGGGTCACTGGGGTGTGTCTTCAAAGCAAGGACAAAATGGGGGACTCCAGCATAGTTTGAGGAACATTCTAGCAGTCGTGACTGTCCAGGGATCGGTCAGGCCAACTGTCAAATGGTGACCTCCCTACCCCTGAAATGCAAGCAGAGGCGAATGACCACATGCTTGTGGCATGAGTGTCTATCCAGGGGTGTTGTCCAGGGGCTGGGCTGGGCTGGGTTGAGAGAGACATTGCATTCTGATTATTGGGAAGTCACTGACAATCTCTAATTTGACTATCAATGACTTCCTTTGAAGCAGATTTCCTGTTGCTTTGCCAGAGCCTATGGGGCCTTCCAAATGTGGTTCCTGTTTTTATGTTGATTTGTTGACCCCCGGACTCCCTGGGCTCTTCCTGGGAAAGTTGGCTTTGGGTGAACCTAGTCAGAGACTAGGGCATCACCTAACACAATTAGCGCTGAATGAATGAATACGTGAATGAGTGAATGAACAAATAAATGACTTAGAACCCAGGCTTTGCCCCTTACTATTAATGCCATTAGGGACAGGGAATCTCAGCAAATGGCAGTTGCTATTATTATTATTCAGAAATGGAGAGGAGGCTCAGGGGGGTTCCATGAGGGGTGAAGCTCCATGTGGGGGGAAATACCAGCAAGGAGGACAGGGGTTCTGTTAGATCAGTGTTTCCCAAAGTGTGGTACGCGCACCCCCAGGGGTACGGGAAGAGTTTGGTGGGGGTACGCGTTGCACCAGAGTTTGGTGGGATATGCACTGCACCGTGCTTAGCTGCACCTAATTCTACGTTTCGTAACGAGGGGTACTCAGCGTTACGAAAATTACAGAAGGGGTACACATATGTCAAAAGTTTGGGAAATACTGTAGTTAGATGAAAGGGGGACTCCTGAGGGAGAGAGACGGTCAGGGCCTCAGTGAAGGGAGGTGGGCTTCTGACTGTGCCCTGCTCTCAGGAGTTCTGCCTGGGGAAAGGATTGGGGCTCCATCTGGGCCACCCCCTTTCCCATACACAAGGCTTTTCCGGGGCCACTCAGACGCTGTCCCGGGCCAGGCCACATGCTGTCATCGCTACCAGCGGCCCCTGAGTCAGGCCAGGCTTCCCGAGGCCTCAGCCCCTTTCATCTCTGCCCCCCATAAAACCTGAGTCACTGCCCGGGCCACAGGACAGGGTCAAAGTCCTGGGTTCCACCAGCTTCGCAGAGAGGAAGACAGAGATGGGGGAGGGAAGCTGGCGGCATGAGTCCACTTCTGGCCGTAACTCCCATTCTGGTGGCCTACGGGGTGCCTGGTGCAGGGGAGGAGCAGACCCGAAGGCAGGTTGGGCCTGAGGCTGGGGACGGACAGGTTGACTTCACTGGTCCCTGGGGCCCGAGAATGGGATTGCCCTGGTCCGTGTGACTTGGAAGTCAGAGTGGGGGCTGGATGGCCCCTCCAGGCCTGGGTAACCCCCTTTAAAAGCACATTTCCAAACCATTGCGTCTCAGTTGACCGGGTAAATACATTAGGGAGTTTTGTATGGTGATTAAGCACCCAGGGCTGGCATTCAAGTCTTGCCTCTGCTACTGTGTAACTCTGGGCAAGTTTCTAAATCCCTCCTAACGTTCCCCCTGCCCTCATCTGCTAAACCGGAATGTTTGTTCATCCTTTATTAATACCTTATTCTTTAGGCGTTGTCAAATGCATGCAGTTCTTTTGAGGATTCCACAGGACAACGAACGTAAAGGTGTTAGGCTCAGAGCAAGCCCTCAACAGATGGCTGCTGTTGTTGCTGTCACTAATAAAACAGGTTCCCCAGAGAGTTTCTAGGGAGCTTAGAAGTCTCCCCAGACAGCTGTTATTATCACCCCCGATTTAATAAAGGAGGCCATGGAGACCCAGAGATCAAGGAGGTTCAGAAAAGAAATAAGACCTTAAAAGAGTGACGGTGAGCTGTGCTCTGCGGAGAGGGCCGTAGGCATAGCCGGGTGTGCTCAGGGCCTTGGCCTCGGGAGCAGGCGGGAAGAAGCCTAGACATGGACTTAGCTATGACCTCAAACCCCGGCTTACAATTGTGCAGGTGCCTCACCCTGGGCCTGTCCCTCCTCTTCTCTGACCCTTGGTTTCTTCATCTGTACCATGAGGGAAATACTCACAGAGGAACATGAGGGAGAGTGTATGCAGTCCCAAGTGCTGGGTCCCAAGGAGTTTCACTGAGAAAAACAGTGTACCCACAAGGTCACCCACATGCTGGTGCTGGCACACACGCACACCTGCTGGTGTTCGCTCACAGTTCTCTGAGGGGACACCGCAAAGTTTATGAGCCAGCATTTTAGTTTATAAGATGTGTTTCTGTTCTTTCTCTCTTATTTTGTCCTGACAATAACCCTATGAAGCACATACTCTTATTATAACACTCGAGGTCCTGTCCCAATTATGCCCCAATTAATTGATTATCTGTCTAGACTTAGTGGGACAAATGCAGGTGACCAGGAGTCAGCAATCACGGCCTATTCCCTTGGTACTTCAATGTCTGGACAGCTGAGCCGAATCAGAACCCATGACACACAGACAGAATGAGTATGCAATCACCCAAGGTTTAGTTACCTATTCCTAGTGGGTCCTAGGCTCCGGCAAAGGCCACCTGGCAACGCACACTGAAGGACAGATGATGAAAACAGAGACGGGCCGCAGCTGGTTCAGGCTCACACAGCAGGGCAATCAGGGGCTTGTCTCTCAGAGTGACGTGGAGTCCTCCCCTTATCAGGCAGGAGACCGCAACTGGAGATGGTCGTCGGGTTATATAGACTGCGGTAAACTACTTGTGTCCTTACCAGTGTGGGCCAGACGGTGAACCTTATGTTGGGAGCAGGGGATTTACACTTGAAGGCTGCAGAGGTTTTACATCGAGTTATTGGGGTGTTCATTAATTTTGGAAGTTACAGAGTATGGGGGGTTTCATACAGCAAACATTTCACACAATAATTATTTCAGCCGAAACCGATTTGGCTCAGTGGTAGAGCGTCGGTCTGCCGACTGAAAAATCCCAGGTTCGATTCCGGTCAAGGGCATGTACCTGGGTTGCGAGCACATCACCAGTAGGGGGTGTGCAGGAGGTAGCTGGTCGATGTTTCTCTCTCATCAACGTTTCTAGCTCTCTATATCTCTCCCTTCCTCTCTGTAAAAAAATCAATAAAATATTAAAAAATTAATTATTATTTCATACATTAGAGGGGTTACATTATTATAACAGGCCTGATGCATGAAAATCATAGGCCTTTCTTCCCCCGGCTGCCGGGACCTGGGCTTTGCCTGCAGCCCCGGCTTCGTCCGGAAGGACGTCTGGTCTAATTAGCATATTGCACTTTTATTATCATAGATTTTGTGGCTGGAAGCCCTGACCCCTGAACCGGAAGCGTGGCCCACCCAAGGTGATCTAGCTAGTGAGTGGCAGAGCCGGGGGAAACCAGCTCTGCTCAAGGCCAAAGTCTGTCTTTCCTTCGCTTCCCTTACAATGGCAGGAGCAGGGTCAGAACCGCTGCCTGGTTTTGAGCTTTCTGGTTTTCCAGTTTGGGCTCCTGGAGGACTAGCGTCCCAGCCCCCTCCACAGACCCGTGGGCCAGACCATATGCCTTTTCTCCCCATCCAGGCTCAGGCCCCAGCTTCACTCATGGGAGGACGGTGGCAAAAGGGGTCACCTGAGCGTGGGGAGAGGGCTGAGAGTATTGTGCCCATTTTACAGATGAAGAAACAAAGGTCCAAAAGGCGACAACGTCTTGCCTGAGGTTAGCCAGCCTGGCCTTGGCAGAGGTAGTTGTTCTGTGCTACAGAGAGCCACCCTCACCCCCTTGACCCTGTCTCTCTCTTCCTGGCACCCCCTGCAGGGAGCTGGGCCACAGGGAGCCAAGGACACGTCAGGACAGGTTGCTGGGGCCCAACATGGAGGAGGCGGGTGGGCCCCCGGCTCAGGCCGAGGCCCGGGTGGTGAGTGCCAGGCTGACGTGGCGACAGCGGCCGCCGGCCGAGGAGGAGGTGAGGCATCACTTCCACAAGGTGTCCCTGGTGCCGGAGGCCCGGACGGAAGGCCCCCCGGAGGCGACGTTTGAGTACAGCCCCCGAGGAGAGAGAGTCAACGGCTTCGGTTTCGCTTCGAGGAGAGAAGAGGCTGTGAGTCACCAAGGCCCCGCGACGGGGGCCGATTCCAAGAGCTGCCAGAGCCACGGGCCCATCTTCTCCAGGAAGTACACGCTGCCCCCCAAGGAGAAAAGGCTGGTGAGGAGGCTCCGAGAGGCCTCGGACCAGGTGGATGGCAGCTCCCAAGGCCCGAGGACCGAGCCGCCGAGCCTGGGAGCCAGGGCCAGGACGGAGCTCCTGGTGCCCCTGCCCGGGCCCCGGGAGCCGAGCCCCCACCCGTGCGTGAACCGCGAGGAACGGCGGGTGACGCGCACCGTGCGGACCACGGTGGTGGTGGGCGGGCACGTGGACCGCAGGGTGACCAGCTCTGTGACCTTGGAGCCCGTGCTCGCGGGCGAGGCTCTGCCGAGGGGCCGGAACGCCGTCCGGGCGGTGGTGGTGAGCCACCGGGCGGAGGGCTCGCCCAGCCGCAGCCAGGCCCTGGAGCTGCTCAGCAGCCGGCTCCCCAGGCCCGTGGCTTCCGCGTCCAGGAGTCCGGGTCTGGGCAGCTCAGAGGGCACCGCCTCGGGGCAGCTGCCGGAGATGGGGACAGCAGAGCCAAAAGGCAGACCTGCCCTGGTCCCTGCGGGCATCCCTGAGGATGCTCACCCACCTCAGAACCAAGAGGTTCCCGCAGCCCATCCAGACCAAGACCAGGCCCATAAGGCCCTGAGGGTGCAGGGGGCCTCCAGCTCCACCCAGCTCCCTCTCCACACCTCTCAGGACCACGCATTAGTACCCTCTCCTCCCAGAATCCAGATCCACCCCCCCTCCCCGGACCTAGACCACCTTCCTGAGCAGCCTGTGGTGCCCACTCACCCCAGGGCCCAGCTTCCTCTTGACCCCAGGAGACCCCAGACCCTGCCCTCTGTGAAAGGGGAAGAGCTCCCAGACACCCCTGCTGCCACCGTCAAACCCAGGGGTCGGAGCGAGGTTGTTATGGCCTCCGGAGACCCCCCGTCCCCTACAAGACGACAGGCTGTCTCTAGTCTGGGCAGTCTTCCTGCTCCATCTTCCCCAAGGAACAAGGTCGCTCAGGACTCTGAAAACGCTCCTGTCTTCTCCCTCCCCCAGGAAGAGGGAGTGCAGGGCCCTGAGGTTCTCGCGGACCCCTCCCCCACCCAGAGAGAGGCTGTGCAGTCTCCTAGTGCTCCCGCGGCCTCACCCCCCAAACCAGCCAAGGTGGTCCAGGGCCCAGAAGACAGGCCTAGCGCCCAAAGAGAGGTTGCCCAGGGTAGTGAAAGCAGCTTCGGTGCTTCCCTCACCAAGGAAGCGTCTGTTCAAGGCCTGACTGCCCCTGCTATCCTGCTTCCCCAGGAGGATGAGGTGGTCCAGGGCCCCGAAGGGAGCCCCGTCTCATCTCCCACCCAAAGAAAGGTTGTCCAGGGTCCTGCTGTTCTCCCTGCCCCGTCCTCCCCAGTGGGCACGGTGCTCCCCAGCCCAGGAGGACCCCCCGCCCCGGTGCCAATGGAAGCGGAGGCCAGCCCAGAGTCCCGGCTTACCCCCGACTCCACCCAAGACAAGATGCTCCCAGAGCCGTCGAGGGAGGAGGAGGAGCTGGCCCTGGCGGCGGACCTGGAGATGTTCCTGGACACCCTGCGGAGCATGGAGACCCCCGAGATCCTCCGCACCCACCGGCTGCCCCGGACCCCCCGCACCTCCTACCTGGCCATGTATGCCACGCTGCCCCCTATTGAGGAGGACCAGCCCAGGCCGTGGGTGCTGGGACCCTGCCCCCAGGAGGTGCCGGAACTGGGAGAAAAGGAGGAGCACGAGGAGGAGGAGGAGGAGGAGGAGGAGGAGCCAGAGAACCCCTACCTGAGCGATGATGAGAAGCTCCAGCGCAGGCAGGAGAAAGCTGGGCCCGGGCCCTCCTGGGACTTCCTCCCCGCCAGGCGCCCCCTGGCCGCTCACTCTCCTCTGGAGATGATGAAGAAGCACGTCACGGATGCCCAGGGCGCCCACCCGGAGCCAGGCCCAGAGCGGCAGGCGGGCACGAGGCCCACCTCCCGTCTCGAAGGCAGTCTTTTCTTTGGGGGAATGGTGTCGGCCACCAAGGAGGCCCCCGCCTCGGAACCACTAGGCTCAAAACTGTCCGCTCTGCCTCCCCATGGGGCACCGGGGCTCAGAAAGGCGCCAGGACAGCTGCCCCTGCTCTGCAGGGAGAGGTCGCCGCCCGAGGAGCCCTCAGATGCCAGGCCCCCCGAGGGCTGGGTGAGTGAGGCCGTGGGTGGCCAGGGGGGGTGCCAGGCCTCACCAGGGTTTGGATGGCATGAGGACCATGGTACTGGGAGGCAGAGTCTTCAGACGCAGACGTTTGGCTTAGTGTGACCCTGTGCAAGCCACGTCTGAGGTATGGCTTAGTGGGACCCTGTGCAAGCCACGTCTCTCTGGGCCTCAGTTTCCCTGTCCAAACAGAGGACCTTAATGGCTGCAATCTCTAGGAAGCTGGAGAAGGGGAGTGATGGGGGTCAGCTCGTGGACAGGGTGGGTTGGGACAAGTGTGGGGCCCTCTGTGGGGTAGAGGCCAGTAGGGAGGATGTGGGGTGCCGGGGACGGCAGATGGTGGGAGGCAGGAAGCAGACAACCTATGAGACGTCTCATCACTGCCTCCATTCCAGAACCGGGCCTCGAAGACCCAGGGCAAGCTGAACACCAGGCCAGGAAAGGTAGGGGGTGGAGGGCAAGCATATGGGAGGGGCAGCAGGAGGTGGGAGCACAACCCAGAGCCTGAGGACCCCGTCTGCGTTCCGTCCAGGTGATCCTCTTCTCGGAGCCCGGCTGCCAAGGCAGCAGCAGGGAGGTTTGGGAAGACACCGCTGACGCCTCGGGCTGGGCCCCCGTGGCCTCCGTAAGAGTGGTCCGAGGCTGGTGAGTGCAGGGTAGCCGGGCAGGAGGGGCCTGCCCGGGAACCTGGGGCAGCAAGCACAGCGAGAAGTGCCCAGGCCAACCTGGCAGAACCCCCCTGAGCTACCTGGAGATTCTGCCTGGTGGGGACATCCACTCCACCCAGTGACCCCGGGTCTCTGTGCCCACAGCTGGGTGCTGTATGAAGAGCCGGAGTTCCGGGGCCGGAAGCTGGTCCTGCCGGAAGGAGATGTGGACCTCAGAGACGAGGGGCCCGCATGGAGCATCCAAAGCATCGGCTCCCTCAGGAGGGTTGTCCGGGTGAGTGGGCTGGGGTTGGGAGCCAGAGGTGGCCCCGTCTCCCCTGGGCCCCCGGGCCAGGAGGAGGGAATTGAAAACTCGCTATAGATGCCAGACCTTGGAGCCAACTGGGGAGTGCAGGCCTGGCTGGGGAGGCAGGGGCAGGCAGGGGCAAGCCCCAGCTTGGGGAAGCAGCCCGAGGAAGACTGAGCTGCCTCTGGAGAAGGACGTGCTAGAATAGCAAAACAGGTGGGGGTGGAGATGGATGCTCCCCGACCCTCAGAGCCCAGGGCTCTTAGGCCCACGGTGCCCTGTTCATTCATTGGCTCAAGGATGCTTGATAATGCCTGCTGTGTGCCAGCCACCAGGCCAGGCCATGAGGGGTGGAGGAGACTGACCTCTGCCCTGCAGGACTCAGGGTCAGGCTAGGGTCTCAGCGTGGGGTTCGAAGCAGGAAGGTATAATCGGATTAGCAGTTTATATACACCCCTCTGGCCGCCAGGACAGGAGAAGAGACTGGATGGGATCCCAGCGGCAGGCAGACCAGGAAGGGTTGTGATTTCCAGCCCAGAAGCCCTTCTGAGTTTTGAGGGAGGGGTGTGTGGTTCGTAAAGGCATAGTCAATATCACAGTTTCTTATCTGTAAAGTGATAGTTCACAAACTACCAAAGTTACGTTTGACAAAACCATCTTGGCTGCTAGGGAGAAATAGAAGAGAAAGCAGGGCCAGTCAGATGTTTGTTTTGTTCTAATATATATATATATATATATATATATATATATATATATATATATATATATATATATATATTTTAATATATTTTATTGATTTTGTACAGAGAGGAAGAGAGAGAGATAGAGAGCTAGAAACATCGATGAGAGAGAGTCATCGATCAGCTGCCTCTTGCACACCCCCTACTGGGGATATGCCCGCAACCAAGGTACATGCCCTTGACCGGAATCGAACCCGGGACCCTTCAGTCCCCAAGCCGATGCTCTATTCACTGAGCCAAACCAGTCCCAGCCTAAAATATATATTTATTGATTTCAGAGAGGAAAGGAGAGGGAGAGAGATAAAAACATCAATGATGGGAGAGAATCATTGACTGGCTGCCTCCTGCATACCTCCCACTGGGGATCGTTCCCTGACCGGGAATTGAACCATGACCTCCTGGTTCATAGATCGATGCTCCGGCTCAGATGTTTTGTTTTGTTTTTAATGAGAGGAAGAATAACTCTGAGTCCGGAGCTGTTGCAGCCCTCCTGGTTAGAGAATACGAGAGCTGATGGTTCTTAACTAGGGCAGTCGTGCTTAACCATGCAAAGGAGGGGTGTTTTCAAAGGCTCTCCAGAAACACAGAAATGTTTGTGGACAATTTATTGTGATCTTCTCACAATAAAGCCATCCTTGTGTGGGAGGTAATGAGCTACAAGAGAAAAAACAGGGGCTTTGAAGTCGGGAGGACCTGGATTCCTTTGTTAATCCAGCACTGGACACCTGGAAGGTGCTGGGCAAACAACCTGAACGGCTCTGCTCTTGGCCCTACTACGTATAGGTTGTGTCCCTCGGGCAGGCTGCTCAACTCCACTGAGCCTCACTCTCCTAGTCTGTGAATGGAGTAATAACTCCCTCTGAGAGGAGTAAGTGAGAGGGGGCAGGATGTGCCCCAAGCACAGTGCCTTGCACTCAGGAGGTGCTTCATAAACACCTGGAAAGGAGTGAGTCCATGAAGACGGTCCTGGTGAGGAAGAAACACCCAGAATGTAGAGAGGACCTGCTGCTTGCTGGGAGGAGGGGCAGGCAGAGCCGGTCTGAGCAGAGGCTGGGATCGTACATAAAACAACGGTCAAAGTCAGACCTCTGGAAGCAGCTGTCCACCCACCTGTCTCTCCGCCAGGCCAGAAGCCAGGTTACCCAGAGGGAAGGCGGATGGAGGGCACGGTACTTGGCAGGCTCTTGCTGAGAACTTTGGTCTCAGATCCCCAAGGTTCAGGGCGGGACGAGCAAGGGCTTTGGTTTTGGTTGTCTGGGGAACCTTCAGCCGGTCTGAAGGGTCCCAGGTTCGATTCCAGTCAAGGGCATGTACATTGGTTGCGGGCACTTCCCAGGTAGGGGGTGTGCAGGAGGCAGCTGGTCGATGTTTCTCTCTCATCGATGTTTCTAACTATCTCTCTCCCTTCCTCCTCTCTGTAAAATATCAATAAAATATATTAAAAAAAAGAAAAAAAGAAAGAAAAAAAAAGAAAACATCCCAACTATCTCCTGGCTTCTGGGGAGACAGTCACAAAGTTTTCCCAGAAGCCCCCTGGAGCCCCGGTTGGGCAGACTTGGGGAAGCAGGTAGAGAAGGGGGTAGTCTCGGAGGGGTGGCATTTTACCCGTCATTTTTCCACCCCTCTTTTGCAGAGCTACATTACCCCGGAGATCAGCCTGTACTCCGAGGAGGGTCTGCAGGGGGAGCCGGTGAAGCTCACTCAGTCCTTGGAGGACGCCCACAGCCTGGAGAGGCCCCCGCAGGTGGCATCTGCCTCCGTGTCTGCAGGACTGTAAGTCTGGGCTGTTCTGCAATCCCTTCGCTTACTATTCGTTGTGCTGGGTGCCGGGAACACAGAAGCAAAAGGATGCAGTTCCTGGCCTCAAGGAGTGCTCAGTCTGCTGGTAGGGACAGGGAAGGAAGCAGACAGCGGCAATTCAGGGTCCCAGGACGGGGAGCACGGAGCTATGGGAGCACAGAGGAGCGCCGGACCAGCCTGAGGTCACAAGAGCCTTCCAGAAGGAGGAGACGCCTGTGCTGGGAGGAGTTGGCTCAGAGAATAGGTCCCTGAGGGCAGGGGTTGTGCAGGTACCATCCACTCGGAGTCCTTCCTGCCTGGCATGGGATGGATGCCCCTAACTATCTGCTGATCGAGTGAACAGGGGAAAGAGTATCTCTAGAAACAGGAAGAACACTTGCAAAGGCCCAGAGGTGAGAAATCTAAGCTTTGAAAGTTCAATCTGGTCAGAGGAAGCAGCAAGCGGAGCTGTGAGGCCCAGGAGGAAGGTAGGGGACAGGCGGAAGGGCTGCTTTGTGCAGCTGGGCTGTATTGTGGGGCCAACAGGAAGTTACGGGGACCTTCAGCAGGTCTGTGCCCTGGAAAGAACCCCCCAGCTGCTGTGTGGAATGAGGGAGGGCCAGGCCAGAGGAAGGGACGCTGGTTGAGTGCCTACTGCGCGAGATTATGGGGCCTGAAGTGTCCTCCGGAATCCCCTGGACAGAGGCCTCTCCCCCAAAACCTTCTCCTCTCTCAACCTTCCCTCCCACCCACCAGCCTGGGTCCCTGGGTATCTGGGGTTCAGCCACCTTTCTGCCTCCCCCAGGTGGCTGCTGTACCCCAAACCCTTCTTTGAAGACACCCCCTGCATCCTGGAGCCTGGAGAGTATCCCACCTCCAAGGACTGGGGTGCATCAGACCCCAGTGTGGGCTCCCTGAAGCCCCTGAGTTTGGTAAGGAACAGGTGGCCCCTGTCTGAGGGAAAGGCAGGGCCTGGGCGCTCCTCCTGAAAATGGGATGGGAGAGGAGGAGGGATTACCCCAAGAGGTGGGGGTCTGGCCATTTTTAGGGGTCTCAGGATCAAGCAAATCCTAGGCTCCCAGCCCCATCTGCCTTCCCCGGCCTCTGGGCTGGTGGCTCAGCTCTGTCTCCTCTGCAGGGCTGCCCGAGAGTGGAGAGGCCAGGGGAGCCCAAGGTAAGAGTCTGGGCTTCTGGGTCACAAAGGGCCTTTGGGTGTGCGTGTGTGTGTGTGTGTGTGTGTGTGTGTGTGGTGGCTCCTGTGGCCTGAGCGGGAGGACAGGAGCGGAGGGTCCTGGGAGCCAGAAGCTGGGGCGCGGAGGATGGAACCCGGTGGATTCACTGGGCAGTGGCTTTTGGTCGGTAAGAACCAGGTCAGAGGTCTGAGAAGAGACGGGAGTCAGGGCCTGGAGCTCCGGGAGGGAGTGGGAGGGCGTGGCTGGGGGCTGACGCGGGGCAGAGCCATCGGGGCTGGCTGGGTGTGTTTGGGTTCAGATCACTCCGCACCGACACCGCCATCCTTTCTCCAAGGCTGTGGTGTATGGGGCCCCGGGCTTCCAAGGCCAGAGCTGGGAAGTGAGCAGAGACATCTACAACCTGCAGCAGCCAGAGGACAGCCACAGCCCCCAGCTGGCCTCTGTGGGGTCCCTGCGAGTTCTTGGAGGCTGGTGAGGACTGAGGACCCTTATCCTCCCCGCTGGCCCTACCCTGGGAGTGTGGGTGATCTGGGCCCCTGGGAGTGGGGGCGGCTGTCTGTGACTGGTCTGTCTGTCTGTCCCCGCCCTCCCCAAGCTGGGTTGGCTACGAGAAGGAAGGCTTCCGGGGCCACCAGTACCTGCTGGAGGAGGGGGAGTACCCTGACTGGTCACACTGGGGAGGCTATGACGAGACGCTGACCTCCCTGCGGGTCATCCGGACGGTAAGCAAGGGCAACTGGGCCACCCATCCGCTGCCAGCCACAGCCATACCCTCCCCACTGACACCCCGTCCCCTGTCTCCTGCCCCTGCACCCCCCCCCTTTCAATTCGTGGGGAGAAGAATCCATGTCCCTCCCTGTTCTCCAGGGCCTGAGTGTCCCTCAGGTCTAGTTCTCCCTCCTGCTGCTCCCCGTCCCTCCCAGGCCACACCTCACCCCCCCCCCCCGGGGTCTGCCCCCCTGAGGGCGGGCACCGGGGGTTCAGGGGGCGGGAGACGCTGACTGTCCCCGGGCCCAGGACTTCGCGGACCCGGCCGTGGTGCTGTTCGAGGCCGTGGACTTCGAGGGCCGCGGCGTGGAGGTGAGCGCGGCGCTGCCGGACGTGGCGCTGGCGGGACACGGCCCCCGCACGCAGGCCGTCCACGTGCTCAGCGGCGTGTGAGTGACAGACGGCGGGCCGGGCGGGCGGGGCCGGGGCCGGGGCGGGGCGGGGCGGGCGGGGCCTGGCGGGGCGGGGCCTGGCGGGGGCGGGGCCAGGGCGGGAGGGGGGCCGGGGGGGGGACAGGGCGGGGCCGGGCGGTGGCCGGGCCGGGGCGGGGCTGGGGCCGGGCCGGGGGCGGGAGGGGGGGCCGGGGCGGGCGGGGCCGGGGCGGGGCCTGGCGGGGCGGGGCCTGGCGGGGGCGGGACCGGGGCGGGGTGGGGGAGGAACAGGGCGGGGCCGGGCGGTGGCGTGGCCGGGGCCGGGGGCGGGAGGGGGGGGGCCGGGGCCGGGGCCGGGGCCGGGGCGGGGCGGGCGGGGCCGGGGCGGGGCCTGGCGGGGCGGGGCCTGGCGGGGGCGGGGCCGGGGCCGGGGCGGGAGGGGGAACCGGGGGGCAGGGTGGGGCCGGCTCCAGGCCGCTGACCCCCGGCCCTCCTGCAGGTGGGTGGCCTACCAGGAGGCGGGCTTCTCCGGGGAGCAGTACGTGCTGGAGAAGGGCGTGTACCGCAACTGCGACGACTGGGGCGCGGGCAGCAGCGCCCTGGCCTCGCTGCAGCCGGTGCTGCAGGTGCGTGGTGGGGGCAGAAGGCCGGGCCGCGGGAGGGCGGTGCTGGGTGTCTGGGATGCGCCCACCTCCGCTCTGGCACCAGAGAGGGGACCCTGCTCCCAGCTGCGCGGAGGGGGCGGGGCCTCTGGGGAGGGGAGGGGTCTCTGGAGAGGGGCGGGGCTAATGCAGATTTCAAACTTGGGATAGCTAAGGCTGGGTTTGGGAATTTATTTTATTATTATTTTTAAAATAAAAATGTATATTTCATTGATTTTTTTTTAATAGAGAGGAGGGGAGAGGGATAGAGAGTTAGAAACATCGATGAGAGAGAATCATTGATCAGCTGCCTCCTGCACACCTCCTACTGGGGATGTGTCTGCAACCAAGGTACATGCCCTTGACCAGGAATTGAACCTGGGACCTTTCAGTCCGCAGGCTGACGCTCTATCACTGAGCCAAACCGGTTTCGGCAGGGCTATTTTATTTTTTTAATTTTCATTGATTTCAGAGAGAAAGGGAGAGGGAGAGACAGAGACATCAATGATGAGAGAGAATCATTGCCCGACTGCCTCCTGCACGCCCCACACTGGGAATGGAGCCCGCTACCCAGGCATGTGCCCTGACGGGGAATCCGACCTTAACCTCCTGGTTATAGGTTGACCCCCAACCATCGAGCCACCCCAGCCGAGCTGGCGTTCGGAATTTTGAAGCCAGAGGAACTGAGGCTAGCGGCTGGACCCTCCTTAAGTCTTGAAACTTTGGTCTCTCCCTTCAGGTCGAGGAGGAAAACCTGCACTTTATCTCTAAGGTGAGGCGCTGGTGGGGCCCAGTCCCTCCTCTTCCCTCATTTCAAACCTCTCTCCCTGTTCCCTATTCAGTCCGCTCACTCCAGGCCCCTCCTTCACTCTCATCAGATCCAGCTTTTTTCCGGCCCGGACTTCCTGGGAGACCACATCTCCTTCGAGGATGACCAGGCCTCTCTGCCTGCCTCTTTCCAGCCCCAGTCGTGCCGGGTCCACGGTGGCAGGTGAGGGTGTGGGAGAGGGGGAGGAGGAGGCTCGGAGGTGCTGGGGGTGAGTGGGGAGACAGGACGAACCTGCCCGTGGAAATCCAGGCTGGAGGAAGAGGGTCTTTGTTTCAAACCAAGTCCTTACTCTCTGGCTTCCTTGAAATTAGCTATTCTGCCCTGAAGCACTCAATCTTAAAGCAAAATGAAGTTTTAATGGAAATGTAAAACTACTAGGTAGTATAGTATAAAGAACCTCAATTGATTCATCCATCCCTCTGGGTTTTTTTTTTTTTTTTTAGTAAATATACATTCATACATTTATATAAAACTTTCTATATCATTTTATATATCTTTAAGAGATTATCATCATTCCTTTTTACTGCTATGTTATACTACACATTCTTTTTAAAAATACATACTTTTTATTGATTTTTTACAGAGAGCGAGAGGGATAGAGAGAAACGTCGATGGGAGAGAAACATCAATCAGCTGCCTCCTGCACCCCCCTACTGGGGATGTGCCCGCAACCAAGGTACATGCCCTTGACCGGACTCGAACCTGGGACCTTTCAGTCCGCAGGCTGAGGCTCTATCCACTGAGCCAAACCGGTTTCGGCTCCATGTTCTTTTTTTTAAATAGATTTCAGAGAGGAAGGGAGAGGGATAGATAAAAACATCAATGATGAGAGAGAATGATTGATTGGCTGCCCCCACATGCCCCACACTGGGGATTAAGCCCAAAACCTGGGCATGTGCCCTTGACCAGAATTGAACCCGGGACCCTTCAGTCCATTGGCCGACACTCTGTCCACTGAGCCAAACCAGCTATCCTCCACATTCTTAGTATATTCAACCAATCCCCTACTCATGGACATTTGGGCTGCCCCACTTTTTGCCATTGCAAACAGTGCTGTAATGAGTGGTCGTGTTTCCATGTGTCATTTTATGTTTTTGGAGGGGGGTCCTTGGGATAGATCCTAAGAAATAAGATTACTGGGTAATTGTATATGTAGTTTTGCTTGATGTTACCAAATTTCCCTTCTTAGGGGCAGTATAATTTCAGCCAGTCCTTTTTAAAGTCTGACCTTAGTCACTGCTGCTGCAGTGCCTGCTCATCCTTGGCTCCAAGCCTGCACCCACTCTGCCGTATCTCGGGGGCCTGGGCAGGCTCCAATCCCCCCACTCATGTCCCCCACCCTCCCCCCTCCCCAGCTGGATCCTGTTTGATGAGAAGAACTTTGAGGGCGACCAGCACATTCTCTCTGAGGGCGAGTTCCCCACGCTCACGGCCATGGGCTGTCTGGCCTCCACGGTCCTGGGCTCCCTCCGGAAGGTCCCCCTGGTGAGTGCCCCTGTTCCGTGTTAGGGGAGGGGGTGCTGCTGGGGGTGTCCCAGGCCTCTTCTCACTGTGCGGGGGGCTGTTGGGGTTTGAATCCTGTCTTCCCCAGGTCCCCTAACCCCAGGGCTTACTAGAGATTTTTCGAGTACCTGCCAAGATAGGTCCTGGGAACAATGACATAACTCAGACACAGCCCACCTTCAAGAAACCCAGGGCCTCAAGATGGCTCTGCAGTCATGCAGGGAGCAGAGGGGTGGGTCAAGGCAGTGCGTTAAGATAGTATTGTAACTGTTATAAGGCAGGGGTGGGTCAGGACAGTAAGCCAGAATACATCGTGATGTCCTGGGCCAGGGGAGGGCTGGAGAGAAGTGGCACGGAGAGCAGGACGTGGTGACCAGCCCTGCGGGGGCCAGCAGTGGCAGCGGGAGCCCAGCAGCTGAGGTCCACTGAACACACACCATCCTCAAAGCCCACGTTCCACTGAACACACGCCATCCTCAAAGCCCACATTTCACTGAACACACGCCATCCTCAAAGGCCACATTCCCGGCTTTTTAAAAAAGGCTTTCAGCCTGGCCGGCATGGCTCAGTGGTTGAGTGTCGACCTATGAACAAGGCAGTCGTGGTTTTATTCCCAGTCCGGGCAAATGCCCAGGTTGTGGGCTCAATCCCCAGTGTGAGGCATGCAGGAGGCAGCCGGTCAATGATTCTCCCTCATCATTGATGTTTCTATTTCTCTCTCCCTCTTCCTTCCTCTCTTACATATATATATTTTAAGGTTTTCCATATACTAAGGCATTCAGTCCTCACCACCACCCTAGACGGTGTGTGACTATTCCTATCTTCCTTTTCCAGATGTGAAAACTGAGGCACAGAGAGGTCAGGTGACTTGCTCCAGGTCACACAGCTGGTAACAGGCAGAGCCAGGTTCTCCTTGAGGCAGCCTAGCTCCTGAGTCCAAGCTCTTTACTATTCTCTGGGCTCTGAAGGTAGATAGACCTGGTTCTGAAGCCCAGCTTCGGGGGTTTAATCTTCTCCAGCCTCAGTTTCCCCTCTGCTGAGCAGGGATGATAACAGCCCCTACCTTATGGGGTTGTTGAGAAGTTAGAATGAGGTCAGGTAAAGTGCTTAGCACAGAATCGGGCATGAGGTAAGCCTCAAATGTATGAGAACTACTGCAATGAACAGTATGATTAGTATATTAGTCTTTGACATGCCATTTACTGGGGAGAAGGGCTGAGGGGCATGGGGGGGCCTAGTCTGGCACAGGCTGCGTCTGAGAGTCTGGGGGGCCAGCCGACGCTGTGCAGGAGTCAGGAGCCCTGTGGGTGCAGCTCAGCGGGAAGAAGGCCTGAGCACCCCTCTGGGAGTCAGGGGGCTGAGTCTGGGACCAGGGCTGCCATGGTCTCACCCTTCCCAATGCCCGGGCCCCCAGCACTTTTCCGAGCCGTCCATTTTCCTGTATGGACTGGAGTGCTTCGAGGGGAAGGAGATCGAGCTCAATGGCGAGGTGCGGAGTCTGCAGGCCGAGGGCTTCAACAACCACGTGCTGTCCGTGCGGATCCAGGGGGGCACGTGAGTGGGCTGCGGGGAGGCAGGGGGCTGGGGGCTGTTAGTAAGTGAGGGCTGGTTCCAGGCTTCTTCCCTGAGGGGACTCAGAGGGTGGGTCTCCCCCCCCCATCCCAGCCAGGAGGGAGGGAGGGAGGGGTGGACTGAGGAGGGTCACTGGTCCTCAGGCTTGGACCCCAGCCCAGTGGGGAAGCGGCTCTTCAGGACCCTCCTCTGCCCTGCGAACCTCAATCCTCTTCCCAGCCTGGGACCCCAACCCCAGGCGGAGGAGTCCCAGCAGGAGAGGAAGGGAGGTGGAGGAAGATCTGACATTCGTGCCTTCTTTTCCACCTTTCTGTCTGTCTGTCTGTCTGTCTCTGTGTGTGTGTGTCTGTCTGCCTGTCTCTGGTACTTGCTGGGCCCAGCTGGGTGCTGTGTGAACACAGCGACTTCCGGGGCCGCCAGTGGCTGGTGGGCAGCTGCGAGATCACGAACTGGCTGACGTACAGTGGGACTCAGCGGGTGGGCTCCCTCTACCCCATCAAGCAGGTGGGTACACGCCAGGCTGAGTGGGTCCATCTGGGGGTGTGTCTCTGTGTGTCTCCCAAACTCAGCATGTTGGTGCTTCTGTCACAATTTTCGCCTCATCGTCATTCCTTTTGAACCATAAGTTTATCCATGTAAGAGTAAAAATTATCTCATGTAGTAAGCACACCTCACTTTGGGCAACGCTGATTCCACATGTCTGGCCATGTGTCTGATTTCTTACCTGTGCATTAATGTGGAGGCATGGCCCTGGGATGTGTGTGTGTGTGTGTGTGTGTGTGGTATGTGTACATGCCGTCAGAGGGCATTTCTGTGTCTGGGCAGTCATTTGTGTCCTTGTTTCTGTGTCGGTGATCTGTGGTTTGTGTGTTTATGACTCCATGTGTCTGTGGCCTGTTGAGAGTGTGTGTGTGTTTGTGCGAGGGTATTGTGTGGTCCCTGCATTCACAGGCTCTTAGCACATCAGGGAGAAACCTCGGAGGTTTTCTCCAATGCCCGTATCATACAGCTAGGAAAGCAAGGCCTGAGAAGTGGACAGGGATTTGCTCTGCAATCTTGGGCAAGCTCTGTACTTCCATGGACCTCAGTTTCATCGTTAAAACAGGGTAACACATACGATGGGGCTGATTTGAGGAATGAAGAAAAATAATGTACGTAAAGTTCTTAGCACAGTGCTTGAGATTAGCTGCGATTCTCATTACTGTGACGGCCCTCACCAGTGTCCGAGGTCCCAGCCGGTAAGAGGCAGAGCCTGACCTGACACTGACAGTGCGGTGTCTGCCGCGCCACGGCCCCTCTTTGGCGTGAGGGTGGGGTGCACTTCTGAACACCTCCATGCACCCATCCTTTCAGCAGACATGGGTGCCGGGTGCGGAGGCGGCTGGGGGACCCTTGCACCCGTTAGGATGTGTGAGTTTGCGTGGCTCTGAGGATCTGTGTGTTTGTCTTTGCTGCAAACTTCTGTGCAACCACGTGGACCCTGGGTGCATCTGCCAGCGTGTCCCTCTGCACCCGTCTGTGGGTGTCTGTGGACATGGAACTGTATGGGTGTGGGCGTGTGCTCTGGATGGGGCTTTGGTGTTTGTGTGGGAAACAAGGGGCGACTTAAAGGAGGGCCAGGGGTGGTGTAGGGGCAGGAATGAGGGCTTTGGGGCTTGGGATGCTGGGGGGTCCAGAATTCTGGGTGTTGGGAGCCCAGGTGGGAGCATCTCTGCCCCAGGAGCCCTGACTCTCAGCTCCCTTCCCTCCCTAGCGCCGGGCTTATTTCCGCCTCTGGAACGTGGCCCTGGGGGGCTTCCTGGCAGTGCCAGACCACGTGGAAGACATGAAAGCGGGCCGTGTGGTGGTTTCTGAACCTGGAGCTGGAGGTAGCTGCGTCTGGTACTACGAAGATGGGCTGCTGAAGAACCAGGTACGGGTTTGGTGGCTGAGACAGGGACTCCAGGGCCCCGGGCATTCACAGGCTCACCGTGGGGAGTGCCGGCCCAGCCCGTAACAGGACCCACCCGTGGGTCAGAGAGACCCTCAGACACCAAGAGAGTCTGGAGAATGCAGGCTGTGCATCCACCCCTGGGCCATTTATACTCTCCTCTGGGCCTCGGTCCCTCATCTGCAAAACCGGGGCCTTGAACCACATGCTTCTGAGGGACTTCCCGGCTCTGAAATCCTGTGACTGAACTTGGGTCCTGGTAGTAATGGTAGATTCACTCCACAAACATCTCCTGAGCACTGTTGGCTGTTGTCATTTTTTATTTGACAGCCTGAGGGAAAAGAGGCCAGTGGCCCTGACTAAATAGTCAGGTACTGCACGTTTCAAAAATCCTTGCGACACAGCGGGTGAAAATGGCTGTAATAGAGAACCAGTAAGCGAGTAAAAGGAACAGGCAATGACAGTGGCTCTGACAAGGAGAGCCCGTTCTGGGCGACGACGTCTGAAGAGGCAGCCATGCAGGTCCCCAAGGGAAGGGTGTTCCTAGCAGAGGGAACTGTATGTGCAAAGGCCCTGAGGTAGGAGCATGCCCGGCATTTTCGAGGACTCCCAAGGCCACCAGAGGGACTGGAGTGAAGGGAGTGAGGAAGGAAGTAGCAGATGATGTCAGAAAGGTTATGGGAGTGAGGATCCTGACAGACTCTTAAAAGGGTTTGTCTTTGACTTAGAATGAAAGGGAACACTGGCTCTGTACCTGGTGCTATGCTAAGCCCTTCACATGCATCCCTCTTTAAAAAAAAAAAAAAAATATATATATATATATATATATATATATATATATATATATATAGATAGATAGATAGATAGATAGATATATTATTGATTTTTTTTTTACTGAGAGGAAGGGAGAGGGACAGAGAATTAGAAGCATCAATGACAGAGAGTCATCCATCAGCTGCCTCCTGCACAACCCCCCACTGGGGATGTGCCTGCAACCCAGGTACATGCCCTTGACCGGAATCGAACCTGGGACCCTTCAGTCCGCAGCCCGACACTCTATCCACTGAGCCAAACTGGTTAGGGCAACATGCTTCCCTCTTTAATCCTCAGAGGGTACTGTGGGCAGATTCCATCTGACTCTCCATTTAACGGTAGGAGAGCTGAGTACAGAGAATTTAGGTAAGTGGCTGAAAGTCACACAGCCCACCAGTGTGTCTGTCGAGGCTTGTCTGGTGCGAAGGCCTGTGTTTTGGGAGTCAGTCACGGGAGGTTTCCTGGAGGAACTCATAGTTTTCCAGCCCTTGTATGACTTCTCACCCTCACAACAACCCGCCCTCAGGGATTCCCATCTCCACGGAAACCAACGTTTAGGAGGAGTGAGAGATTTGCGCAGGACCACAGTACATAAGGATTTAGAGCTGGGTCTGTCAGGGGTGTCTTTCTTTGGGGGGCAGGGGTCCCTGTGGAGAGGAACAGTGCCTGATGCCCTCCTGGGGCCTCAGGTGGCCCCCACCATGAGCCTGCAGGTGATCGGCCCCCCCAGCCCGGGCTCCAAGGTGGTGCTGTGGGCCGAGAGCCGCCTGCCCCGCCAGACCTGGAGCATCAACGAACTGGGCCACATCTGCAGCCAGATGTTTGAGGGTCTGATCCTGGATGTGAAGGGTAAGGTGGGGGTGTGCGTGGGAGGAGGCACCTGAGGGCCGTGGAGTCCCCAGCTTGCTCTGACCATCTCTCTCCCCATCTCTCACTCCTCCCCAGGCGGCCGGGGCTACGACCGGGACCACGTGGTGCTGTGGGAGCCGACCAAGGACAGGGCTTCCCAGATCTGGACTGTTCATGTGCTCTGATACTCTCCCCCTCCCCCTCCCCCGGCCCCCCCCCACCTCCCCAGCTCTGGAGGCTTTCTCCGGGATGGAATGTTTTTATAAGTGTGTTGTTGTTGTTGTTGTGTAACATGAGTTGTTTTCTAATATCCTCCTGGGCGTCCTCCTCTCTGTGCACTTGGTATCTGCGAATGGGGTGAGGATACCATTCGCATGCCTTCATCTCCCTACATCCAGGCTGGCTTCTTCCCTCCCAGCTCATCTGGGGCTCGGGTGTATGGCCTCCCTCTGCCACCAGAGGGAGCCCTGGGTCCAGACTTACTAACTGGTGAGTGTAGTCTTTTCTGCAGTCACTCCAATGATTTAGCCCCCTCTGAGCCGGGTCTGGCACCGGGCTGTGAGGGACATACAGATGACCAAGCCCCTGGGCCCCACCCTCAGGGAACTCACAGGTCCAGGGGAGGGTTCTGATGACGAAATGTCAGGTCTCTGCAAGGTGATCCTAAGGGGAGGAGCCTCAGGATCAGGGAAGCTGGAGCTGGAGCTCCCTGGCACCACCCCCTGCTGAGGGGCGCATGCGTGACTCCTCCATGCTGTTGCAGACCTGGAGTTTGGGGGCCCCTGATGTCAGTGACCACACATAGGACCCAGCTCCAGGTACACGACAACTTTATTGACCCCCCAGCTGTGTGATGCTAACAGTACCTTTCTCTGTAGGCCTTTGCCCCCAAGCCAATTTCTGTCAATTTCCTCAACTGGTGACCTCTGGTATCAACCCCTCCCAAGGACTGGGGATGGGGAGTTTCTCTTGCCATGTCTCAGAGGACACAGGGCGAGGGCTGTGGCATGCCACCTCAGCTGAAGTGGAGGAGCTGGATGAGGGTGTTGGTCAAGAAGATGAGCACACTGCCCAGGCCGCTGAGTGCTGGGGCCCCGCCCTTGATTTCCTTGATGGTGTCCGTGATGGTAGTGGAGGAAATGGAGGACCTGGCGGAGGTGGCAAAGTTGGCAGAGTTGGCGGAGGTGGCGGATTGGATGGAGGTGGCAGATTTGGTGGTGGTAGTGGTGGCACGGGTGGTAGTTGCAGAACTGTTTTGCAAGATTCCACTCTGTATCTGCAAGAGAAGTGGGGCAAGCTCAGGGGGCTTTTGAATCTCACGTTTGTTTAGAGACAGAGATTCCCCTACTCAATGCAATAGTGGTCATTTCTCTGTCCCATGATCATGACGTCTGTCACCGGTTCCCATGGAGACAGTTGGCTGCTTACTGCCTGGACACAGTCCCTAGCCTGCCTCCCATAGAACCTTCCTGTCATCTCCAGACCCCCAGCTCCTCCAGCTGGCTTCTTCCCTCCCAGCTCATCTGGGGCTCGGGTGTAAGGCATTTCTCTACCACCAGAGGGAGCCCTAGGTCCAGACCTACTAACTGGAGAGTGTAGTTTTTTCTGCAGTCACTCCAATGATTTAGCCCCCCTGACCTTACCAGTTGGGCCAGAGGCTTAACCTATCTGAGCCTCAGTTTGCTCGTATTCTGAATGGGGACAAGAGCACATTACAGTGGAGGGGGTGCAGGGGAGGGGGGTGTCACATGGGAAGGCACCTGCCAAAGTGGGGGTGGGTGGATGGAAGGATGGGGAGAGTACAATTTCCTGCCCGAGGACGTGGCCAGATGGTGATCAAACTGTTCTCAATGCTTGATCAAGCTGCAGCTAAAGCTGCTCTCGATGGAGATGAAGCTGTTTTCGATGGTGCTCAAGCTGTTCTTGATGCTTGATCAAGCTGCTCTGGATCAAGAACTCGATGGCTCCCAGCTCTTACACTGACCAGAGCCCTCTGGGCACGGGAAGCTGCTAAAGCTGCCTCCTGGAAGAGCAGGGCTTTGAGACGTTGCCCATTTCCGGAGTGGGTATTTCTCCCTTCTCTACGTTCAGAACAGCTAGGCTTCTCTCCCTGGGGATTCCCCGCCACCTCCCAAAAGGATCAGGTTCCACAGGATCATTTCCTGGCCCCTTCCAATAAAACCATTGCCCCAGGTTCCTTGTGGGCTGATGCCTCCCTCACTCGGGGCTGTCTTCCTAGGCCTCTAAGTTCACCAGGACTCCACAGCGCCCCTCGGGTCACCCTGAGCATGCTCCCAGCCTCAGTGACAGGCTTCTGTTGGGGGCAGCCTCAGGAAGTCTGAACACAGCCAGAAGTGCTGGGAGGCAGGGAGCCAGAGCCCCCTTGGTCCTTGGTTTGCCCCCCTGAGCCTTTCCGCCGGGAGAAGACGGGGTGCCCAGGAGTCTGTGGACACCTGCTTCCTCCGACACAAGCAGGTCTGGGGAATCTTGGGCAGTGGTGCCAAGGGCTGGGTGCTGCTCTTACCTGGATCATAATCAGGAAGATGATGGTGACTAGGAGGAAGTAGAAGCCCTTCATCTTGGGAGGATCTTGGTAGCAGCTTTTGGAAATGAGCACAGGTCTGCCTGGTGCGCTGTTTTTGAACCAGAGAGGCGGGGTGAAAGGGAGGAAGGAGGGCCTAAGGGGGGGAAGGGGGATGTTGCTTCCTTTTTTTTTTTTTTTTTTCAGATTTCAGGGTTGAGGACACTGGCCCTAGATTCTAGGACCCTGGCTGACGATGCATTCTGGGTTGGGACCCAGACTCATCCCAAAGGATAGGAGGTGGACAAACAAGGGGCAGCTGTGGGGCAGTACGCAGGGGCTCCGGGCTTGGAGCAATGCCTACTGGGGATTGAACCCTAGTTTAATTACCTATCAACTCTGGAACCCTAGGCCAGAAACTGTACCTTTCTGAGCTTTTAGCAAAAGAACAGCCATAGGATTAAGTGCAATATAACCCATTTAAACGTGTGAACACATAGTAAATAGTATATACTTAAGAAAAAAATCCCTAGCCAGTTTGGCTCAATGGATAGAGCATCGGCCTGTGGACTGAAGGGTCCCGGGTTTGATTCTGGTCAAGGGCATGTACCTTGTTGCAGGCTCCTCCTCGGCCGGGCATGCAGAAGGCAACCAATTGATGTGTTTCTCTCACATTGATATTGCTCCCTGTCTTTCCCTCTCTCTAAAAAATCAATGGAAAAATGTCCTCATGACGTGAGGATTAAAAATAAAAAAAGATTGGGGCAGGGTTACAGGAGCTAAAAGAGAAGAGGTTGGGATAGATTTAGATTGAGAAGTAAGGTTGTATGTGGCTCCATAGGTGCAGAACATTAACATTTGGGACTGAGGGTGGGAGAGAAGAGTTGTGTGAAAACAAAGGAGCCCTGCATTAGTAACCTGGGAATCTAGCTTTCAGTGGGCCCATTTCCTTTCAGCCTCACATTTCTCATTTCAAATAGGAAGACGATAGTGAACATTTCAGAAGTTTCTTCAGACCTAGCATTTTGTGATTTGGGTAATGAATATAGCACATAGCCCAAACTGGTTTGGCTCAGTGGATAGAGCATTGGCCTGCGGACTGAAGGGTCCCAGGTTTGATTCTGGTCAAGGGCATGTACCTTGGTTGTGGGCACATCCCTAGTGGGGACTGTGCAGGAGGCAGCTGGTCGATATTTCTCTCTCATTGGTGTTTCTAACTTTCTATCCCTCTCCTTCCTCTCTGTAAAAAAAAAATAATTAAAAAAAATATATATATATAAATTTTTTTTTAAACAATATAGCACATGGGTTGTTTGTGTCAATCTAGGATGGATGGAAGGGGGGGCTAGCGGAGGGACCAGCAGGTAACTAAACTGACTTGTCCAACTGACTTGCCCAACGTAATAAATGGTAGAGCTAGTCTCATTTGAACTTGAACCCAGATCTCTTGAAGCTACACTCATGTATGTAACCTATGGGGCTGCTTAGATGTCTTGATTCTCTGTAAATTTCCATTCTGGAGGATCTAGATGTTGGCTCTGTATCCCAGTTCCAACCTCACCTTCTCTTAGTCTGTTTGGTGCCTAATTTGCATACCAATTCGTAAAAGAAAACCCCCTCTCACTTCCCTTTGGGCCTTCTGTTGCAAACCTCCAGTTGCAAGCCTTGGAGAAACTGAGTAGGACCTTAAGGGCATCTAGCCCTGGCTACAAAGAACTGAGAATCCACTGGTGAAAGGAAGTCAAGAAGTGCAGAGGGACTTTGGTTGCAGGCTCCTCCCATGCCCAGGCCCCAGTCAGGGCATGTGTTTCTCTTACATGGATGTTTCTCTCTGTCTTTCCCTCTCTTTTCCACTCTCCTTAAAAATCAATGATGGAGGGAGAAATCCAAGATGGCTGCTCGGGTAGGCACCTAGCCGCAGCCGCACGCAACAATTTCAATAAAATACAACTAAAATATAAAATGGACATTACCCAGAACTACAGGAAAGTCGACTGACTGGAAATTCTACAACAAGAAGCAAAGAGAAAACCAGAAGGAAGAACGGAGGAGCTGGAAAAGCCCAAGGTACGGAGACACACGGCGCGCAGAGAGGACGGAGCCTGAGAGGAGGGAGGCGGAGCGTTCCCTGGCGGGAAGGAGATAAAACTCCGACTGTGCTGGGCCCCCGACTGCTCTGAACCCCAGGCCTAGGCCAGCCCCCGGGGACCCAGGCTCACACAGAGGGAGCTGGGCTGAAAGGCGGAACCCGGGGAAGAGGCGAAAGGGGGTCCCGGCGGCGCAGAGAAGGGCCGGCCGGCTGTGCTGCGGAATTGCCTGGCGGGAAGGAGACAGGGGCTCCAGTCTGCTCTGAACACCACCTCCAACTCCACTTCCAACTGAACTGAACCCCAATACCAGGCTCATTGGGGGAGAGACTAGACTGTTTGGCAGCAGGCGAAAATCGAGGGCGCCTTTCTCTCAAGGCGCTTGCAAGGAGAACTGAAGGACCCTGAGTCTCAGGAGTCGCATAGGGCGGGGCTGACGGAAGCCAAGGCTGTAGGCTCCACCCTGAAACCTGCCCCATCAGGAAAGCTGCCTGCAAAAATGCCTAAACCAAACAGATCACAAACGAAAGAAATGGAGGACAAAAAGCGACTGGATATAGAGTTCAAAACCACACTTATAAGGTTTTTCAAGAGTTTCCTAGAAAAGGCCGATAAAATAAATGAGACTTATGAGGATATGAAAAGGGATCAACAATAAATAAAGAATACATTGTCTGAAATAAAAAATATTATACAGAGTTCTAAAAACAGAATAGAAGATCGCAAGAATCAAATCAAAGATTTGGAACATAAAGAGCCAGAAGACACTCCTCTGCAGAAGCTAGAAGGCAAGAGAATTCAGAAAATTGAAGATGATGTAAGAAACCTCTGGGACAACTTCAAATGATCCAACATCAGAATTATGGGGGTCCCAGAAGATGAGAGAGAGCAAGATATAGAAAATATACTGAAAGAAATAGTGACAGAAAACTTCCCCCACCTGGGGAAAGAATTGGACTTACAAGTCCAGGAAGCACATAGAACTCCAAATAAAAAGAATCCAAAGAGGACCACCCCAAGACAAATCATAATTAAGATTCCAAGAGCAAAAGACAAAGAGAGAATATTAAAAGCAGCAAGAACAAAGCAGGTAGTTACCTATAAAGGAGCACCTATATGATTGTCAGCTGATTTCTCAACAGAAACCATGCAGGCCAGACGGGAATGGCAAGAAATATTCAAGGTGATGAATAGTAAGAACCTACAGCCAAAGATAATCTATCCAGCAAAGCTATCACTCAGAATCGAAGGTCAGATAAAGAGCTTCACTAATAAAAAAAGCTAAAGGAGTTCACCACCACCAAACCAGAATTATATGAATTGCTGAAGGGGGTTCTTTCAGAAGAGAAAGTAAATAAAGATAAAAATTATGAACAACAAATATGTAACTATCAACAAGTGAATCTAAAAACCAAGGAAATTAAAAAAAAAATCTGTGGAACAATATTAACTGTTGAATATAATAGAATCAGAGGTATGGAAGGAGAGTGAACTGATGATTCTTGGGGAAAAGGGGAGAGGGGGATGTGGGAAGAGACTGAACATAAACTGTGCACCTATGGATGAGGACAATGGGAGGTGGGAGAGGGCAGAGGGTGGGGGTGGGAAGGGGGAGGAAGGAACATTTGTAATAATATGAACAATAAAAATTAAAAAAAATAAATTAAAAAATAAATAAATAAAATAAAAAAATCAATGATGGAGAAGAGTAAGGTTTCTGGAGGATCCAAGATGGCTGCACAGGTAAACACCTAGCCACAGCTGCACACAACAATTTCAATAAAATATAATACAACTAAAATATAAAATGGACATTGCCCAGAGCCACAGGGGGTCGAATGACTGAAAATTCTACAATGAGAAGGAAAGACAAAACCAGAAGGAAAATCAGAGGAGCTGCGGAAGCCTAAGGTATGGAGACATGCTGCGCAGGCGTGCCGAGAGGACGGAGCTGGAGGGGCGGGGAGGCTGAGTGGCTGGCTGGCGTTCCCTAGCGGGAAGGAGATAAAAGCTCTGGACTGTGCTGAACCCCAGACCCTACAGTGCTGAACCCCAGTTCTAGGCCAGACCCTGGAGACCCAGGCTCAAACAGAAGGAGCCTGGGCTGTGAGGCGGAATCCCAGGGGAGCGGTAAAAGGCAGAGCCCCCAGAGTCACACACATTGCGCGTAAATGACGGTCTGTTGACTCTGATGCTAGACTGCCCTAGCAGGAAGGAGACAAAAGCTCCAGACTGGGAAGAGCGTGTTGAGGAGCAGGAGCCGCTGCTGCCGCTGGGTGCCAGCAAGGAGCTGGGTGACAGGGCCCCTCGGGGGCAAGGTGCCACTGGGCCCTCGACTGCTGATCGCGCACCACGGAGCTGAGGCTGGAGGCTGCTTCCTTGGCGGCGCCGACCCCGGCAACAGGCTGAAGCTGCGCAGGAGGCCGCGGAAAACAAAGGGGCACCGCTGGCCAGCCTGCTGAGCTTCCAGGATGAGGAGGAAGAAACTGAAAAAGTTTTCAATGTGAAGAAATCAAGTTATAGCAAAAGATAGTACAATTATTATACTTAAGAAAGAAGATCTTGAAAAATTGAAGATTAAGACAGAACTCATCAGTCAACATTGCAACATAAATGAGTTTTTGTTTTTTTGTTTTTTTTTTAAAGGACAGAATGTTAGAGCGGCAACGGCCAGGCTCAGAGCAGCCAGGCCCAGAGCAGCCAGGCCCAGGGCAGTGGCAGCCAGGCCTGGGGCAGCGGCAGCCAGGCCAAGGGTGGCCAGGCCCGGAGGAGCCAGACCTGGAGCAGCCGGGCCCAGAACAGCCAGGTGGGGAGTAGCCAGGCCCGGAGCAGCAGCAGCCAGGCCCGGAGCGGCCAGGTGGGGAGCGGCCAGGCCCGGAGCGGCCGGATCCGGAGCATCCGGGCCCAGAGCAGCCGGGCCTGGAGCAGCCCGGACGGGAGCGGCCAGGACGGGAGCAGCAGCAGCCAAGCCTGGAGCAGCCAAGCCTGGAGTAGCCGGGCCCAGAGCAGCCGGGTTGGGAGCAGCCAGGCCTGGAACAGCAGCAGCTAGGCTTGGAGCAGTAGCAGCCAGGCCCGGAGCAGCCAGGCCCGAAGCAGCTGGACCTGGAGCAGCTGAGCCCAGAGCAGCCGGGTCGGGAGCAGCCAGGCCCGAAGCAGCAGCAGCCAGCCCCAGAGTGTCAGCAGCCAGGCCAGGAGTGGCAATAGCCGGGCCCGGAGCAGCCGGACCCGAAGCAGCCAGGCTGGAAGCTGCCAGGCCTAGAGCGGCCGGACCTGGAACAGCTGGGCCCGGAGCAGCCAGATCGGGAGCAACCAGGCCTGAAGCAGCAGCAGCCAGCCCCAGAGTGGCAGCAGCAGGACCCGGATCAGCAGCAGCCAGGCCTGGAGCAGCAGCAGCTGGGTCTGGAGCAGCCGGGCTCGGATTAGCAGCGGCCAGGCCTGGAGCAGTTGGGCGTGGAGCGGCCCGGAGCAACAGAGACCAGGCCCGGAGCAACAGTGGCCAGGTCTGGAGCAGCCGGGCCTGGAACAGCCCTCTCCTCGCCTGCCCATGCCCCAGAGCTGCTTCTCAGACATGGCTGGAAACTTTTGGGAGAACTTGAGGATCTGCTTAATCAAGTGATGAAGGCTTAGATCTGGATGTGTTGAGTTGTTGTAGTGCTGGGGTGTTGATCTGTGAGTGCCTTGTGTGGGCTCTGGATGAGGTTGGTTGATCTATTTGGATGTGTTTGAAGTGTATCCTTGGGAATGTGGAGGTATTATTGATTTGAGAAAATGCTAAGTAATTGATTTGCTACCTGAAAAATTTAAAGTTCTGAAAGTTTAAGGTCTCTTGCCAAAAAGAGGTTTTAAAGCTAACACCTTAATTTTAATGGAGAAGGGGAGGACCAGCCCTTCCCACCCAGAACAGATAATCCAATTCCAGCCAGCAACTATCTATAAACAATGTGTTCATATACATTTGAATGGCTATCCCTTTTGATAGCCTAAGGGCAAGTTTACATGTAAACAAGTTTGCTTCTCAGTTCCCAGGGCAGAAAAAAACGAGGTTTAAAATGATTAGATTTTAAAATTTATTCTTAAAAATATAAAAGTTTATTAATTAAAAAAAGGAAATTAAAAAACCTGATGAACAATATTAAATGTTGATCATAATAGGATCAGAGATACGGGAGGAGAGTGGACTGACAATTCTCGGGGAAAATGGGAGTGGTGGATGTGGGTAGAGACTGAACATAAACTGTGCACCATGGATGAGGACAATGGGGGGTGGGGAAAGGGCAGAAGGTGCGGTGGGAACCTGGTGGGGGGGGAATGAGGAACTTTTGTAATAATATGAACAATAAAGATTGATTAAAAAATCAATGGAAAAATATCCTCAGTTGAGGATAAACAACAACAACATTAAAGGGTTTCTTGGTGTTGAAAAAAGAAGTGCAGAGGGAGGGGGCAGAGCTTTCTACAAATGTATGGAACTAGAGATAGAAAAACTATAGTTCAAGATCCACTAAGAAAAGGTAAAGTCCCTCACCCCCAACTAGGCTTTGGGTTGGGTCCATGAAAGCTGACATCTGATCAATGAGAGTGAATAGGAAACAACAGCCCAGCCCTCACAGAAACAATAATACAAACACAATTACTAGGAAGATCTAGACAATGGAATTGCCAACTAAACTTTCACATAGCAATGCTCAGTATATTCAAAAATACATAAGACAAGATTGAGAACTGGAAGTTGTTGAAAGGAACCAAATGGAATTTCTAGAACATAAAAACACAATAGTAGAAATTAAGAACTCAGTAACCAGGTTTATCATCAGATTGGACACAGATGAAGAGAGAATTCATGAACTGGAAACTAGAGCCTGAGAAAATATTATAGCATAATGTATTTCTTAAGTGCCTGCTGTGTGTCAGGTACTGGTCTAGGCAATGGGTACAAAGAAGGGAACAAAAAGGCAGAGTTCCTGTGCTTATGGAACAGACATTCAAATGGGGGAAGACAAAAAATTGTGGCAATTTGGGTTTCAGTAAATGCTACGAAGAAGTCAAGAGGGCAACGTAAGAAAAGGGAAATGAGAGAACACATTCTAGGTAAATGTTTGTGTGTTGAGACCTGCAGAACGAGAGGGACCTAAGCATGCAAGACACTCAGCCCACTCCCTGTCCCAGATTCACGGTGTTCCTTGATGACTGTCCCCAAGGCCCGTCACAGTGCCACGAAGGGCAGGTGCTCAGTGTGTCCTTGAGCTCAATGATGGAATGGAATACTGCAAGCGTGAAGGAAGGGAAAGGGGGTGACAGTGTATCTTACAGGATAATCTGCTTGCATTGTTTTTTAAAAAAAAAAAATATATATATATTTTATTGATTTTTTTACAGAGAGGAGGAGAGAGGGATAGAGAGTTAGAAACATTGATGAGAGAGAGACATCGATCAGGTGCCTCTTGCACATCCCCTACTGGGGATGTGCCCGCAAACAAGGTACATGCCCTTGAAGGGAATTGAACCTGGACCTTTCAGTCTGCAGGCCGATGCTCTATCCACTGAGCCAAACTGGTTTCAGTTGCTCCCCACTGAAAGAGGGCTGTGACCCAATGGCACCTCAAGAGCTCACCGAAATAAATCTTCATCCATCTGTCTGCTCATCCATCCATTTTAGGCAATTGATTGATACCTACTGTGTGTCAGGCAAGAGGAATGAGTGAGAGTCCCTTCCCCAAGGAGTTCATAGTCCAAGAGGGAGACACATGCTGGAAAAAATCACAAATAATTTCTGAATAAGAAATGCTCTCATGGCAGCACGACTACTAGGCTGTAGAGTGGGAATATTCATGGAGGAGGGACATGTGAGCTAGTTCTTGAAGGATTGAGGAGGATGTTCCCACTGGAAGAAGAGGCCTGAACATGGCATGGTAGTTTCTGGAACATTGAGAAGGGCGAGGGTGGAACACATAATATGAAGGCTTGAAATGTCATCCTAAGTGAGGGGTTGATCCAAGGGGCAGTGATGTGAGTGAAGAAGAGGAGGAAGGTGTTTATGCTGAGGAAATGCATGAATTTAGAGAACCTGTCTGTCCTCTATTTCTTTTACCTCCTGAGCTGCTGGGTCCCAATAAACTCCCCCTCCCCCCACCTTTTTTTTTTTTTTTTTTAAATAATATGAAGGTACTTTTTAAAATATATATATTTTATTGATTTTTTTACAGAGAGGGAGGGAGAGGGATAGAGAGCTAGCAACATCAATGAGAAACACCGATCAGCTGCCTCCTGCAGACCCCACTGGGGATGTGCCCACAACCAAGGTACATGCCCTTGACCGGAATCAAACCTGAGACTCTCCAGTCCCCAAGCCTACGCTCTATCCACTGAGCCAAACCAGTTTTGGTATGAAGGTACTTTTAAAAAATATATATTTTTATTGACTTCAGAGAGGAAGGGAGAGGAAGAGATAGAAACATCAGTGATGAGAGGGATTCATTGATTGGTTGCCTCCTGCATGTTGGACTGAGCCTGCAACCCAGGCATGTGCCCTTGACTGGAATCAAACCCGGGACCAACTTGGTCCGCAGGCTGACGCTCTCTCCACTGAGCTAAACCAGCCAGGGCCCCAATAAACACTTTAGTCCCATAGGGGTCATGACTGATAAGGATCTTTCAGGAAATTACCTTAAAAAAAAGTGGACTATGTCTATTCTGAAGAGTAGGGACTTCTAACTCCAGGGCTGGGATCTCCTACAGGTAGGAAAACAGGCCTGGAAAGATCCTCATTTAGGACCTCCCTTCTCCCAGTCTCCCTTCTCCCAGTCCAGGACCTCCCCACCATTGTCAGGCAGAAGGCATCCTCTGTGGGATGGAATGAAGAGGCCAGTGGCCACCATCCCAGAGTCAAGGGACAGATGGCCCTCCAATGTCCTCCCGAAACGCCAATCTGCTGGGAACCCAGAGACCTTGGAAAGATATTCAGAACCCTTTAAATTGGGGAATAGAGAAATAGAGGTCAGACAAATAAATATTAGATCAGGTTAGACTCTCATTTTCTTAACTTTGTTTTTGGGAAACACCTTTTTAAAAATAATAACGTGGCAGAGTTATGATACATTTAGTTTACACAATCATCCCAAGAAGTAGGCTTTTATTAGGATCTCTATGACAGATACAGAAACTGAGGCTCAGAAAAGGGCAGTCGCTTCAGCAGGAACAGTCAGCTAGCATGTGACAGAGCCCAGCCTCCTAGACTTAAGTTATGCTGACCCATAGTATAGTCTCATCTATAGCTATTATTATTTTCCAAATTTCTACAATGAAAATGCTTCCTTTCATAATAAGGGTCCAACTTCCCCTAATAAATGTTATTAAAAAAAATAAAATAAGCTGAAACCGGTTTGGCTCAATGGATAGAGCATCGGCTTGGGGACTGAAAGGTCCCGGGTTCGATTCCTATCAAGGGCATGTACCTTGGTTGCAGGCATATCCCCAGTAGGTGGTGTGCAAGAGGCAGCTGATCGATGACTCTCTCTCATTGATGTTTCTCTCTATCTCTCTCCCTTCCTCTCTGTACAAAATCAATAAAATATATTTTAAATAATAAATAAAATTAAAAAATAAAATAAAATGGCCAGCCAGGGTAGAGGGCTCCCATCTCCCTCACACAGACTAGATGCTTGCTGAGTGCCTGCTTCAGGATCTCTCAGGGTCCTGGATAGGAGGAAGGTACATGGTAAAGCCTAATGCTTAGGTATCTGCCAATTTATGCTCCCTAGTCTTACTGGGCAGGAAGCACTGAACAGAACACAGCAGGTCTCACGAGGCCAGAGCGCTTCCCTTACCAGCATAGTTTTTGTTTGTTTGTTTGTTTGTTTGTTTGTTTCTGCATCAGGTTGGTTTAATGGATATTTACTAAACATTTTATCCCAAAAGCAGCAGAATATACATTCTTCTCAAGTGCCCATGCAACATTCTTTTTTTTTCTCCCCCAGACAAAAACACACTCTCTTTATTTCAAGAACAAAAATTCTACCTAATACTTCTGGCTATTTTAATTTTGACACCTGAGATACTTCTACTCATGCAAGTCATATCTTACATCCTCCCAATAAGACAAGGAATGTGAATAACATTCATTGTCATAATTTCACTCTTACAATGTTCATTCATTTTAATAATGGTTGTTCTCTATCATTTGAGTTAGCATTATCATCACTTTATAACATTTGATTCCCATCCATCACTTCATATCATTTGATTCAAAAAATTTTGTGATCAATGTAAGACTACACAAGAATATATAGAAATTGTTATGTAATCACTAAGTTATTAGACTTTACTACCTGCATAGTCTTAAGCAAGTCACTTTATTTATCTGTGCTTCAATTTTCTCTTCTGGAAACCTCAGAATGTTGGCATTGGGCACTCGAAAGGCACTCATTACTTGGTAACTAGCTTCTTTCAGCCTCCAATTGTGTGTCAAGAAGGCCTCAAAGAGCCTGCCCTCCCCTGAATGCAATAGACTAGAAAGTCAAATCCTATATAATAAAAGCCTAATATGCTAAGTGTCCAGTCATCCAGTCGGCCATTCAACCAATCAAAGCATGATATGCTAATGATATGCTAAGGCCACTCAACTGCTTGCTGTGATGTGCACTGACCATCATGGGGCAGACGCTCAGACCTCTAGGTTAGCTTGCTGCTGCGATCTGGCCCATCAGGACTGAGTGAGGCTAGCTGGACACAGCCTGGAGACCTCCTGTGGTCCCTCCCCGACTGGCCAACCTCCTGTGTCCCTCCTTGGCCCCAATGTGCACCAGTGGGGTCCCTCGGCCTGGCCAATGCCCTCTCACAATCCAGGACCCCTTGGGGGGGGGTGGTGATCAGAGAGCCGGTTTCAGCCCAATAGTGGAATGACCAGTTGCTATGATGTGCACTAACCACCAAGAGGCAGATGCTCAATGCAGGAGCTGCCCTCTGGTGATCAGTGCACTCCCACAGGGGCAGCACCACTCAACCAGAAGCCGGACTTACAGCTGCGGAGCTCCTGGCCCTGCAGCAGCACTAAGAATGTCTAACTGCTGCTTCCTGTGGGGAGCAGGCCTAAGCCATCAGTCGGACATCCCCCCAAAGGCTCCTGGACTGTGAGAGGGTGCAGGCCAGACTGAGGGCTCCCACCCTAGCCCCACTGCACAAATTTTGTGCACCAGGCCCCTAGTGGGGAAATATTAAAAAACGCCATCTTAGCCACACAGAAAAAGGGCTTTGGTGACTGAGCCCATGTCATGGGTGCCTGAGATCAGAAGTCACAGAATCCCAGACCATCACAACTGAAGGTTGAGGGACAAAGATGATGCAGTGAAAACTTACTCTTGGAGATCCAAGATGTCTGCTCGGGTAGACATCTAACCGCCGCAGCACACAACAATTTCAATGGAATACAACTAAGATGTAGAGTGGACATTGCCCAGAGCTACAGGTAGTCGACTGACTGAAAAGTCTACAACAAGAAGGGAAGAGAAAACCAGAAGGAAAATCAGAGGAGCTGAAAAAAAAAAGCCTAAGGTACGGAGACATGTTGCGCGCCCGCCCGCACGCGCGCGAGGAGAGGTCGCAGCCAGAGAGGAGGAGAGGGATGGGTGCTGCCTGGCATTCCCTAGCAGGAAGGAAATAAAACCCCCAGCCTGGGCTGAACCCCTGAACTGGCAGCGCTGAGCCCCCCAAACTGGCAGCGCTGAGCCCCAGTTATGGGCCAGACCCTGGGGACCCAGGCTTTGGCAGGGGGAGACGGGGCTGTGAGGCGAAAAGCAGGGCCCCCGGAGTCGCGCACAATGTGCGTGCAGAGGACTGAATGTTGACTCTGATGCTGGGCTACCCTACCTAGCCGGAAGAAACAAGGCCTCTGGCGGCACTGAGCCTCAGTCCAGAATGCTCCGAACCCCAGTTCTGGGCCAATCCCTGGGGACCCAGGCTCAGGCAGAGGGAGACAGGGCTGTGAGGTGGAGTCTGGGAAAGAGCAGCGAAAGGCCGGGCCCCCGGACTCGCGCACACTGTGCGCAGAGGACAGTCTGTTGACTCTGATGCTGGACTCCCCTTGCGGGAAGGAGAAAAAAAGCTCCGGGCTGGGGGAACCCGGCATGGAGCAGGAGCCCCTACCGGACGCCGGCCAACCGGGCACCAGCAAGGAGGTGGGCGACGGGGCCCCTGGGGGGTGGGTGCCCCTGAGCCTTCACCGCTGAGCGCGGGCAATGGAGCCAAGGCCGGGGGCTGCTTCCTGGGCGGTGCCATCCCCGGCAACAGGCTGAAGCAGCGCAGGAGCCCGCCAAGAACAAAGGGGTGCCACAGGCCAACCTGCTGAGCTCCCAGGACAAGGAGGAAGAAACCAAAGAAGTTCTCAATGTGAAGAAATCAAGTGAGAGCAAAAGATAGTAAAATTACTTAAGAAAGAATACAAAGAAGTTCTTGAAAAATCAAAGACTAAGTCAGAACTCAACTCACCAGCCAACATTGCAACATAAATGCGTTTCAAAAAAAAAAAAAAGAAAAAGAAAGGACAGAATGTTGAAACAGCGGCGGCCAGGCCTAGAGTGGCCAGGCACAAAGCAGTTGCAGCCAGGCCCGGAGCAGCAACGGCCAGGCCCCAGAGCAGCAGCAGCCAGAACCAGAGCATCAACAGCCAGCACTGGAGCAGCCAGACCTGGGGCAGTGGCAGCCAGGCCTGAGGCGGAAGCGGCCAAGCCCAGGGTGGCCAGTCCAGGAACACCCAGACCCGGAGTGGCCGGGCCCGGAGAAGCCGGGCCCAGAGCAGCCGGGGTGGGAGCAGCCAGACCCAGAACAGCAGTAGCCAAGCCCAGAGCATCCAGGTCGGGAGTGGCCAGGCTCGGAGCGGCCGGGCCTGGGGCAGCCGGGCCCAGAGCAGCCGGGTCGGGTGCGGGTAGGCCCGGAGCAGCGGCTGCCAGGCTGGGAGCAGCCAGGCCCGGGGGAGCAGCCGGGTTGGGTGCGGCCAGGCCCGGAGCAGCGGCTGCCAGGCTGGGAGTGGCCAGGCCCAGAGCAGCAGCAGCCAAGTCCAGAGCAACTAGGTCGGGAGCGGCAGTGACCAGACCCAGAGCAGCTGGTTGTGGAACGAACCAGAGCAACAGAGGCCAGGCCCTGAGCAGCCAGGCCCGGAACAGCTCGCCCCTCGCCTGCCCCTGCCCCACGGCTGCCTCTCAGAAATGGCTAGAAACTTTTGCGGGAACTTGAGGGACTGCTGAATCAAGTGATGAAGGCTTAGATCTGGATGTGTTGAGTTAGTATAGGGCTGGGGTGTTGATCTGTGAGTGCCTTGGGTGGGGCCTGGATGAGGCTGGTGGACCTATTGGGAAATGTCTTTTGTGTGAAGTGTATCATTGGCATGTGGAGGTATTATTGATATGAGAAAATGCTAAGTAACTGATTTACTATCTGAAAAGGGATTTACTATCGGGGAATGGGAGGGAAGAAGAGACTGAACAGAAACTGTGCACCTATAGATGAGGACAATGGGGGATGGGGAGGGGGCGGAGGGTGGGGTGGGAACCTGGTGGAGGGGGGAAGAAATGAGGAACCTTTGTAATAATATGAACAATAAAGATTGATAAAAAAAAAAAAAAAAAGAAAACTTACTCTCCATTTGTGTTGGGACAGGTACCTTGGATGAATCCTCTCATTTGATCCTCATGGAAACTCTGTAAAGTGGGTATTATTATCCCCATTATATAGATTAAGAAACTAAGCTGAGTCACTTGCCCAAGGGCACGCAAGGCAAGAGCCGGCCCACAGCCTATGTTCCTTGCTCTTCGCTACCTCGTTGCTCTAATCTAACCCCTTAGTTTTATTTTTTAAATTTTTATTTATTTATTTTTTGACACAAGAAATATTGTTGGCTTTATTGGTATCACAGTGGTTTGATTGATTGATTGATTGATTGATTTTGGTATCACAGTGGTTTTAATCCAAGCTAAATACAAACACAATTGTTAGTCAGTCACTTATCCTTCAAAACAATATGACAAGATCAACCTTGAAGCATTTAAAAATGTGAAAATGTGTAAAAGATCTTCCTTAATAAATTCTAAGGACTTTATATATAAATGCAACAATTTGAACTTGTCAATAATCACATCAAATGTTGAACTACCAACTGAGCAGTTAAAAAAAAAACAACTTTTAATTTTTAAATTAAATATCTACAGATAAAAGCATGCAAATTCCCACATTTACTATCTTTGTATTGTGCACAGAGTTCCAAGGCAAAGATTGTTTCTGGCTTTATGAATTATCAGAGATGAAGGCCTGTGTGGCTGACTTGTCACAGGCCTTTAAGTCTTTTTTTCCGGATAGATCCTTGGCTTCTTTGGGAGGAGGCATATGAACTGGTTTCCAGGGAATTGGATTATAGAAGGCTGGTTCTGGATAAGAATTTCCATTGGAAAAACCTGTAAGTTTTCCATTGACATAACCATAGCTTTTTGCAGCTGGATGAGGTTTATTTTTTGAATTTTCCAACCATTCCTTAAACTTTCTTTCTGCTATTTCTTTCTTTTTCTGTAATTCAGCTTGACGTTGTTTTTCTTTTTCCTTTTCTTCTTCTTCTCACATTCTTCAGCATTTTTTTTCCTTTAACCATTCTTGATATTTTTCTTTTGCTTTTTCTTGCAAATGTTCTTTCTCCAGTTCCTTTGCTGCTTTGCTACCATTTCTTTATTAATTTTTTGTTCCCTTTCTTTCCTTTTCTGTTCCTTCTTTTTCTGAACCCATTCCTTGTGCTTCTCCTCAGCAATTATCTTTCTTTTTTCACCTTCTTCCTTTTCTTTTCTTTTTTCTAGCTGCTGAGTAAATTCCTCTAGAGCTCTCTGTTGCAGGCGGCCACCTTCTTCTTTTTCTTTGCCAACAAACCACACTTCCCATGGTGTCAGGCTGCTCTTTGGTAAGCACACCTGTTTCTGTTCTTCTTGGGTATCTTTGGATTCAATCACACTGGCGCGCCCCCGCAACTGCATTCATCCCAGGCTCGCCCCCTGGGCCTCCGAGTCGCGGGCATCTTCGTCCACTTCTTCCTCTTCTTCATCCGCCGCGTCTCCGTCGTCGTCAAACACGAAGCTCCGGTGGCCGAGCGGAGACAGCAGCGACCAGGTGGAGTTGCTGTAGCCCGGCGGCGGGGACGGCGAGCACAACGCCTCCCGCCCCTGCCCGCGGGGCGTCCGCCGGGAGCGCGGACACGGAGCCCGAGGAAGGCCGCGACCGAGCGCTGCCGTCAGCCGGGAGCCAGGCGTCCGAGGGGGGCCGAGCAGCCGCCCACCGCCCCGCCGCCCACATCCGGGCCGCCACGTTCAAACCGGCGGAGCGGCGGCGGGGACGTGCTCTAATCTAACCCCTTAGTTTTATAGATGAGGTTCGGGGAAGGGACGTGTCTCCCGCGAACTTTCACACAAAGGAACCATAACGGGAGCGTCCCTTCTGAGTCCCGTCTGGTCAAGAAATTTTCAAAGAAGTTCAGAATTAAGAAACATTTATTCAGCACCTGCATCGTTTCAATTCATACTCAAAACAGCCCCCTCCAAATCCTGTGCGGATTAGAGGGGGGGAACAGGCTCCGAGGGATAATTCACCCCCAAGTCACTTCAGCAAAAACCGCGCGGCACGGCTACCCGCCTCCGTCCCCGCTGGTCGCGCAGAGACCCCGCCCCCTCGGATCAGCCAATGGGAAGCAGAGGAGCCTGGTCGCCTGGGAAACCGCGCGACAACAAGATGGCGGTGCCGCGGGGCGGCTCCTCGGCCCTGCCCGGTGAGTCCCGCCCGGGGCCGTTTTGCCCGCGGAGTCCTCCGCGCATTCCGGGGCCTCGCCCCAGAGAACCGAGGGCCCAGAGCCCAGCGGGCCGGCTCCCCCCGCAGGCCCCCTGCGTCCTGGGATCGGATTGGGGTCCCACCCTCCATGGCCACGCGAGAAGGGGGCGACCCGGCCCCCAGGGCGGGGTTAGGTGATGAAATTGGTCTCTCCGAGAGCACTGTAAAAAATGGAAACCCAAATGTCCATCAATGAATGAATGAATGAATGAACGAATGAATGAACAAATATGGTATGTCCCTATAATGGAATATTATTTGGGGGTGTAGGGTGCAGCTTGCCGGGCCGGCAGGCTCTGGGGGCACCCGCACTTGGGGGAGCCAACAAGGGCGAGTAGTGATGGAAGATGTCAGTCAAGCACAGTCTTGACTCGGGCCCCAAAGGTGTATAGAGGCTTAGGACACAGCTTTTCCCTCAAAGCCCAAGCCTTAAGGGGGAAGCAGTGCAACCTTTAGGCGTCCCAGGGGGGGCGGGGAAGACAAAGTTTGACACACACACCCCCCCCCCCAGGAAGTCCCTAGGTGACATGGATCCCTATCTTCAGGGATCCCAGGTCTGAGGGAATAGGAGACACAGCCCCAGGGGCATGGGGCCCAGACTGATGGAAAGATATAGTCAGGGGACTCCTATAATCCTGGGAAAACTTATCTGGAGACATTGTTGGATTGGCCTGGAGTGAGAGTGGAAAAAGGGAAGTCACTTGTGGGCCATTGTGACTGCCCCAAAGAAGGACAGTGAAAGCCGCACTAGAATGGCCAACAGTGGGCATAGGAAGGAGGAGTTATGTGTGAGAAACATTGGCGGTTTACCTGCAGGATTTGGTAAAATCCTGGGATTGAGAGAAGGAAGGAGAGAAAAATGTTGTGGTTGGATGGTGAAGTCCCATTAAGAAGGGGAAAAATGTTGGGTTTGGCTTGGGGACCAGATTCCCCCGCCCCCCTTTTTTAAAAAAATACATTTTTATTGATTTCAGAGAGGAAGAGGGAGAGATAGAGACATCAATGATGAGAGAGAATCATTGATCCGCTGCCTCCTGTATGCCCCACACTGGGGATTGATCCCAAAAGCCAGGCATGTGTTCATAAGTAAATGATCCCTTAACCGGGATCAAACCAGGGACTCTTTAGTCCACAGACTGTTGCTCTATCCACAGAGCCACACCGTTGAGGGCTCCCCTTTTCTCCCCCCCCCCGCCCCCCCATGGTTGATTTATTGAGATATAAAATATAAATTTCAACAGTTTTTAATATATTCATAGGATTGTGCAACCATCACCCCAATGAATTTTAGAACTTTTCATCGGCCAAAAAGGACACCCTGTATGTACCCGTTAGCAGTTACTTCCATATACTCCACAGCAGCCCCCAGTCCAAGGCCACCACTGATCTGATAGGTCACTATATGAAGTGCACATTCTGGACATTTCATATAAACGGAACCACAAAAATATGTAGTCTTTTGTGATTGACTTCTTACCCTCAGCATAATGTATTCAAGGCCCATTCACTTTGTAGCATGTATTTCATTCGTTTTTATTATTATTCATTGATTTCAGAGAGGAAGGCAGAGGGGGAGAGAGAGAGAAACATCAGCGATGAGAGAGAATCATTGATTGGCTGCCTCCTGCACACCCCACACTGGAGATGGAACCCGCCACCCTGGCATGAGCACACTGCCATTGCCCAGGCCGCTGAGTGCTCGGGCCCGCCCTTGATTTTCTTGGTGGCATGGGTGGTGGTAGTGGAGGTAATGGAGGAGGCGGCAGAGGTGGCGGATCGGGCGGCTTTGGTTAGGCGGCAGAGGTGTTGTTGGCAGCTCTGGCGAATTTGGCGGGTTTGGCGGAGGCGGCGGCGGAGGTGGCGGATCTGGCGAATTTGGCGGGTTTGGCGGAGGCGGCGGCGGAGGTGGCGGATCTGGCGAATTTGGCGGGTTTGGCGGAGGCGGCGGCGGAGGTGGCGGATCTGGCGAATTTGGCGGGTTTGGCGGAGGCGGCGGCGGAGGTGGCGGATCTGGCGAATTTGGCGGGTTTGGCGGAGGCGGCGGCAGAGGTGGCGGATCTGGCGAATTTGGCGGCTTTGGTGTTGTCGGAGACGGCGGAGGTGGCGGATCTAGCGAATTTGGCGGGTTTGGCGGAGGCGGCGGCGGAGGTGGCGGATCTGGCGAATTTGGCGGGTTTGGCGGAGGCGGCGGCGGAGGTGGCGGATCTGGCGAATTTGGCGGGTTTGCTGGTGGCACTGTTTTGTAAGATTCCACTCTTTACCTGCAAGAGAAGTGGGGCAAGCTCAGGGGGCTTTTGAATCTCACGTTTGTTTAGAGACAGAGATTCCCCTACCCAATGCAATAGTGGTCATTTCTCTGTTCCATGATCATGACGTCTGTCACCGGTTCCCATGGAGACAGTTGGCTGCTTACTGCCTGGACACAGTCCCTAGCCCGCCTCCCACAGAACCTTCCTGTCATCTCCAGACCCACAGCTCCTCCAGCATGTGGAAGACAGGGGAGGCTGTGGCCCCCAGCCCCCCTGACCTTACCAGTTGGGCCAGAGGCTTAACCTATCTGAGCCTCAGGTTGCTCGTATTCTGAATGGGGACAAGAGCACATTACAGTGGAGGGGGTGCAGGGGTGGGGGGTGTCACATGGGAAGGCACCTGCCAAAGTGGGGGTGGGTGGATGGAAGGATGGGGAGAGTACAATTTCCTGCCCGAGGACGTGGCCAGATGGTGATCAAACTGTTCTCAATGCTTGATCAAGCTGCAGCTAAAGCTGCTCTCGATGGAGATGAAGCTGTTTTCGATGGTGCTCAAGCTGTTCTTGATGCTTGATCAAGCTGCTCTGGATCAAGAATTCGATGGCTCCCAGCTCTTACACTGACCAGAACCCTCTGGGCACGGGAAGCTGCTAAAGCTGCCTCCTGGAAGAGCAGGGCTTTGAGACGTTGCCCATTTCCGGAGTGGGTATTTCTCCCTTCTCTACGTTCAGAACAGCTAGGCTTCTCTCCCTGGGGATTCCCCGCCACCTCCCAAAAGGATCAGATTCCACAGGATCATTTCCTGGCCCCTTCCAATAAAACCATTGCCCCAGGTTCCTTGTGGGCTGATGCCTCCCTCACTCGGGGCTGTCTTCCCAGGCCTCTGAGTTCACCAGGACTCCACAGCGCCCCTCGGGTGCGTCAGGGTTCCTGGCACCCTGAGCTTGCTCCCAGCCTCAGTGACAGGCTTCTGTTGGGGGCAGCCTCAGGAAGTCTGAACACAGCCAGAAGGGCTGGGAGGCAGGGAGCCAGAGCCCCCTTGGTCCTTGGTTTGCCCCCTGAGCCTTTCCGCCTCTGCTCGCCTGGAGAAGACGGGGTGCCCAGGAGTCTGTGGACACCTGCTTCCTCCGACACAAGCAGGTCTGGGGAATCTTGGGCAGTGGTGCCAAGGGCTGGGTGCTGCTCTTACCTGGATCATAATCAGGAAGATGATGGTGACTAGGAGGAAGTAGAAGCCCTTCATCTTGGGAGGATCTTGGTAGCAGCTTTTGGAAATGAGCACAGGGCTGCCTGGTGCGCTGTTTTTGAACCAGAGAGGCGGGGTGAAAGGGAGGAAGGAGGGCCTAAGGGGGAGAAGGGGGGGAAGGGGGATGTATCTCCCTTTTTTTTTTTTTTTTTTTTTTTTTTTTTTTTTTTTTTTTTTTTTTTTACAGATTTCAGGGTTGAGGACACTGGCCCTAGGTTCTAGGATCCTGGCGGATGATGCATTCTGTGTTGGGACCCAGACTCATCCCAAAGGATAAGAGGTGGACAAACAAGGGGCAGCTGTGGGGCAGTACGCAGGGGCTCCGGACTTGGAGCAATGCCTACTGGGGATTGAACCCTAGTTTAATTACCTATCAACTCTGGAACCCTAGGCCAGAAACTGTACCTTTCTGAGCTTTTAGCAAAAGAACAGCCATAGAATTAAGTGCAATATAACCCATTTAAACGTGTGAACACAGTAAATAGTATATACTTAAAAAAAAAATTTCTAGCCAGTTTGGCTCAATGGATAGAGCATTGGCCTGTGGACTGAAGGGTTCCGGGTTCGATTCTGGTCAAGGGCATGTACCTTGTTGCATGCTCCTCCTCTGCCGGGCATGCAGAAGGCAACCAATTGATGTGTTTCTCTCACATTGATATTGCTCCCTGTCTTTCCCTCTCTCTAAAAAATCAATGGAAAAATGTCCTCATGACGTGAGGATTAAAAATAAAAATAATAAGATTGGGGCAGGGTTACAGGAGCTAAAAGAGAAGAGGTTGGGATAGATTTAGATTGAGAGGTAAGGTTGTATGTGGCTCCATAGGTGCAGAACATTAACATTTGGGACTGAGGGTGGGAGAGAAGAGTTGTGTGAAAACAAAGGAGCCCTGCATTAGTAACCTGGGAATCTAGCTTTCAGTGGGCCCATTTCCTTTCAGCCTCACATTTCTCATTTCAAATAGGAAGACGATAGCGAACATTTCAGAAGTTTCTTCAGACCTAGCATATTGTGATTTGGGTAAAGAATATAGCACATAGCCCAAACTGGTTTGGCTCAGTGGATAGAGCATTGGCCTGCGGACTGAAGGGTCCCAGGATCGATTCTGGTCAAGGGCATGTACCTTGGTTGTGGGCACATCCCTAGTGGGGACTGTGCAGGAGGCAGCTGGTCGATATTTCTCTCTCATCGGTGTTTCTAACTCTCTATCCCTCTCTTTTCCTCTCTGTAAAAAAATCAATCATATATATATATATATATATATATATATATATATGATTGATTTTTTTATAATTTTTTCTTAAAGAATATAGCACATGGGTTGTTTGTTTCAATCTAGAATGGATGGAAGAGGGGGCTAGCAGAGGGACCAGCAGGTAACTAAACTGACTTGTCCAACTGACTTGCCCAACGTAATAAATGGTAGAGCTAGTCTCATTTGAATTTGAATCCAGATCTCTTGAAGCTACACTCATGTATGTAACCTATGGGGCTGCTTAGATGTCTTGATTCTCTGTAAATTTCCATTCTGGAGGGTCTAGATGTTGGCTCTGTAGCCCAGTTCCAATCTCACCTTCTCTTAGTCTGTTTGGTGCCTAATTTGCATACAATTCGTAAAAGAAAACCCCCTCTCACTTCCCTTTGGGCCTTCTGTTGCAAACCTCCAATTGCAAGCCTTGGAGAAACTGAGTAGGACCTTAAGGGCATCTAGGCCTGGCTACAAAGAACTGAGAATCCACTGGTGAAAGGAAGTCAAGAAGTGCAGAGGGAGGGGGCAGAGCTTTCTACAAATGTATGCGACTAGAGATAGAAAAACTATAGTTCAAGATCCACTAAGAAAAGGTAAAGTCCCTCACCCCCAACTAGGCTTTGGGTTGGGTCCATGAAAGCTGACATCTGATCAATGAGAGTGAATAGGAAACAACAGCCCAGCCCTCACAGAAACGATAATACAAACACAATTACATGGAAAATCCAGACAATGGAATTGCCAACTAAACTTTCACATAGCAATGCTCAGTATATTCAAAGATACATAAGACAAGATTGAGAACTGGAAGTTGTTGAAAGGAACCAAATGGAATTTCTAGAACATAAAAACACAATAGTAGAAATTAAGAACTCAGTAACCAGGTTTATCATCAGATTGGACACAGATGAAGAGAGAATTCGTGAACTGGAAGCTAGATCCTGAGGAAATATTATAGCATAATGTATTTCTTAAGTGCCTGCTGTGTGTCAGGTACTGGCCTAGGCAATGGGTACAAAGAAGGGAACAAAAAGGCAGAGTTCCTGTACTTATGGAACAGACATTCAAATGGGGGAAGACAAAAAATTGTGGCAATTCGGGTTTCAGTAAATGCTACGAAGAAGTCAAGAGGGCAACGTAAGAAAAGGGAAATGAGAGAACACATTCTAGGTAAATGTTTGTGTGTTGAGACCTGCAGAACGAGAGGGACCTAAGCATGCAAGACACTCAGCCCACTCCCTGTTCCAGTTTCACAGTGTTCCTTGATGACTGTCCCCAAGGCCTGTCACAGTGCCATGAAGGGCAGGTACTCAGTGTGTCCTTGAGCTCAATGATGGAATGGAATAATGCAAGCGTGAAGGAAAGGGAAGGGGGTGACAGCGTATCTTACAGGATAATCTGCTTGCATTTTTTTAAAAATATATATTTTATTTTTATATTTTAAAATGTATTTTATTGATTTTTTACAGAGAGGGAAAGAGAGGGATTGAGAGTTAGAAATATCGATGAGAGAGAGACATCAATCAGCTGCCTTTTGCACATCCCCTACTGGGTTTGTGCCCGAAACCAAGGTACATGCCCTTGACCGGAATTGAACCTGGGAACTTTCAGTCCCCAGGCCGACTCTGTATCCAGAGTTTTGGCATGAAGGTACTTTTAAAAAATATATATTTTTATTGACTTCAGAGAGGAAGGGAGAGGAAGAGATAGAAACATCAATGATGAGAAGGATTCGTTGATTGGCGGTCTCCTGCAACCCAGGCCTGTGCCCTTGACTGGAATCAAACCCGGGACCAATTTGGTCCACAGGCTGACGCTCTCTCCACTGAGCCAAACCACCCACGGCACCAATAAACTCTTTAGTCCCAAAGTGGTCGTGATTGATAAAGATCTTTATGAAATTACCTAAAAGAAAAGTGGACTATGTCTATTCTGAAGAGTAGGGACTTCTAACTCCAGGGCTGGGATCTCCTACAGGTGGGAAAACAGGCCTGGAAAGATCCTCATTTAGGACCTCCCTTCTCCCAGTCCAGGACCTCCCCACCATTGTCAGGCAGAGGGCATCCTCTGTGGGATGGAATGAAGAGGCCAGTGGCCACCATCCCAGAGTCAAGGGACAGATGGCCCTCCAATGTCCTCCCGAAACGCCAATCTGCTGGGAACCCAGAGACCTCGGAAAGATATTCAGAACCCTTTAAATTGGAGAATAGAGAAATAGAAGTCAGACAAATAAATATTAGATCAGGTTAGACTCTCATTTTCTTAACTTTGTTTTTGGGAAACACCTTTTTAAAAATAATAACATGGCAGAGTTATGATACATTTAGTTTACACAATCATCCCAAGAAGTAGGCTTTTATTAGGATCTCTATGACAGATACAGAAACTGAGGCTCAGAAAAGGGCAGTCACTTCAGCAGGAACAGCTAGTCACTTCAGCAGTGACAGAGCCCCAGCATAAGTTATGCTGACCCATAGTATAGTCTCATCTATAGCTATTATTATTTTCCAAATTTCTACAATGAAAACACATACTTTCATAATAAAGCTCCAACTTCCCCCAACAAACGTTATTAAAAATAAAATAAAATAAAATAAAATGGCCTGCCAGGCTAGAGGGCTCCCATCTGTCTCACACACACTAGATGCTTGCTGAGTGCCTGCTTCAGAATCTCACAGGGTCCTGGGTAGGATGAAGGTACATGGTAAAGCCTGATGCCTAGGTATCTGCCAATTCATGCTTCCCACTCTTACTGGGGCAGGAAGCACTGAACAGAACACAGCAGATCTCACGAGGCCAGAGCGCCTCCCTTCTCCTCATCCCCCGCACCAGTTCCCATGATGTTGTCCTTGCTGAAGGAACACAGCAAGGTGATAGTATAAAGCTGCTAATCCCCAGACCATGGCTCCAACCCACCCAGAAATGCTTGGCCCCAGATGACCTCTTATCTCATACATCAAGCCTCAGAGAATTTTCTGGGAGCAGCTCAGCAGTAAGAGAGCTCTCCTAGGTCCAACTTCCGGCCACACTTTCTACTGAACCCCTTCTTTAGCACGGGCATGTACCAGCTACAACTTGGCTTGCCTTTGCCTGTCTGTTCCACTAAAGTGGAAATTTCCAGACTCTAGAGACAGACAATTTTGGGTCTTAATCTACTTCTGCTGCTTTCTACCTGCATAATCTTTTTTAAAATTTTTATTTCAGAGAAGAGGGAGAGGGAGAGAGAGATAGAAACATCAATGATAAGACAGAATCATTGATTGGCTGCCTCCTGCACGCTCCACACTGGGGATCCAGACATGTGCCGAGGAATCCAACCGTGACCACTGAGCCACGCAGGTGGGGCCTACCTACATAGTCTTTTTTTTTTTTTTTTTCCTGCATCAGGTCGGTTTAATGGATATTTACTAAACATTTTATCCCAAAGCAGCAGAATATACATTCTTTTCAAGTGCCCATGCAACCTTTTTTTTTTCAGATAAAAACACACTCTTGCCGAAACCCGTTTTGCTCAGTGGTAGACCGTCTGCCTGTGGACTGAAAGGTCCCAGGTTCGATTCTGGTCAAGGGCATGTACCTTGGTTGCGGGCACATCCCCAGTAGGGGGTGTGCAAGAGGCAACTGATCGATGATTCTCTCTCATCAATGTTTCTAACTCTCTATCCCTCTCTCTTCCTCTCTGTTAAAAATCAATAAAATATATTAATAAAAACAAACAAACAAACAAACAAACAAAAAAACACTGTCTTTATTCCAAGAACAAGAAATTCTACCTAATACTTCTGGCTATTTTAATTTTGACATCTGAGATACTTCTACTCATGCAAGTCATATCTTACATCCTCCCAATAAGACAAAGAATGTGAATAACATTCATTGTGTCATAATTTCACTCTTACAATGTTCATTCATTTTAATAATGGTTGTACTCTATCATTTGAGTTAGCATTATCATCACTTTATAACATTTGATTCCCATCCATCACTTCATATCATTTGTTTCAAAAAATTTTGTGATCAATGTAAGACTACACAAGAATATATAGAAATTGTTATGTAATCACTAAGTTATTAGACTTTACTACCTGCCTAGTCTTAAGCAAGTCACTTTATTTATCTGTGCTTCAGTTTTCTCTTCTGGAAACCTCAGAATGTTGGCATTGGGCACTCGAAAGGCACTCATCAATTGGTAGCTAGCTTCTTTCAGCCTCCAATTGTGTGTCAAGAAGGCCTCAAAGAGCCTGCCCTCCCCTGAATGCAGTAGACTAGAAAGTCAAATTCTATATAATAAAAGTTTAATATGCTAAGTGTCCAGTCATCCATTCGGCCATTCAACCAATCAAAGCATACTATGCTAATGATATGCTAAGGCCACTCAACTGCTTGCTGTGATGTGCACTGACCATCATGGGGCAGACGCTCAGACCTCTAGGTTAGCTTGCTGCTGGGATCTGGCCCATCAGGACTGAGTGAGGCTAGCTGGACACAGCCTGGAGACCTCCTGTGGTCCCTCCCCGACTGGCCAACCTCCTGTGTCCCTCCTTGGCCCCAATGTGCACCAGTGGGGTCCCTCGGCCTGGCCTGTGCCCTCTTACAATCCAGGACCCCTGGGGGGGGGGTCAGAGAGCCGGTTTCAGCCCAATAGTGGAATGACCGGTTGCTATGATGTGCACTAACTACCAGGAGGTAGATGCTCAATGCAGGAGCTGCCCTCTGGTGATCAGTGCACTCCCACAGGGGCAGCACCACTCAACCAGAAGCCGGACTTACAGCTGCGGAGCTCCTGGCCCTGCAGCAGCACTAAGAATGTCCAACTGCTGCTTCCTGTGGAGAGCAGGCCTAAGCTATCAGTCGGACATCCCCCTAGGGCTCCTGGACTGTGAGACGGTGCAGGCCAGACTGAGGGCTCCCACCCTAGCCCCACTGCACGAATTTCGTGCACCAGGCCCCTAGTGGGGAAATATTAAAAAACGTCATCTTAGCCACACAGAGAAAGGGCTTTGGTGACTGAGCCCATGTCATGGGTGCCTGAGATCAGAAGTCACAGAATCCCAGACCATCACAACTGAAGGTTGAGGGACAAAGATGATGCAGTGAAAACTTACTCTCCGTTTGTGTTGGGACAGGTACCTTGGCTGAATCCTCTCATTTGATCCTCATGGAAACTCTGTAAAGTGGCTATTATTATCCTCATTATATAGATTAAGAAACTAAGCTGAGTCACTTGCCCAAGGGCACGCAAGGCAGGAGCCGGCCCACAGCCCATGTCCCATGCTTTCACTACCTCGTAGCTCTAATCTGACCTCTTAGAATTATAGATGAGGTTCAGGGAAGGGACGTGTCTCATGGGAACTTCCACACAAAGGAACTATAACAGGAGCATCCCTTTTGAGTTCTGTCTGGTCAAAAAATTTTCAAAGAAGGCTTGAACTGGTTTGGCTCAGTGGATGGAGCGTTGGCCTGTGGACTGAACTGTTCCGGGTTTGATTCTGGTTGGGGGGCATGTAACTTGGTTGGGGGCAGATCCCCAGTTGGGGGTGTGCAAGAGGCGACTGATCGATGGTTCTCTCTCATTGATGTTTCTCACTCTGTCCCTCTCTCTTCCTCTCTGTAGAAAATCAATAAAATATATTTTAAAATTTTTTTTCAAAGAAGTTCAGAATTAAGAAACATTTATTCAGCACCTGCATCATTTCAATTCATACTGAAAACAGCCCCCTCCAAATCCTGTGCGGATTAGAGGGGGGAACAGGCTCCGAGAGATAATTCACCCCCAAGTCACTTCAGCAAAAACCGCGCGGCACGGCTACCCGCCTCCGTCCCCGCTGGTCGCGCAGAGACCCCGCCCCCTCGGATCAGCCAATGGGAAGCAGAGGAGCCTGGTCGCCTGGGAAACCGCGCGACAACAAGATGGCGGTGCCGCGGGGCGGCTCCTCGGCCCTGCCCGGTGAGTCCCGCCCGGGGCCGTTTTGCCCGCGGAGTCCTCCGCGCATTCCGGGGCCTCGCCCCAGAGAACCGAGGGCCCAGAGCCCAGCGGGCCGGCTCCCCCCGCAGGCCCCCTGCGTCCTGGGATCGGATTGGGGTCCCACCCTCCATGGCCACGCGAGGAGGGGGCGACCCGGCCCCCAGGGCGGGGTTAGGTGATGAAATTGGTCTCTCCGAGAGCACTGTAAAAAATGGAAACCCAAATGTCCATCAATGAATGAATGAATGAACGAATGAATGAACAAATATGGTATGTCCCTATAATGGAATATTATTTGGGGTCTAGGGTGCAGCTTGCCGGGCCGGCAGGCTCTGGGGGCACCCGCACTTGGGGGAGCCAACAAGGGCGAGTAGTGATGGAAGATGTCAGTCAAGCACAGTCTTGACTCGGGCCCCAAAGGTGTATAGAGGCTTAGGACACAGCTTTTCCCTCAAAGCCCAAGCCTTAAGGGGGAAGCAGTGCAACCTTTAGGCGTCCCAGGGAGGGCGGTGAAGACACAGTTTGCCCCCCCCCCCCCCCCGGAAGTCCCTAGGTGACATGGATCCCTATCTTCAGGGATCCCAGGTCTGAGGGAATAGGAGACACAGCCCCAGGGGCATGGGGCCCAGACTGATGGAAAGATATAGTCAGGGGACTCCTATAATCCTGGGAAAACTTATCTGGAGACATTGTTGGATTGGCCTGGAGTGAGAGTGGAAAAAGGGAAGTCACTTGTGGGCCATTGTGACTGTCCCAAAGAAGGACAGTGAAAGCTGCACTAGAATGGCCAACAGTGGGCATAGGAAGGAGGAGTTATGTGTGAGAAACATTGGCGGTTTACCTGCAGGATTTGGTAAAATCCTGGGATTGAGAGAAGGAAGGAGAGAAAAATGTTGTGGTTGGATGGTGAGGTCCCATTAAGAAGGGGAAAGATGTCGGATTTGGTTTGGGGACCAGGTTTTCCCCCTCCTTTTTAAAAAAAAAATATATTTTTATTGATTTCAGAGAGGAAGAGGGAGAGATGGAGACATCAATGATGAGAGAGCGTCATTGATCCGCTGCCTCCTGTGCGCCCCACACTAGGGATGGAGCCCGCAAGCCAGGCATGTGTTCATAAGTGAATGATCCCTTAACTGGAATTGAACCCTGGACCCACAGGGTGATGCTCTATCCACAGAGCAATACCGGTGAGCCCCTCCACCCCCTCTTTCCCCCCCCCCATGCTTGATTTATTGAGATATAAAATATAAATTTCAATAGTTTTTAGTATATTCATAGGATTGTGCAACCATCACCCCAATGAATTTTAGAACTTTTCATCGGCCAAAAAGGATAACCTGTATGTACCCGTTAGCAGTTACCTTCCATATACTCCACAGCTGCCCCCAGCCCAAGGCCACTACTGATCTGATAGGTCACTATATGAAGTGCACATTCTGGACATTTCATATAAACGGAACCATAAAAATATGTAGTCTTTTGTGATTGACTTCTTACCCTCAGCATAATGTATTCAAGGCCCATTCACTTTGTAGCATGTATTTCATTCGTTTTTATTATTATTATTCATTAATTTCAGAGAGGAAGGCAGAGGGAGAGAGATAGAAACATCAGCGATGAGAGAGAATCATTGATTGGCTGCCTCCTGCACACCCCACACTGAAGATCGAACCCGCAACCCCGGTAGGCATTCATGGTGAATGTTCAACCACTGAGCCATGCCGGCCGGGCCACATTCCTTTTTTTAATTGTCAAATAATATCCCATTATAAAGTTATACCACGTTTGTCTATTCATTGATGGATGGACATTTGGGTTTTCGCTTTTCAGCTACTCGAAACAATGCTGCTATGAACAGGTATACAAGTTTTTGTGGGACATAAGTTTTCATTTCTCTTGGGTACATGCCTAGGAGTGGAATTGCTAGGCCATAAGGTAAGTGATCTTTTAAAGAAATGCATCCTGTTTTCCACAGCAGCTGCACCCTTTTACAGCCCAACAAATTACAATCCAATTACCCTGTGTCCTCAATAAGACTTAATTTCTGTCTAATTTTATTTTACTTTTTCCAACACCATTTATTGCCTCTATGCCCTCTTCCACCTCTACCCCTCCAATTTCTGTCTTTTGACTAGTTTCTTTTGAGGGGGTCATGATGATGCGAATTTGGAGACGGAAGGGATAAGCAGGTCTGGTGGGAGATGATGCAGGCCTGTTTCAGGGACTAAAGGCACAGTGCATAGGGCTCGTTAGAATAATGAAAATGCTCTAAAATTGGTTGTGATGAGAACTCTGTGATTGTATGTTATTTTTTAATCCCACGGGTAACCCTCCCCGATACTATTCTCACCCCCCATTTTATACCAAAGGAACCAAGGTTGGGGTTACACGGGTGAATGACAGAACCTGTCTAGAGCCTGGATTCTTTTATTTTTTTAATTTTTAAAAAATTTATTGATTGATTTTAGAGAGGAGGGGAGAGAGACACACACAAACTCATTGATTTGTGTCCTACTTATGTATGCATTCATTGGTTGCTTCTTGTATGTGCCCTGACTGGGGATCGAACTTGCAACCTTGGTGCATTGGGATGACACTCTAACCAAATGAGCTACCTAGCCAGGGCCAGCAGCCTGGCTTCTTGACCTCCCTGCCATGTGGACTGTGTCTTGTTGAATCCTGCCCTGGGGTTGCCCCTCTCTGGCTCTGAGGAGTAGCACCTGGGCTCTGATGGCAGGGGAGGGGACACCTAAACTGTGTGTTGACCAGCTCCCTGATGGATGGGCAAAAGCCCCAGGCGTCTTGGTTAGTCTCATGACTGGACTCTTAAGTTTGGGCAAGTCCCAGGCTTCCAGCACATTTCCGCAGCCTACTCCATCCCCAGTGCCTGCCCCCAGGACAGAGGCCCTGGGTTCCCAGCAGAGCGCGGGACACTGGAGGGGCAGGTGGATGTTAATCACCGGGACCCTGAGGCCCCGCTGCCTCCAGAGCCCTCAGCAGGAGCGGTGGGAAGAAGTGGGCTGATACTCCCTGGGAACTGGGAACGTAACCAAGGAAGAGCAAGTCTCAGGCCACTTTCTGGTCCTGAGGGAGGGACTCCACGGGCTTTTTTTTTTTCTTTTTTCTTTTTCCTTTGTTAATCCTCACATAAGGAGATTTTCTCCTTTGCTGTTGTAGAGAGTGGAAGGGAGGGAAGCAGGGAGAGAAAGTGAGAAACACAGATATAAGAGAGACACATGACTGGTTGTTTCCCTGAGGGATTGAACCTACAACCCAGGCATGTGCCCTTGGCTGGGAATAGAACCCTTGACCCTTTGGTCTGACTTCTTTTTTAAAAATATATTTAATTGATTTTTTTACAGAAAGGAAGAGAGAGGAATAGAGAGTCAGAAACATCGATGAGAGAGAATCATCGATCAGTTGCCTCTTGCACATGCCCTACTGGGGATGTGCCTGCAACCAAGGTACATGCCCTTGACGGGAATCGAACCTGAGACCTTTCAGTCTTCAGGCCGACATTTTATCCCCTGAGCCAAACCGGTTTCGGTTGGTCTGACTTCTTTCTTTCTACTCAGGGAGTTCCTGACAACTGAAATCTAGAAGAACTATGAGCACACCTTTGTCTTCCCTTGGCAAGACCCGGAAAGTGCCCCTGCTGTCGGAGAATGTGAATTCAGGGTAGGAGGCTGGCCTCCGGGTCCTTTGTGTCCGTGCTCCTGCCTCTTCCTCGCTCCTCCCTGGACAAGAAAAATGACTCCTAGTGTCTTGGGGAGAGCACTGAGGATTCACGTAGCTTTCCCTGGCTACCTTATCCTTCTCTAGCTTCTGAGAGGCTCTCCGTAGTCAAGCACACACTGGGTTGTGCCCTCTAGTAAGGTTTGGGCTCCATGCGAGTGGCTTAGCATCCATCTTCTTATTCATGCGCATTAATGGTGCAAACGCCGGTGGTGCACCTGTTCTGGGCCCTGCCATGTGCTGGGCTCTCGGTAAAGGGAACACTTTACATCTGTCTAGCATTTTCATCTTTCCAGAGAGGAAGGGAGTTGGGGAGAGAGACAGAAACATCAATGATGAGAATCACTGATTGGCTGCCTCCTGCCCACCCGCTACTGGGGATCGAGCTCAAAACCCAGGTGTGTGCCCTGACCGGTAATCCCTCCTGCTTCATAGCCACTGGCCAAACCAAATACTTTTTTAAAAACTTTGTTGCTGTTATGAACACCACTTGGATCATTCGTAGTGCCAGGGGATTCAGAGAGGTTGAGTGACAGGCCTGGGGTCCCACAGCCATTTCAAAGCAGAGCTGGGGCTGGGCTCCTTGACTTTGGGACCCTGTCTTCCACCCAAGACTCTGCCCTCCAGCTCCCCTGTCCTCCGCTGGGAGGAGGTGGATCCCCTGAAGCCTGCTCGTCCCAGTGCCAGGATGGGACTGGGGGGTGGATGTCCTCAGGAGGCAGAGGCCCACCCTCCATCTCCTTCGTGCTTGGCTGGGGGCCTGGTGCCCAGGGCCTCTCCCCTGATGACATTCCAGGGGGTCCTAACGTGTCTGTCTTCCTTCTCCTTCCTGCCCGGATCCCCAGGAGGCGAGGGGTAAAGCTCTACGGAAACGGTGAGTGAGGGCTCTGCCCTGGTGTCTTCCTCCCCTCCCTCCCCACCTCTCCTTGTGGATGGGCAGATGGAGAGAAAGCACTTGGATACTCTGTCAGCCAGAGCAGCTGGCCCAGCCTCAGTTTCACCTGCAGCTCCCACCCCTGAGGACAGGGCTTCCTCTTGGCAGCTCTCCGTAGGCCCCACACTCCCAGCAGAGATGTCATCCCTAACCTTTGAACCCCTCCTCCCACCTTGGGGTTGACTGTTGAGTGCTGAGAACCCAGAGGGGGCCAAACCCCAGCCCTCCTCCCCCAAACAGCCTCCTCCAGCCCATGACACCCGTTTCTCCCGGGACCCCTGTCCTCACATCACTGCTCTGACTCCTGCAGGCTGAGAGCTTTGCATCTCAGCCCCACTCTTGCTCCCGCCATGGCCCCCAGGAGCCTCTAAGGAGAGGCCTGTTCTCATTGGATTCGTGCTCGCCAAGGTCCCATTTTCTATCCTCCTTTGTTTGGGGCAACAGAATACAGGCTGCTGCATGTTGGCCAGGGCCCCAGCCTGCTCTGGGTCTTCGCCCCAGCAGTGACCTGGGCTCTGTGTCTGCAGAAGATTCAGTGAACTTGCTGAGTGATGGACAAGGCTCGGAGGAAAACTTCTCCATCCCTTCCTGCTATGGTGGCATAGGAGCTCCTGTGGGTAGGCAAGGTGAGAGCAGAGGCCAAAGGGGTCTGGGTCCCCAGCAGCAGGCAAGGGCCCCAGAGGAGAGAGGCCCAGAGGGACATTTCTGGCTGACCATGGCCATGGGACTGGCCCCCCCGACTGTGCGGAGCGGTGAGAGGACAAGTGAGCCCCCCCCCGACCCATCCAGGGTCGGGTTTGGCATAAAGCTAATTGGGCCCCACTTTTACTTAGCTCAGGAGGTGTGACCACGCCCCAGGCCAGGCTGTGGCTAGTGCCTCTGGAGTGGCCTGGCTGGAGTCAAGTGCAACGTCAGTGTGCCCAGGATCCAGGGTCAGAGGAGTGAAGGGCCTGAGGGTGAAGGTCTGCCTTCAGCTCTCTGCGTCCTGCTTTGCAGGGCTCTGGGCAAGGCCCAGTCCCCTAGGTGGCCCTCCTGGCTGGGCCCACACCGCCCCACAGGGCTTGGTGACCCTGCGATCATGCAGGTGCCTAGAGGGGGACGGGGCCCATCAGGGGAACTTTCCAGAGGAAGTAGGATGGATCGGGCATGGCAGAGGGGAGGCCCGCAGACAGGAGGAGCTGGGCGGAGCGCTGGGTAGGGGTAGGGCGGAGCTGGGAGCGGAGGAGCTGGGATGCGGGTAGGTTCTCCACTAGCTGTGTGTCTCAGATAAGCTTCTTCCTTCTCTGCATCTCCATCCCCTCCTCTGTGACCTGGCCCGGGGACACCCAGGTCAGCGTGTTGAGGTGAGGATTCGCTGAGGGGATCCCAGTGAATAAATGGTAGGAGGGGCGATGAGATGGAAGAGGAGGCAGAGAGAGCCTGGCCCCACCGCCACTCAGTCCAAAGCCAGTGTCCTCCCCACTGGGACTCTCAGGAGTGGTCACAGCGAGCAGCTCCTCCACTGCTCTCCGGTTACTTCTCACCAGCACCTGTGTCCTCAGGGCTCACCTGTCCTCTCACCGCTCCGCACAGAACAGTCCACACGGTTTGTGTTCCCTCCTCAGGGCACCTGCTCGCACCATTGGACAGTTTACTGACTCTCTCTGTGCCTCAGTTTCCTCCAGCAGCACTTCCTCGGGGGCATGTTGTAAGGATTGCACGAGTTGACAGGAGAGTGTTTAGAGTGGCCCCTCCTATCTGGGCGGCAGCTGTTACTACTATTATTTCCACTCCTGGGGCCCCCCCTCCCAGGACCCCTACACCTCAGCCTCGGCTCTCGCCGTGGGCTCCAGGACTCTGTCTGATTGGCAGCTACCGGGTCCCACAATGGGGAGCTGCTGACCATGGCGAGGAAGGTGCAGGACCTGGAGGAGCGGGTGAAGACCCAGGCTGACCAGATGCAGTCCAAGGTGGGACCCCAGTGCAGGCACAGCCAGGGTCCAGTCTGAAATGGGCGTCCAGGCTGGGGTGACCACTGAGGCTATTACTACTGCAGTGGGCCAGGGTGGGTGGGTTCCAGAACCATCTCCATCCCGAACTGCCCCCTCGAGGGCCCGGTGTGGCCTGAGACCGACGGGTCCCTGTGACCTGAGGAGAGAGGCCAGCGGTGTTCCCCACAGCGGGGCGAGGCGCGCAGGCCTCGGAGTTCGGGGCACACCCTCCCCTACCTCGGTGGCACCTCACGGGTCATCTGAGGTGCGGGAGCAGTGGTTATGCCAGAGGGGGCAGGGCTTTCAGCTCCCTAGTGCCCCACAGAGGCACACGCTCCAGATCTCCCCTCGGGAAGGGGCTCCCTTGAGCCCTTGGAACCACCAGGCCTGCCTGTTCCTTCCCTCCCCCCCATCCCTGCTCCCCGTCCTGTCACTGCAGGATGAGAGAATACAGTCCCTTGAGCAGTTGGTGACGATCCTCGAGGAGCAGAAGGGTAAGAGGCTCTCTCAGTGGCTGGTCCCGTGGCACCTCCCCTGGGCCGGTGGCCCCTGGGCATCAGGGCTCCCCGGCATCCGGTGGTGGGGTTGGTGCCCTCCGACGTGAGACTGAGTCCCCCGAGGGCAGCCTCAGCCTCAGGAGCCTCGCTTCAGGAGGGGGCGGCCTCCTCGGGGTCAGGAGGGCCTCCCTCATCGGGGTCAGGGAGAGGGGACCCCCGGAGTCTTCAGATGACCCTCAGGGCAGAGCTCTGGCCCAGGCAGCCTGGCCGCCTCCATGCTGGGGCAGCGGAACCCCTCCCCATCTCTCCTGAAGGCAAGATGTCCCTGCAGCGGCAGGAGGAGCTGGAGACGGCGTGCGAGCAGCTGCAGCGGCAGGTCCGGGAGATGGAGGTGAGAGGGGGGAGAGGGCGGTGAGAGGCGGGAGAGGGAGGTGAGAGGCGGGAGAGGGAGGTGAGAGGAGGGAGAGGGAGGTGAGGAGGGAGATGGAGGTGAGAGGCGGGAGAGGGAGGTGAGAGGAGGGAGAGGGAGGTGAGGAGGGAGATGGAGGTGAGAGGCGGGAGAGGGAGGTGAGAGGAGGGAGAGGGAGGTGAGGAGGGAGATGGAGGTGAGAGGCGGGAGAGGGAGGTGAGAGGAAGGAGAGGGAGGTGAGAGGAGGGAGAGGGAGGTGAGAGGAGGGAGATGGAGGTGAGAGGTGGGAGAGGGAGGTGAGAGGCGGGAGAGGGAGGTGAGAGGAGGGAGAGGGAGGTGAGGAGGGAGATGGAGGTGAGAGGCGGGAGAGGGAGGTGAGAGGAGGGAGAGGGAGGTGAGGAGGGAGATGGAGGTGAGAGGCGGGAGAGGGAGGTGAGAGGAAGGAGAGGGAGGTGAGAGGAGGGAGAGGGAGGTGAGAGGAGGGAGATGGAGGTGAGAGGTGGGAGAGGGAGGTGAGAGGCGGGAGATGGAGGTGAGAGGAGGGAGAGGGAGGTGAGAGGAGGGAGATGGAGGTGAGAGGCGGGAGAGGGAGGTGAGAGGCGGGAGAGGGAGGTGAGAGGCGGGAGATGGAGGTGAGAGGAGGGAGATGGAGGTGAGAGGAGGGAGAGGGAGGTGAGAGGAGGGAGAGGGAGGTGAGGAGGGAGAGGGAGGTGAGAGGCGGGAGAGGGAGGTGAGAGGCGGGAGAGGGAGGTGAGAGGAGGGAGAGGGAGGTGAGAGGAGGGAGATGGAGGTGAGAGGCGGGAGAGGGAGGTGAGAGGCGGGAGAGGGAGGTGAGGAGGGAGATGGAGTTGAGAGGCGGGAGAGGGAGGTGAGAGGCGGGAGAGGGAGGTGAGAGGCGGGAGAGGGAGGTGAGAGGCAGGAGATGGAGGTGAGAGGCGGCGGCCAGGGCGGTCCGCCCCTCAGGATCGGGGTCAGAGCCCACCTCTCCGGCCCCCTGGCCGCACCCCGCACCGAGCCCTGCTCTGGGGTCCCCCGCGGGGCTAACCCGGAGCTGACAGAGCCAGAAAGGTGTCCGGAGTGGGGCACACTCCTTCCGCCCGGGCTTCTGCTTCAGTTTCACCTTGAACCACACTTCCCTCCGGCCACGGCCCTGCCTCTGGTTCTCCGACCACATTGAGCAATTTCTCACCTCAGGGCCTTGGCCCAAGCCGATCCCTCTGCCTGCAGTTATTTCCCACCTTCTCTCATCCTCCCTCCAATCAAGGCAGGGCCTCCCGGGAGCCCCTCTCCCACTGCTTCCTTAGGCCCCATCTCTCTCCTGCCTCCCCCAGGGGGCTTCCACCCTCCTGTCCTTGCCGTCCGCCCAGGACCTAGCATGACACCTGGCCATGTGTGTCTGCTGAACTGAATGTGGCATCTCAGTCACCCTTGTCGCTTGCCTTGCCCCATTCATCCAGCAGGGCTCACAGGAGGGACCCACGTTTCAGGGAGGGTCCTGGGGGCAGGCTTGGTCAGTCCTGTCACTCCCGCTGGCCCACCAGAAGCTCCTCCTGGGGTCCAGGCTCTCCCTCTCCCTCTCCCTCTCCATGTAGGGTTGCCTTCCAAAGGCTCTGACCTAACTTAAGGCCACAGCAGCAAGCCCACTGCCGGGCCAGCTGAGCGCCCCGGGCCTGCTCACCTGGCTGTGGGCTCCTCTGAGGTATCGCAGCCCCTCTGGTCACATCACTCACATGTTTATTGCTTCCTTAACTTAACGAACTCATACAAAGCATCTCCTGTTTCCCAGCCACTGGGAGGTAGATGTGGTCCCGCCCTCATGAGGCTGAAAGTGTGGAAGGGACAGAGACAGAAGCAAGGACACGGGAAGACACACAAGAGCACAGATATGATGACATTTCAGTGGGTGGCACAACAGCGATTTGGTCCACCCTGCGGGTGACATTGGGCAAGAGATCTAGAGGCTGTGAGGGGACATCAGGGGAAGAGTCCAGGCTGAAGACATGAGCAGCTCCCCCTCCTCCCCTCCCCATAGGAACTTGGCTTCAGGTGGGTGGTTATGTGAGCGAGAGGGACAGCCAAACGAGGGGAGGGGATCACATGGGAGGGGGAAGACTCCCCCATAGAGTGGGTTGGATTCTGTCCTGCAGGAATGGGGAACCACAGGTTTCAGTTAGGGTAGTGGGTGGGGGAAGGGCAGGTAGAATTGTCCGGGAGGGAGCTGACCGAGGCTCGAAGGAGGGTGGCAGCAGAGGAGTGCCGTGGAGGGGACAGATTTGGGGTGCCCAGGGGCGGCAGGGAAGGGCGCCGTCCATGAGGCCGAGGTGGAGGGTGCTGTGGGCGGAATGCAGAAGACCTGGAGGGGGAGAGGTCTGGGAGGTGGGACAAGGGGTGGTCACCGTGTGGGTCAAGTTCACCTTGAGAGGCCTGTTAGCCAACTCAGTGGGGACGGTTGGCAACGTGGAACCAAAGAGGAACCGCCTGTGTTACAAGAGGTGGAGACAGAAGTGTGCCCACTGGGCTGGCGCCGAGCAGGCTGTTGGGAGCTGCACCTGAGACATAGGCTGAGGAGGGAGAGGGAGATGAAGAACCAGCAGCAGGAAGTGTAGACAGTTCACCAGTTTTCCTGTGGGGAGTTGTGAGAGCCAGCCCCGGGGAGGCTGTATGCGGGTGGTGCATCCTCCTGTCCTCAGAGCAAGTGTCCCTGCCCCTCCTCCCACTGGGCCAGGTCCGCCTGGCTCCCCGCCGCCCTCCTGGCTGCCCTGGAGATCCTGTGCCAGGTGTGCGGGTACTGAGTCCTCCTCACAAGCTCACGGGGCAGGTGCTGTCCTCTCCGCTGTGTAAGGAGGAGCCCGAGGCCCTAGGGGGTGAAGTGGCCCCAATTTACAGCGACAAAGTTGCCAAGACCCCAAGCCCACCCCCTCTGCCCAGCCGGCTCTGGGAGCAGAGGCCTGAGGCTGGGGACTGGGCCGAGCCGCCTCTCTCCCCGAAAGGGGCCGAGCTGACAGGCCCCCTCTCCCCCCAGCGCTTCCTCGGGGACTACGGTCTGCAGTGGGTGGGCGAGCCCAGGGAGCACGAGGACTCGAGCAGCTCCGAGGATGACGAGGAGTGGATGATAGCCAAGAAGTTCTGGAAGCCAGGTAGAGTGGGGGTCACCCAGCCCCTCCAATAAAGGGAGCTCTCCAGCAGCTTCCTTTCAGCCAGAAGCAGCCAGAGGCCATCTCGCTCCGGCCCCGCTGCCTCGCACAGATGCCTGGGACAGCCACACCTGCCACTGACCCCGACGGGCGGGACGGGCCTCGGCCCCATCACTAACCCGAACCTGCAGCCGGTTCCTCCTCTGGTCTCCCCTCACACGCTGCCTGGTCAGCTTTCACAGGCCCAGAGACATAAGATGCAGTGAGACCTCATTTTCCTCAGGCATCATGGTTTACGAAAGGTCATCCATCCGAAAGCTGTTGCTTTTAAAAGCCGTCTCTCTGTGCTGGACGCTGGCCCTCAGTTCCAGGCTCAGCCTGCTCTTTGGGCTGTCTTTCCCGAATCATTCACGCCAGACCTGCTTCTATGGGACTCACCGCTTTTATTTTTAAACATATCTTATTGATTTTCTTACAGAGAGGATGGAAGAGGGATAGAGAGTCAGTAACATTGATGAGAGAGAAACATTGACCAGTTGCCTCTTGCACACTCCCGACTAGGGATGTACCTGCAACCAATGCACATGCCCTTGACCGCAATCAAACCTGGGACCCGTCAGCCTGCAGGCTAATGCTCTACCCACTGAGCCGAACTGGTTTCAGCCACTCTTTTATTTTTTAAATTGATTTGAGAGAGACAAGGAGAGAGAGAAACATGGATTTGTTGTGTCACTTATGCATTCATTGGTTAATCCTTGGTGTGCTGGGATGCCACTCCAGCCAAATGAGCTACCCCACCAGGAAACCCCTTTTATTTTATAAATATTTTTTATATATATACACACCAGTATAAATTCAAATTTTAGAGAAGGAGGGAGAGGGGTAGAGAGATAGAAACATTGATGAGAAACATCCATCAGTTGCTTCCTGCTGGGATTGAGCTGGCGACCTGGGCATGTGCCCGGACTGGGAATTGAACCGGTGACCTCTTGGTTCATGGTCGATGCTCAGCCACTGACCCACACTGGCCAGGGCACCACTTTTTATTTTTAATTCGATTGCTAATAGCTAGAGAGATTTGGGGTCGTAGAACGAACTGACTGTTTCTGAAAGCCGGGTCTGTTCTCTTCAAAGAGTGGACGGTCGTTGCCTCCATTCAGCTCTTCTGCCCGAGGAGCAGCTTTTGCTCCTGGATTCCCCTCCTGGCTTCGACCCTCCCCTCCACTGCCCGGACCCCAGATGCCAGCCTGCTCCTCCCCCGGGCCCCTCGGATCCACAAAGCTGGCTCGTGAGGGCTCTGATGCTCTGTTCTCCCTCAGTAGGTTGGACACCATGTCCTATGGGCCTGGGCTCGCCTCAGGGAAGAGGGCCCAGCAGGGGGGAAGCCTTGGGAGAGCTTGGCCTGGGGCTGGATGATTCACCCTTCCCACCAGCACTGAGCCTCAAATGGATGCTTGCCTGAGCTTCAGGTATTGGTGCTCCGGGGTATTCGGAGACATGAAAGGGACAGGCCTGCTCTGGTCAAACAGGTATTGAGCCTCAGGGCTGAGAACTCCATGAACTCTGAGCTCACCATCCCTTCCCTGACCCCCTCTGAGCTCCTCGCCCCTTCCCTAACCCCCTATGATCAGCGCCCCCACCCTTACCCCCCACTGAGCTCATTCCCCGCACCCAGTCATGCCCTCCTACATCCTCCCTCCCCCTGCCAGCTACCTCCTCTGCCTACCACCCTTTCTCCCAAAACCTCCCTCCCCTGCTCAGGCAGCACAGACTCCATGGCTGCAGCAGCCTGGCTTGTCCTTGGGCAGCCTTTGAGCTCCTGGAAATGGCCTTACCTAGACCCCAGGCAGCCTACTCTCCTCCCACCCTCACTTCCCCTTCAGGCCAGAGCTGTTTCCCTTGAGGTGCCTTGTCCCCTCTTATCCCCTCTGAGGCTCAGCTTAAACAAATGCCGCCGAGTGCCTGCTCTGTGCCAGGCTGCAGTGGCCCCCAGGCTCGTGGGAAGGGGCTGTGCATTAGAGTCCTCGTCTGTAGAATGACTGACGCCTAGGCCACCGAGAGCATCGTTGCCATAGTGCGTGGGGAGTGCTCTGCAGGCTGACCCTTGGCACATGGACAGTGACCATGAGCTGTTGTTGCTTAGCTTTGCGATGCCCCGGAGTGCTCAGCACCGTGCTCTGCCCATGGGCCTGGCATGTGCACATGCATGTGATTGGTGTGTGGTCCCCAGGTGCCCAGGTCTGGGTGATCGGAGCAACGGCGACGCTCAGCAGCGGGGGCCAGCGATTTGGGGGTGGCCCTGGCAGAGTGGGGAATGTGGGTAAAGTCCCCAGAGCAGGGCGTGACTTGCAGGTTTGTGGAAATAGTGGGTCCATTTCCGGTTCACCAGTCTGAGGTGGAGATGGGACATGCTGGGCACCGCCTTGTCTTTCATGGCAGCGATGGTCCTCCCAGCGAAGGTGCGGAGAACCCACCGCGCACCTGCTGATGGCGCCAGGGTCTGCCCTCCCTCCTCTGGGCTCTCTAGCTTGGACAGTGGCACTTACCAATGCCATCGCCACTGGCTGGCGCCCTGTCTCCACTCAAGTACGGACCCAGGGAGGAGCAGGACTCTGGGCCTAACATGTTCTCTGAGCTGCTGCTTGCGCAGCCCCTCTTGGTCAGGCCCAGGGCTGGATGCTCTAGCCTGGGTACAAGAAGTGTTTGGGCCCTGGCCGGTGTGGCTCAGTTGGTTGGAAAGTCCTCCTACACACCAAAAGGTCACGGGTTCGATTCCTGGTCAGGGCACATATCCTGGTTGCAGGTTTGAGCCCCAGTCAGGGCACCTGCTAGAGGCAACTGATTGATGTTTCACTCTCACATTGGTGTTTCCTTCTCTCCCCCTCTCTCTCAAATCAGTAAAAACATGCCCTTGGGTGAAGATTAAAAAAAAAAAAAAGTGTTTGGTGTGGTTGGAAAGTCAAACAAATTACAACAGCCTGTGGCACCTGTGGCCAGGGCCAGGGAGTGGCTCAGGGGCTTCAGGAACCCGGAGGCACCAGCCGGCCAGCCTCAGGGGAAGGGGCTTCCGGCAAGGCTGCTCAGAGTGGGTGGTGAAAGAGCAGCTCGAGCCCAGCGATGAGCAAGAGGATGGGGGCTAGTGACACAACCGCACCTGCCAGCACTTCCTCAAACAACCCGTGCAGCGGGGCTGTCATTGTTCTCATTTTACAGAGGAGGAAACTGAGGCCCAGAGAGGTGGGCCCACTGCCCAGGGCCACGCAGCTTGGAGGCAGCAGCCCTAGCCCTGGGGCTCCAGAGCATGAAGCGAGACCATAGTGAGCGCAGTCCGGGGAGCACAGGCTCTGACGGTGCCCGGAGTTGGGCCCAGGAGTTTGGACTTGCTCTCCATGCCTGCCTACTCCCCTTTTTAATGAAACCACGGGCCCTCGAAGCTGGATGAGGCCTCAGGGATGACCTTGCTGCACCTCTCCTTGGAAAGGGACCCCAAGTGAGCAGTGTCTGAAGAACCACACTGACAGGCAGCGTGTGGTCACTGAGAACAAAGGCTTCGAGACACCCGACCCTGCAAGCTGCAGGGCCCTGGGCATGGTGCCTTCCTCGTCTGCAGAACGGGAGTGGCACGCCTGCCCCTGGTGCCTGCTGTGAGGGAAACACCGAGTCATTATCATCTCGGTAGACAGTTGGACTTTGTGGGTAGGATGAGGATTCCTCTTATCTGCCCGTCCCATGCAGAGGAAAGCTGCTGCTCAGAGAGGAAATGCCTCACTTGACCTCTGACCCGCCTTATCCCTGGTCACCTGGCTGCACCGGGTCAGGCTTCTGCCTGCTTGGGTTGGTTCTGACGGGCTCTTCCTGCCTCACCCTCTCAGCCCTGCTTCCTCCGTGCCTCCCCTGCAGTGCTTCACGCAGCACCGCCCTGCCCACCTGCTTTCACTTCTCCACTCACAGCCACGGGCTGACACCTGTCGGGCTGATTTTCTCAGCAAACTTTTCCCCCTCTCATTATAATTATTATTATTATTATTACAAATGTTTTTATTGATTTTAGGTTGAGGAAGGGAGATGATGAGAGGGATAGAAACATTAATTCTAGAGAGAATCATTGATTGGCTGCCTCCTGCACACTCCCTACTGGGGATCCAGCCCAAAACCTGGGCATGTGCCCTGACTAGGAATCCAACCATAACCTCCTGGTTCATGGGTTGATGCTCAGCTACTGAGCCACACCGGCAGGACTCTCTCTCATATCTTCTTGGCATTCTGCCTGCCTCTTCCCCTGCAAACCCCCCATGTCCTGTCAGCTCCCAGAAAAAGCCCCCTGGCCCCAGGAGGCGCTGGACTCTCAGGCAGCAGATCTGACGGTCCTCCTGGCCCTGCTCGCTCGCGGGGTCTGCTTGGGCCAAGTCGGCTTGGCCTCACCTTTCTAGGCCTCGCTTTCCCCACCAGTAAGAATGCAGGGACCAGAGCAGACCTTGAAGCCAAGCTTTTCTGTTGTTATTTTTAAGTTTACCATTGTGTTCTGAAAGTAGTTGTTAAAGGGAAACAGTGTCCTGACATGGTTCTGGCTCAGACCAGGGATGCCGTGTTCTGTGACTTTTCCCCGGGAGCCTCAGGGCCTCCGGGACGAGCCGGGGCAGTGCAGCCCCTCTAGCAGTGGAGAAGGAAAGGGGAGGTAGGGTGGGGAGGACAGCAGGAGCCTCCTATTTCAGCAGCACAAAGGCAACCGGAAATGGCCACCCACATCTGTACTTCCCCTGGTGTAGCCACTGTCGTACTGTAGGGAAAGGAATCAGGTCTCCAGGGCCCTGACCCACATCCTGTGGCGGGGTGGCTGTCCTGGTGAAAAACAGCTTCCAAGAAGGCCCCAACAGTTTGGTGAGGATTACATGCTAGTAGATGGCTTCCTGGGGAAGGACTGAAAACAGGCCCCTGCCTTCTGCCTCTTCTGCTCTGGCATCTGTCCCGGGCGTCCCACCACCCCTTCTACACCCCCTGCAGCTTATGCACGGCTGTCTACGCAGCACAGTTTTTCAGAACAGGAGGCCAGAGCTCCTGTCGGCTTCTCAGAGGGTCTGTGACCCAGAAATAGTTGCACACCCGAGATCTGTCCCACATGTTCCACCCAGCAGCTGTTCGGACATCTTCCTTAGTAGCCAGCTGTCCTTCCTGCGACCCCTTTCTCCCGATAGTGCAGGTGGGTGAGAGAAACAGACTCTAGGGTCAGCCCCTCCTCTAACTTGCCTGAGGGCCTGGGGCAAGTCATTTTTTATTTTATTTTATTTTTTATCTCTGTGGGCCTGTTTCCTCCTGCCTCATAGCCTCTGGGTTGGCCGGAGATCCGTTTTCTGCCGGTGGAGTAGGTAACAATAGCTAACGTGGACAGCGTGCTTGTTCCCAGCTAGCCCTTACATGGTCATCTTCTTGGAATCCGGCTGCTAACCCAGCACCTGACACAGATCAGATCCTGCTCTTGCCTCTTCCTCTGTGCACCCCTAAGCATGCCATTAATCTTCTCTAGCCCTCAGCTTCTTCATCTGAAAAATGGACTGATTATAGCCCTACAGCACAGGGTTGGAGGAAGAGAGAATGGGATAATGGATATTAAACCCCCAGCACAAAGTATGCACTCAATAGCCCAGCCGACATGGCTCAGTGGTTGCGCGTCCACCTATGACCCATAGGTTTGATTCCTGGTCAGGGCACATGCTCAGGTTGCAGGCTCAATCCCCAGTGTAGGGTGTGTAGGAGGCAGCCAATCAATGATTCTCATCATTGATGTTTCTCTCTCTCTCCCCCTCTCCCTTCCTCTCTAAAATCAATAATGATAATAAAAAGTATGTGTTCAATAGAAGATAGCTATTAATATCATCCAGTGTTAGCTGTCCTTCCTCCTCCTCAGGTGGTCACTTAAGGAGATGTTAAAGCCACTGCTCATTATGGGAGAGGGCATGGAAGCCAGGGCTGCTAGGGCACATGGGAGTCAAGAAGAGAGGCTCATAGGTGTCTGTCCTCTAGCAGCGGACTCATTGGTGCCCCATGAAGTGGACTATGACAGGCTGCTGGCCAGCCTGAAGAATCTCGGTGAGCTGGTGGAAGACGGTGACACCCAGGTGGAGCCAATGCCCAGAGGAGCACAGGCCCATGGTCTTGAGCCCATCCCACTGAAGCTGTACCGGAATGGCATAATGGTATTTGATGGGCCCTTCCGGCCATTCCATGATCCCTCCACACAGGTAAGAGCTGGGGGAAGGGAAGACAGGCCTTTGTGCTCCCCACTCTGCTTATCCTTAGTTGGAGATGGCGGGGCCCAGTTTACCCCTATGGGTACCCAGTCCTATGCAAAACTTGCAGAGTTCCTATCCCACCTCTGCTAAATGAGCCTGAGGCCCAGTCCTTACCTTTCCTCTCCCCCTATAGAGCTGCCTCCGAGACATATTGGACGGCTCCTTCCCTGCAGAGCTCCAGAGCCTGTACCCTGATGGGGTCCCCTTTAAGGTGACGAGCTGCTCCTCAAACCAGTCAGCTACTCCCTAGGTGGGAATGTTGGAGGTGGTGGGGATAAGCAGTTTCCTCAGGCATCACCCAGTCTGAGGTTTGAAGCAGATGCCCCCCTTCAGGGGACCCGATCTGATGAGCTTCAGGAAGGTGAGCCTGAAGCCGGGCTGGGAAGTGAGTGGGGCTGCTGCCATGGCAACAGCTGACATAGCAGCAGCCAAGACAACCTGTAGCTGAGCAGCAGGCAGCGCCCCCCCTGCTGGCACTCTGAAGGCCTAGCCCTCCGCCACGCCCCTCCTCCAGCATTTGGGACAACTTGATTGCCTGGAGTCCCTGAGGAGTCTGTGCAGAAGTAGCTGGGCTCCCCCTAGAGGCTCCGGGAGCCATCTGATTGGGATGGAAGGTAGTGCCATTGTGGGGCGAGGGCCAGGGCAGAGGAATATATTGGGGCTAAAGCACATGAGATGGAGCTGGTCCCTGCTGGTGTGTGATTGGGGCACATGAGGCAACGTCCCAGAGGGTGGTGTGTTAGTTGCACAATGAGAGCATGTGAGGGAGTGTGGACCACCATGGCTTGGAAAATAGTGGGAGTCATGGTTGGGGGGCCTTGTCAAGACAGAGGCTCAGGAGGTGCCTTCCTGGGGAGGCGAGATGTGCAGTGATGGGGTCTGCACTGCAAACTACAGGCAGCAAGAGCTTTGCCCTCTCCTAACACCCTCATCCCTCCCCTCCCTGCAGGCTCCCGAAAGGAGCTTTCTGAGGAGGGTGACAGGACTGTGGTTCCAGTGAGGGCTTGCAGGAAGGGCCCATGTACGCAATAGCATGAACTACAACTCTCTTGCTCTGTCCCAGGGGTTGCATCAGACTATCCCTTGGGCCTATTCCCGGGGCCTGGGGCAAGCAGGGGTAGAGGTGGAGCCAGCACTGAAGATCTGGTCCTGCCGCTGCTGTCTCCCATCCTTCTTGTCAGGTGAGTGACCTGCGCAATCAGGTTTACCCAGAGGATGGGCTGGACCCATTCCCAGGAGAGGACCGAGTGACAGGCATGCAGAGGATTCGAAAGGCCCCACTCACGGAGCACACAGGTGAGGCTGGCCCTGAGGCTGAGCCAGGTGGCAGGGGTGCTGACAGGACAAGGTCCAGCTGGCCGCCTCCGTCGTCACTCACAGCCCCTCCCTGTTACAAGGTTCCCACTGCCCCTCCCCACAGGTTCCAGGATGACCCCTGAGAAGTTTCTGAGCAGGCTCCCCAAATTAGTGATCCGTCAAGGCGAGGTGATTGACATCCGGGGCCCCATCCGGGATGCCCTGCAGGTGAGGCCAGCCTAGCTCCCCCAGTCTCCCTCTCCCTTTTTTAAAGGCAAGATTTCCTTTTGTTTTTTATGAGTTGATTTTAGAGAGAGGGAGAGAAACATCAATCCATCGCCTTCAGCACGCGCCCCAACGGAGCCACACCGCCAGGGCACCTCCCCATCTTCTTGGGGGCTTTACCAACAACCCTGGCCCCGCCTACCACAGTGTTTGTGTGGAGGCCCAGCCTTGGGGGTCCCTGAGGAGGGTCTAGGTGGAGAGATGGGTGTCTCAGATCTGTCCCACTGTCTTCTAGAAACGAGTGGTGAGGGCTCAGGACTGGGACTGAGAGCAGCTGGGTTGGCAAGGGGGTGGCTGGAAGAAGGGGAAAAGTCAGCATCCAGGCCGGAGGTGGGCCCAAGGCCTAGGCCGCCCCCTCAAGTTCCAGCCCAGAAGAGCCTGGAGAGCCCTCTGGGCCCTCACACTGCTCCTCCTCCTCTGCCTCCCCACCTGTGACAGGCAGCAAACCTGTTTCCCAGGACTCCACCTCGTTTGCCCCACACTGCCAAGTCCTATCTGAACTTCTGGGTCCGTCCTTCTCTCCATTCCCACGGCCGCCCGACTTAGTCTGGGCTCCAGAATGCCTCTCCCGCTCAACTGCAGTGGTCTCACCGCCCACGTCCACTCCTGACCTGCCAAGCATCCTCCCCTAACCAGCCTCCTTTTAAAAATGTAAACTGGATCTTGGCTTTTTATTGAACCCTCTGGTGGTTCTTGGGACATGGGTTAAGTCCTGTCTTTTTACTCTCCGCCCCCCCCCCCCCCCCCCCCCCGCTCCCACTCCCCACTCCTAACCTTTTCTTCCTTCCAGCCCAACCTATTCCCAGCTTCCGTCCCACAAACTGACACTTCCCCAGAATATCTCCTCTCAGTCTTCCCTGTCCTGGGACCTTCCCATGCTGCCTGGAATACCCTCTCCATCTCGTAGGACTCCTCCTCTTCCTCCAGCCATTCCTCTAGGGAAATCTCCCCTGACCCACCGGCCTCAGCATCCAGCCTGGTCATCATGAGTGTGGGGTTCTGTTCCCTCCACTACACTTAGGGACCTCAAGTCTTCTTGTGGGAATGATGGGGCAGCGTCCCAAAGTTTCCGTTCCATCGCCTCTGCCTGCACTCTCCTTCACACAGAACACCCCTCTCCCGGAGGCTCACTGGTTTAATGAATTCCCCGTCACGAACAAGTCCCCTCTAAGGGTGGGGGAGAGGGGTGTGACTGGCAGGACTCAGGGCTCTGTCCACTCCACCGATGCCTTCCAGATCTGCTGCCCGTGGCCTCAACCGGTCCAGGAGATCGTGGTGGAGACGCCTGCCTTGGCTGCCGAGCGTGAGAGGTGAGGGCAGAGGGGAGGGGAGAACCTGGGGGTTGGGCTGTGGGGCACTGAAGGCCTTTGGGCCCGCAGGAGCCAGGAGTATCCTGAGTCGCCTGTGCCCCCGTTCTCCATGCTGCGCATCAAGTCTGAGAACGGCCAGCAGGCCTTCCTGCTAATGATGCAGCCTGAGGACACCATCGGGGGTGTGAGAGCCCTGCTAGCGGAGGCCAGGTGGGTGCAGGGCCGGGAGAGGATGCAGTGGGCCTCCGGTCCCAGGACCCACGACCTGGCCTGATGTATTCTGCCCGGTCCGCAGGGGCATGGACCCAAACGCCTTTGAGATCTTCAGTGCGTTCCCGCCCAAAGTCTACCACGAGGATCAGCTCACGCTGCAGGAGGCCGGACTGGTGCCCAACGCAAATCTGCTACTGCGGCCGAGCCGGGCCCCGCCGCCGCCGCCTGCCAATGGACCCCAACACGGCTCCCAACCCAAATAAAGCGCCCGCCCCAACACCAGCTGCTTCCTGAGGCTCCTCTGCCTGCGGGGCAGCCCCGCCAGGCGCCAGGGAAAGCTGGGGCCCAGCTGGGCCGGGGAGGGGGCGGCGCCGACTGCCCTCTCGGTAACTTGAGCCCCAGCTGGCAGGCCTGGCGGCTGGGTCTTTGTCCTCTAGGTTCCTCTTTCTCCACAGAAGGGTTAAGCGGATCCAGCGAAGGGAAGGCGGGCCCAGCTGGGGCAGCCGGCAGATCCCTGTACACAGATACGCACAGAACCACAAGCAGGTGGGGACACTGCAACACTATACACAAAGCACGGCCCCCAAACTGGCCGAACTACAGCTGTGTACCCGTTCCCATGACACACCCACACTAAGCCAACCTGCTGGAACACAGGCAGACAGCCACACGGTCCAGCCACATTATTGACAGACATGCAAATGTGCGGTACACATCAAGACACAGGTGTGTCACGGGCCATCACATGCATATGAGCTGGAAGGGGCCCCACCCAGTTTCCAGAAACCATTGGTCCACACAGGTATGTGTGTGTTGGACACGTTTCCAAACACATGCATTATCACACACAAGTGCCACACGAGGGTACAGCTCAACCGACCTGCCCTGCCCTCAGCAGCACAGCCTCAGCCGCCTCACACCCACCGGAGCAGGAACTCAGGATGTCTAGGCAACACCAAACAGACAAGGCACCAATGGAACGGGGCATTTAATTGTCTCTAGGGTGCTCCCAGGTTGGGGATTGCGGGGCCTTTGGCAGAGCCCAGGCTAATGGAACCAACCAAGATGCCCATTAGCCAGTGCCAGGCAGGGTGGCAGTCTCAGGGCCAGGTGGAGACAGCCAGCACTTGGGCTGTTGCTTAAGACAATTTCTGAGACTGCTGGGTCAGGAATGCTGCCTCTGAATGCGGAGAGGGGGCTACAGTTAAAGGGAGGGGGAGGGTTTGGGTTGGGGGACAGGGCTCCAAGGTCAGAGGTTAGGAATGACAGGGAGTTGGTCACAAGGTCCTTCATGGCCCACAATGGCTGGGGGCTGGGGAATGCGGGGAGGGAATGCAGTTGGCCGCCTTGGGCTTGGCTCAGGCCAATTTCAGGAACTCCTGCAGCGTGTTTTGTTCCACCGCCTCCACAAACAGCTCATAGTCCTGGGGGAGGAACGAGAGAGGTGGTCACCTGAGTGCTGGCGCTGTCTCAGGTCTGGCTCTGCCATCTATAACGCCCCAACCCCTACCCCCAGGCCCATACCCCACAGTACTGGTCTCCATTAACAATCTGGGGTGGGGTGGCCTTGGGGTTGCCCGCCAAGGCTCGCATCTCATCCCGTAGGGCGTTGTCCTGGGAGATGTCCACTAGCTGGTACTGGATGCGCTTCCCATCCAGGATGCGGGTTACTTCGCTCTGCTGGGATTTGATCTGGGGGCAGAAGGTGGGTGGGGGTTATGAGCAAGCTGGAGGACTTGGGGTGGAGGAAAGGAACCCTGGGCAGACAGGGAGTGTGGCGAGGAGCTTCTGTCCCCCTGTCCTGACCACTGGGACTTTTGAGGACCAGCCAGGCTCGCGGTGGTATAGGGGGAGAGGGACCACCAACCATGGAGAGGGAAGTCAGAATGCAGGGAAGAGGGATTAAGCTCAGGGTGGGTAGAGCCAGGAGCTCAGCGGTGGGGAGGCAGTGTAGGCCTGGGTAGAGGCTGGGAAGGGACCACCCCTGCCCAGATCCACGCATGGTGAGAGAGAAGGGAGGACGCCCGGAAGAGGGTGCAGAGAATGGGCGTTCGAGTGACGGAGGACGGGCGCGGGCAGCTCATGCTGGGGCTGCTGAGGCCCCAGGATGCGCGATGAAGGCTCTCACGTTGGGGCCGTGAGAGCTCAAGGTGGGAGCGGACCCAGGAGGCCGTGCCGGAGCCTCGCGGCCCCCGCCCCGCCCTCGCCCTGGGGGCGGTCCCGGCGCCCCCGCTCCCCCCCGAGTGGGCCCCCGGCAAACACTCACTTCGCGTGACCCGGTGACCGACGTGCTGTAGACTCGCAGGCCGCTCATGCTGGGGAGGACGGTGGCGGGCGGCGGAGGGCGGAGGGCGGCGGCGGCTGCAGCTGCACAGCCGGGAGACTCGGCGCTCGGGAGCGGTTTCCTTCCTGCTCAGCCCGGGAGTCAGCGGCTCCGGACCAATGAGCGGCGCGGGCGGGGGCGGGGCGGGGCGGGCTCAGCGCACGTCCCCTCCCCTCCCCCTCGGGGCTGGGTGCTCGGGACCCCAGTCCCACGCCGGACTGGCCCTTCTCTCATCCGGGCGGTGTGAGGCTGGGGAGGCCGGGAGGGCAGGGGCGAGGGTTCGGCAAAGGCCGCCTCCACAGCCTCACCGGGGGTTGCCGCACCCAACCACCCATCCCCGGTGCCACGACAGCACAGCGCGGCTCCGGGCTTTCAACTTTGAAGCCTGTGCTCAAACCTCAAGTTCCCAAGCTAGGGGACCTGGCTCCCAGGGGCCCTTCCATCAAGTCCACCAGGAGACACCCAAATATGGCTAACCCCCCAGGACAGGAGGCACACCAAGCAGGGACAGCCCCTGCTTTGCCCAAAGTTCCTCTCCACGCATGCAGGTTCAGGCCGGGAAGGGAGGCGGCAGGAGACAGGGCCACGCCCTCAGGGAGCCAGAAGGAGGCCAAGAGGCTGCTAGTTCTGGAAAGTCAGTGTCAGGACTCCTGTTAAAGACCCACAGCTGCCCCAGCGAGCTCCGTCTGTCTGAGTGGATGGAGCTTCAGCCTGAAGGGTCCCAGGTTTGATTCCTGTCAAGAGCACCCGGCTGGGTTGTGGGCTCCATCATCAGTGGGGGCGTGCAGGAGGCAGGTGATTCATGATTCTCTCTCATCACTGATGTTTTTCTCTCTCCCTCTCCATTCCTCTCTGAAATCAATACAAATATTAAAAAATAATAATAAATAAAAAAGGATCCACTTGATCTTGAGGTAACCCAGCTCAACCCCAATTGGAGCTGCAGATGGCACTTTGAGACCACTACTTCAGGAAAAATTCAGGGGGCTCAGAGGGAGTGGACTCCAGCAACCAACCCAACTTTAGAGACTGCTATCTGCCCGGGCTTGGGCATGTTGCCCCTGAGCAGTCTCCCCAGAAGGCAATCCTAGCGCCCTGAAGCAAACAGCACCCTGCCTCTGGGGAAGCCACTTCCTCATGGTGGCAGTTGACTTCCTCTCTGAGGATCACTGATCCCTTCCAATGGCAAATTTATCTATGATTCACAGCAGCTTTGCGCAACAGAAAGTTGTGTGGGAAGAGATCTAATTTTTCCCGTAGAACAATAGAGAAGTAGAGATACAGACACGAGGCTGGGCCTGCCAACGGTCCCTCCTTGCTGTCTGGGAACTTGGCTAAACTCCCAGCTTTGACTTCAACAAGCCAAAATAAGGGGTGGAGTAAGGGGCCGTGGTGATGGAAGGCAATGGAAAACTGAGGAGTCTGTAAATTTTTATTTTGTAATCAAAATAGGCAATACAAACCAGTTGACATAACAACAATTCATATAAATAACTGCTTATAAACTTTATGAGGAAAAATACCCGTGAGCATGGTGGCTGGGCTTCCAGCACAGGGTGGAGACCAAGGAGGCGGTTCTGCTTTCAGGAGCGGAGGCAGGAGCCCAGAGGCTAAGGGGACGGCTGGGTGGGGCTGCTCTGAATGGAAGGGATAAGTCACTCCATAAATAAAACACAACTTGTAAAAACACTTGAGTCTCATTCAGACCCAGGAGTGAGGTCTAGGATATTGCCCTGGCAGCACAAAGCTGAGCGAGAATCTCATGGTTGCTGTTAGAGGCTCCTATAACTGTTCGGTGTTCCCCATACCTACACATGGCCTCCACTTGGCTGGGCTCCAGCTCTTAGGGGGCCTGGGCCCAGCTGGGTAATCAGATACAAACAACTGTGAGATAGATGCTCCTTAAATGAGGCAAGAGAAAACCGAAAGCAGAGAGTTCCGAGGCCCCAGAGAAACAGACAAAAAAAACAGAAAACACTGAAAACTAGACCTTAAAGCTAACCTGTACTGGGTGCTCCAAACTCTCAAGGAGCCCAGAGCATTAACAGGAGCTCCCCCAACAAAGAGGCACAAATCAGGGCTGGACATTGGCTCCAGCCCCAGGGTGAGGGGATGAGCAGCTTGACAGTTGCCTGTGGTGTTTTGGGGGAAATCCTGCCTAAACACAGAATCACAGGGAAGAGTTTGCACTCAAAATCCAAGGGGGCTACCTGGGTGGCTAAAAATCAAGAAGGGAGCTAAGGCCACAGGGCAGCTGCAGAGTGGGGTCTCCTATAAAATAGCACAGATGACAGAGCCCCGGCTATAATCCTTGGCCTCCAATTATGTGGGCACTATGCTAACAAATAGATCACCCTGAGGTGTCTGTGACAAGAGCCCTGAGAAGCGGTGGGACTGGGCCTAAGCAAGCCCAGGAAGCCAGCTCAGCTCCCAGGAAGGCTGGCACTGGGGCCTGAGGATTCTTAAATGGCCATTGTTACTCTACTCTGCCTTTCCAGGCCTCTCTAATGAACTCTGGGCAACAGCAGGACCAAGGTATGGAGTGGGAATGAATGTGGATCCACCCCAAAGGATGGAGAAGGGAAGTGAGCAGCCTGTTTGTCTTTGACATCAGCCTGGGGCTGGGAATAGTCTGTGAAGACTTATCAGGTGACCTGCAAAAGTTAATTAGTAACTCAGCCTCACAGAATGAATCAAGATGGCAGGACAAATGCAATCCAACAAGGCAAAGCCAGTGTGTGACAGGGCAGGCACAGTTCCCTAGTCAGCTCCTGGCCCCAGAGCAGGCTCTTACCTCCCTTCTACACCTTCTCTCTGGGAATAGCAGCAAACAGGAGGCAAGAGATTGTCGGGGCAGGGCCTGCTGGACTGGGCTCTTGGCACACCAGATTTTTTCTTGGGGAATACAACCTGTCCCATGCCCAGCAATCCTCATTGCGTGACACAGTTTTCTCCCATGTCCTGGGCATATCTATCTGACATGGTGGTCCTTAAATCCTCGATGTCATGACGCAGCTGTTGAACTTCTTCTAGTTTCCTCCTGATTACATCCGGCTTCTGTAAATCTAGTGGAGTCCCAGGGTGCTGTGCAGCTGGGGAGAAGAGCATTTTGAGAGAATATTAGTCAAGGAAAGCTTTCAGGTGGAGGGAGTAAGGCCCATGGTCTTGAGACACAGCACTTTAAAACAGCAGCTGGGATAGTGGGCTGAAAACTTGCTGCCTAAGGGCCACTTTTTGCTTGTCTCGTACCCAGGAACACCCGCTCCCCACAAAGATGCCTATTTCCAAAATAGATTTTCTGAACGTTTACTTTACAAAACACAAACTCTCGGAGGGCAGTGACCAAGCCTCCATAGCCCTGTTGCCACGTTATCATAAAGATGGGAAAGGTGGATGAGGATGAGAAGAGAATGAAAGCCATTTCCCTCTCCTGGGTCCCTGACTGGTCTGAGTACTCACAGTGAATGCCCAGGAGCAAGGAGAGATTGGGGTCGTGGCCCTGGGCCCTCTGGGTCACAATGCTACAGACAGCTTGCAGATCTCGAAGACAACTGGCCAATTCCTGGTGCAGCTCAAATGCTAGCTGGGCCATGTCTGGTGAAGATGGGCACCCTGGTTGAGCTTGGCGCAGGTGTTCCTGGAGCGTCAGATTCTTTTCAATCAGGTCCTGGTTCTGTGCTGAAAGCTGAGTGGATAGATGGGCAAGAATATTAACTCTGGCCCAGAGAAAGGCAGTGTATCTGTACCTGAGGGTGGATAAACATGTGAAGGGTGTGAGTCAGGTGATGTCCTTCCTCCCCATTCCTACTTATAGACTTAGCATTCCTACTTCCTTCTCCATACCAGGCCTACTTCCTCCTGTAGGCAGGCCAGGCCCACAGGACTCCCGAATTGGAGAGGAAACCACTCCCTAGAATACTCCGAGTCATCAGCGTCCAGGTTTCTGGTCAGGAACCAGAGAAGATACTCCCGCCCCTCGGAACTCTATCTGAAGCCAGTCCCTCAGCCAACACTGTTAGCCAGGCTATTAGAGAAGGCTTAATGTGAACTGTGAAATCTGAGGAGACACTGGTTTCAATCTCTCCCTGCCACCCTGATAAAAGTGGCCACCAGCCAGTCTGATCAGAGGGTGTCAGAGAAATAAAAGGAGCAATAAAGACATGACAGTTAGTGGACACTGGGTGGGGAGCTGGAGAGGCTGGGAACCTGGAGAACAGTGCTGTAATTTATCCTTCCTTTTCGAACCTTCACCTCAGTGGAGTTGGGCTCACTACACAGACCAGTTACGTATTACCTGTCTCTCTTTCCTTCTTTCATCCTGAACAGCTTTACCCACTCTGCTTCCCTCCCTATCTCTATTCTATTTTAAAAACACTGAACAATTCCCCCTCCGATTCCAGCCCTTCACCCACAGTGAGCCATGTGACAATCCTTGCAATGGCAGACTCCTTCCTAGGTACTTGGCCATTGATCTTGGTTGCCCCCCGGTTGATAGCTGTTTACTCCATGAGGACCATCAACCCTCAGTCTTTTTTTTTTTTTTTTTTTTTTTAAATATCTTTCATCCACAAACTCCTTTTTTAAATATATTTTATTGATTTTTCACAGACAGGAAGAGAGAGGGACAGATAGTTAGAAACATTGATGAGAGAGAAACATCAATCAGCTGCCTCCTGCACACCCCTTACTGGGGCTGTGCCCACAACCCATGTATATGCCCTTGACCGGAATCGAACCTGGGACCTTTCAGTCCGCAAGCCAACGCTCTATACACTGAGCCAAACTGGTTTCGGCCAACCCTCAGTCTTCTTGAACCCTTCCCTTCCCAACCCCATAAATCTGTGGAAAGTCACTCTTCCCTTTGTCTTTCTACAGCCACAGATTTATGGGGCATACAAAAAAGCATTTCTGGGTAATTATGGCCACTCTAAGACAGGCTTAAGACCTTTAATATAAAAGATGATGCAATGTCCCTTCTTATTCCTCTGCCAAAAAAAATAAAACCCTCAGCAGGCACCTTTCAAACATGGGAGCTCATGTGGGAGTAGGGCGGGAAGGGTACACAGAGAGAGTACCAGAAGGACCAGCTGATGCTGCTCACCTCTTTCACAGCTGTGCGAAGCTGCTGCAAGGCTGTCTCCCTCTGCTGGGCCTCCTCTTTCAGGGCTTGGCTGGTTCCTTCTTCCTGAGCCACTTGCTGCTCTAGGCTCTAAATTCCATGGCAAAGAGTGATGGGAGAGCACACCAGGGGCAACAAGTCTGGTTCAGACCATATCACATCTGGCCTGGACTATATAGTAAAGCCCTACCCTGCCTACACACTGCTCTAAGGGATTATGTTAGAACAGCCCTGATTGAAACCCTCCTACAGCCAGTGACCATGTACAAAGTAAGAGGCTAGTTCCTCAGCGGGGCATTCCAGGCCAGTCAAGCCCTTACCTACTTTCATAGCTGTATCTCTTTTACCCTCCACATGATCTCCACTTTAGCCACACCGAATAACTGGCTGGCCTTCATCCCCAAAAGCTTCAGCTTCAATACTGTTGCCCACTCCTCTTCCCCTTCACCCAGACTTTTCTGTTCTGCCTGTCACCCAGGAAATCTCCATGCCATCCAAGCTTTACTCAATGTGCAAATCAGATTCACCTGGCTACTCATACCTCCCTCAGAGATCATGAGTGCTTTTGTTGGTGGTGCACATGATTCCTCCCTCCATTACTTTCTTTTTAAAAAATATATTTTTTTATTGATTAAAAAGAGAGGAAGGGAGAGGGAGAGAGAGATAGAAATGTCAATGATGAGATAAAATCATTGACTGGCTGCCTCCTGCACGCCCTCTCCCCCCACCTGGGCATGTACCTTGACTAGGAATCTAACTGTGACCTCCTGCTTTATAGGTCTGAGCCACGCCTTCTGGGTAAACAATTTCTTGATGGCAGGGAACATCCATTAGGTTAAATTCAATATTTGCTAATGACTATGACATGCACTGAGACACTGAAAAGAATGTCAGTCTTTAAGGAACTCACAGCCCAAGCCCCTCACATTATTGTTTTAAATGCTTTTACAAAGATGAGAAGGGGTAGGAGAACACTCCCACAGACACCAAATCTAGACAGTAATATGTGTGTGTGGTGTGTGCATGCAAGGGTAGCCAGATGGAGGAAAGTATATTATCTTCTGCTTCTTATTCTATTCATTCCAATTTCCCTACAATTCTGTAACTGATTCGAACAAATACAATATTGCAAAAATCTGAATTTTTCCATTTGTATTAATAAAAACATCTAACTTCCTAGGAGAACATTTCATCACCAGGAAATACCCTATGCAACTATCCTGAATCCACATAATTCCAGCAAATTCACCTTTTGCATGAGAAGTCTCACCATGGCTAAATGTACCATTTAACATGTTAAGCTTTTGCAACATTTGCGGAACATAGGGTTCCAGAAAACATAGAGCCATTAAAACTCTACTAAAAACCCAAGATTTTAACTATATTTGGTTGGACTATATTCTAATAGGACTTGAAATATGAATTAGGTAAAATAAATAGGCATCGCCTGACCCACATAATGGCAAAGGCGGGACTGCAGCTTTTGTTGCTCCTCAGAGAAAGTGCATTTTATCCACTTTAGTGTGAAACCTCTTTTAGAGTCCAAAGAGAACCTGAGTGAACCTGCTTTTCCTAGGATTTCTTAGAGAACCCAATTAAGGACATGCCCACTCTGGCCCAAGATAGAGACCAAGAGTTCTCTTTGATTTTTCCTTATTCTTCAATCCCCTACATTCTGACAGTTGCTGATTCCTCTCAATTTTGCCTCTTAAAATTCACAGAAATGATGCCATATGCCAGGTTCCTTCATCATCTCTCACTAGGATTTTCACAACAGTTCACTGGTCTCCCGCTTTGCCTCTCTCCTAAGTGCAATCTTTTTCATACCAAAGCCCGAATTGCTAACTTAACCACACAACACTCCAATGAAATGCTTTAGAAAATTCCCATCACTTGCCGAAACCGGTTTGGCTCAATGGATAGAGCATCGGCTTGGGGACTGAAGGGTCCCAGGTTTGATTCCAGTCAAGGGCATGTACCTTGGTTGCGGGCAGATCCCCAGTAGGGGGTGTGCAAGAGGCAGCTGATCAATGACTCTCTCTCTTCAATGTTTCTAACTCTCTATCTCTCTCCCTTCCTCTTTGTAAAAAAAATAATAATAATAAAATATATATTAAAAAAAAAAAAAAAAAAGAAAGAAAATTCCCATCACCTACCTAAAAAATAAAAGCTGCCTGGCTGGTGTGGATCAGTGGTTATGCATCAACCCATGAACCAAGATAACCCTAGTAGGGGGCATGCAGGAGGTAGCTAATCCATGTTTTTCTCTCTCTATCCTTCTCCCTTCCTATCTCTCTAATATCAATATATTGCCCTAGCTCTGTGTTCAGCAAACTGCGGCTCACGAGCCACATGCGGCTCTTTGACCCTTTGAGTGTGGCTCTTCCACAAAATACCACGGCCTGGGAGAGTCTATTTTGAAGAAGTGGTGTTAGAAGAAGTTTAAAAAATTTGGCTTCAATCGTTGTACTAGTGAGATTTGGCTCTGTTGACTAATGAGTGTGCCGACCTCTGCCCTGGCTGGTTTGGGTCAGTGGGTAGAGCGTCCACCTGTGAACTGAAGGCTCACAGGTTTGATTCTGGCTGAGGGCATATGCCTGGGTTGCGGCTCGATCCCCAGTAGGGGGCATGCAGGAGAAAGCCGATCAATGATTCTCTCTCATCATTGATGTTTCTATCTCTCCTGCTCCCTTCCTCCTGAAATCAATAATAAATAAATAAATAAATAAATAAATAAATAGGAGCTTGGCGAGTGTGGCTCAGTGGTTGAGCATCAAATCCATGAACCAGGAGTTACAGTTCAATTCTGGTCAGTTCAATTCTGCACATGCCTGGGTTGCAGGTTCATCACCAGTAGGGGGCATGCAGGAGGCAGCTGATTAATGATTCTCTCTCATCCCTGTTTGTTTCTATCTCTCCCTCTTCCTTCCTCTCACTGTATTAGTGTGAAACCTCTTTTATATTTTAATAATATATATATTAAAACAGCATCCTTTTAAAAAATATATTTTTTATTGATTTTTTACAAAGAGGAAGGGAGGATAGAGAGTTAGAAACATCGATGGAGAGAGACATTGATCAGCTGCCTTCTGCACCCCCCCACACCCCCACTGGGGATGTGCCCGCAACCAAGGTACATGACCTTGACCGGAATTGAACCTGGGATCTTCCAGTCCACAGGCGGACATTCTATCCAGTGAGCCAAACCGGTTTTGGCAAAACATATATATTTTTTTTTAAAAAACTAACTTAATTGGAGAGACAAATTCCTCCCATAGCTCAGTTCTCCACTCACCATCTTACTTCAACAACATCATACTGCTTGCACCTGCTGTTTCATGCCTCCATGTTCCTACCTGTGCTGTTCCTTCTATTTGGAGCTCCAATACCATTCCTTCCAGCTCTACTTCTCTGCCTGCCTAATTCTTCCTCCTCCCTCAAGGGTCATAACCTCTATAAACCCTAATCTCCTCCTTCCCAACCAACTCTTCTATGCTCCCCTAGAGTAACATGAACACTGTTCTCACAGTATTGTGCTAAAATCCTTTCCCAACAAGATTGCAGGCTAAGAGCACTGACTGGATCTCATTCTTGTATTCCTAACACTGAACAAATTGTATGGCAGAGAACACAACAGTGTTGGCTGAATTCTAGAGATTCTATTATTAAGTCCCGCCCACCATATCCCAAGGATTCCAGCTCACCTGTACTTGGGAGTGTAACTGACCCATTTTCTGCTGTTGTTTTTCCACAATCTGAAAGGCAAAGTTACCAAGGAAGGCTATAGGCACAGGTTGATATTGGGGTAGGAGGCAAGAGGGCAAGAGGCTACACTAGGATCTGTGGTCTGGCTATTAGCCCTACTGGCTACAGCCAGCCAGTCAATAGTGAGATCAGGATGAAGACAAGTTAACACAACCTACAGAAATATAACCCAGATTCCTTATCCTAACCAACTTCACACTCCTGTGCTCTAATCACACACACACAAATGAGTGTGGACTTATTACTCCTGGGGGTGAGAGACAACCTCACCCTGATGATGGTAGTCCAGTGGAATTAACTTTATATATAGCAAGCATACATTCTTGTTCTTTGATCAAGGACATGACTAAAAATTCAGTTGAACAAAACCTGCCTTATCCAGGGCTGTGATGTTTGTTACTTATAGCCTTCTCACACTAAATGTTGAAGGAGAGGACCTGAACAGGCCCAGTTTCCTGTTCTTTGAAACCTCAGGTATTCTCTGAACTATTTCTGGGTCTTTTTTGCTGATTTATGATCAGTCTCAACAACAGGCCCTGGACTGCTCCTTCTCTACTGAATTAGGGCCACATCAGTGGTTAGACCTCTGTCCAGTGCCAGAGATTCTGTAGAGGGCTGGAGCAAGGAGTGAAGTTTATCATTTTGGAGCATTCAGTCTGAATGTTCAGAGGCATGTCCTCCCATCACTTTCTTACCTGTCATAAGGATGAATAACCTAAAATGCAAACTTATCATGCAGGAGTGACTTCTCGGAAAAGAGGGAAAAGCTCTGGGTAACATAGATGGCCCAGGGCCAGAAATTCATGGTTCCTTTCCAATATACATATTTCTCTTTCCTCTTAGCCTACCACCCGTTACAGCCTGGATACCCCCAGTCACCTTTCTGAGAGAATCACATTCCTTCTGCCAGGACTCCATTTCCACTTTTGGACCTTCTTGCTGTTGGGCTGCACCTTCTCCACTGGCCTCCACACACTGCTTATCTTGCAGGCTGAAAGACAGTGGCCTCTTTAAGAAGTCTGAAGTCAGAGAGATGTGGCTGTGACTCCTGATCTGCTAGTATGTTTGGGACAAAACACTTAGGCCCTTCTGAGCCACAGCTGAGGATACATTAGGTCTGTTGTAATGGAAGGTGTGCCACACTGAAACTACTTAGTCTATATGATTCTCTTTCTTAGAAGCCAATATCTAAACAATGGCCACCCGCCCAAGGCCTTTATTCTTTGTTTTGATATCTAAAAATATACATTCACCACATGTATTTAGATGATAAAAGTCATACATGTATACTGAGAACTTTGGAAAACACAAAAAATCTCCCTTTTTCTTGGTATACATAGTTTGGGGCAGAATCAACTTTGTCCCCTAACTTCACTTATGACTCCAAACAATGATCTCCTCCAAAGGATCCTCACAATCACTTTCATCCTGGCCCATCTGCTAAGATAAACAACAGGCTCACTGTGGTATATTGGGATGAAAAATCCAATTCATCCCATTAGAAACTCAATTTGGTCCAAGAAGCTGTTGAAACACAGCCATTACGTTTTCAGAAACTGCTATGAATATGAAGGGGGCTCCCAAGATACCCTGAGAGTATATTATGGTATTTTGTTTGGTTCTCAGAACCTGTTGTGGCAATCAAGAGCAATCCCTAGTGTGGAGGAGAAACAGATCCTGCTAGTAGTCTTTAGCTTAAAAGGTTCAAAATGTGGATAACTCCCAGTTCTCAGCACCAGGATCTACTTTTATAAATATACAGACAACTTATTTCCCAGTTTATAAAGTGCTTTCATTCATTCAACACAAATACTTAGGATTATTATCTAGGATTATTATGGCAGGCACTGATTGGACCTTCTAAAGGATAAAATGACAAGTTCCCACTACACCATTATGTGCCCCATATTCCATCTCAAAGGCATAGATCGTTTTTCTATTATTCACAATCCAAACAAAACGAAGCTCAGAGAAGTAGAGATCAGAGCAGTCACACAAGTAATATGGAGTAGCCAGGACCAGAATCTAGCTCCCCACTTCCTCAACCTCATAGGGATCTTTACCTATGTCCAGTGGGAAATTCTGCTTTTGTCTGTCTCAGATTTTCCAGTTGAATCTCCTTCTTTCTGCAGGCTGCCTGGGTCTCCTCCAGCAAATTCTCCAACTCAGTCACTCTCTCCTGCAGCTCTGTGATCTTCAACTCAGAATCCTTAAGCTGAGAGACAGGATTTCATGCTTAGGTCAACAAACTAAAAGAGACTGTCTGGGTCTTTTAAAACTTCTACTCCAGTTGTGTCCTGACATGACTGGGGATTTTCCTTTCAGAAAACCATGGGGTAATTGCATACAGCAGAGGCGGAGAAAGTCCACCTGGCTTGGCCACTCCCTGCTTGCCCAGGTATGCCCAGATATTGCTGCTACCTGCTGGCTCTGCTTCTGATGGTCTTCCAGGGTGGGCAGGTCAGCCAGGTAGCGCTCCAAGGTTTCAATACGCTGCTGCTTCTCCCGGTTCTGCTCGGATTCCTTCTGACATTTCTTTTTCAAATTATTGATATGTTTATCACGACCCTTGACCTAGGGAAAGAAATGTCTAGAATCTGTCCTCCATTGACTCCTCCAAGAACCTGAATATAAACTTTTTTTTTTTTAACTGACCATTGTCTCTGTCCTTAGAGCTGTAAATATTTTTCTACTACAATGAAGGCAGGAAGTGGCTCAAATTTTGCCATTTGAGATTAGGGGATAAAATGCAGAGTTAACACACCTGAACTTTCCAATCAAAGACAAGGAAGAAGAGCTCCCTGGGTTGTTTTAAAAAAACTGCCCAAGTACTTCTGCATAATAAATAATTTGTCTGGCCCTAGCCACTGTCCCATGCATTCCGGTTTGATTCCTGGTCAGGGCACAAATCACCAGTAGGGGGCGTGCAGGAGGCAGCGATTAATGTTTCTCAGGTAGATGTTTCTCCCTCTCCCTTCCTCTCTAAATAAATCAATAAAAACTAACAAACAAAAAAGTCAACAGAGGAGGAGACAAAGTATATGAGATATTTGAATATATTTTCAGAAGATTAAAGTGGGTGGAGGGGTAAATGACTTGGAGAGGAGTTATAATCTGTAGCGGGAATTAAAATTTAGAAAACAATGTGCTCTTCACAACTCCCAATGGCCTCTGTACTGAAAGCACCAGGTACTCCTAAGGCAGGTTTCAGTCACAGATCTGAAAAATAGGGATTTACTGCAAGTCTATATACAATTTAGCTGGATACCATCCTCATCCTAGGTTTTCCCAAGAGGAGAACAGAGATTTAATCTCTAGAAAAATTAAATGAGAGATTCCAGACTCAGAAATATCAATCACAGCAGGCAAAGAGTGAAGTTGAAAATAAGTATAAGTAAAAATCAATGTACAGAACTGTGGGACTCTAAACCTAATCTTGTTCTCAGTGTCAAGAACCTAATGGCTAAAACCATTCCTGCTCCCAGCTGTCCCATGGAACAGGCTGAAGATTCTTTTCTAGAGAAAGACATGCAGACACTTATATGTGAAGGTTCACAAGAGAAACGACAGTTTAAGTCTGAACATACTATAGACAACTCTACCAGGCAACTACCATGAACCCAGAGCTTCCATCTACCTTTTCAATACTTCCTTTTTAAATATGAATATCCATTTATTCAAGGATCGCCAAGACTCTAACATGAAAGCCACCAAACAAAATAAAAAGCCCTGAAGAAAACAAGAAACACTATAAGTAGGTGCAGATATCCCAAAAGGTATAACAATATAATCAAAAAAATAAGTTAACTGCATCCATGAAATAAAAACAGCATAAGTCCTAGTTGGTTTGGATAGAGCGTCGGTCTACAGACTGAAGGGTCCCAGGTTCGACTCCAGTCAAGAGCACATTCCTGGGTTGTGGGCTTAATCCCCAGTAGGGGGCATACAAAAGGCAGCCGATCAATGTTCTCACCATTGATGTTTCTATCAATATCTCTCTCTCCCTTTCTCTCGGAAATCAATAAAAAATTTTTTTAGCCGATACCGGTTTTGCTCAGTGGATAGAGCATTGGCCTGCGGACTGGAAGATCCAGGTTCGATTCCGGTCAAGGGCATGAACATTGGTTGTGGGCAAATCCCTAGTAGGGGGTGTGCAAGAGGCAGCTGATCAGTGTTTCTAACTCTCTATCACTCTCTCTTCCTCTCTGTGAAAAATCAATAAAATACATTAAAAATATTTTTTAAGTAAATAAATACAGCAAAATAACAAAAAAAGAACACTATTCATATATGTAAAGGTATATAACAAGAGAAAGAGAAGAGTTGAAGATGAATACTTTTATGGAGTGGACTAGGCATAGAACTACTTTTATTATAAACTTATTGGTATTTGATTATTTACCTTAGATATATGTATTATTTAGATTAAAAGTTTCTTTCTTTTAAATATATTTTTATTTATTTCAGAGAGCTTAGGAGAAGGAGGGAGAGAAACATTAATGATGAATCATTGACTGCCTCCTGCATGACCCCCATTGGGGATCAAGCCCACAACCTGGGCATGTGCCCTGAGCAGGAACTGAACCGTGACCTCGTGGTTCATAGGTCGATGCTCAACCACTGAGCCACGCTGGCCCAGCTAACTTTCTTTTATAACAAGCCTCTCAAAGTCCTTGTTGTACCAGAGGCACCAATATCACCTGGGAGCTTGCTAAAATGTAGGCTCTCAGGCCTCTTCCCCTCCCAGAACTACTGAAGCTGGATTTGCATTTTAAACAAGATTGCCAAGTAATTTTTTAAAAATATATTTTTTATTGATTTCAGAGAGAGGAAGGGAGAGGGAAAGATAGAAATATCATTGATGAGAGAAAATCATTGACCGGCTGCCTCCTGCATGCCACTTACTGGGGATCAAGCCCACAATCTGAGTATGTGCGCTGGGACCCTTCAGTCTGCAGGCCAATGCTCTATCCACTAAGCCAAATTGGCTAGGGTCAAGTAAATCTTTTTACTTTTCCTACCCCTAACCGAAACTAAGTTTAACCTTACTCTTAACCCTAACTATATACCTAAGCCCAACTTAAACCTAACCCTAACACTAAACATACCTAACCCTCTTTTTTTTTTTTTTTAATTATATATATTTATTTTTTTTTACAGAGAGAAAAAGATAGGGATAGAGAGTTAGAAATATTGACAAGAAACATCAATCAGCTATCTCTTGCACACCCCCTACTGGGGATGTGCCCCCGTAACCAAGGTACAAGCCCTTGACCGGAATTGAACCTGAGACCTTTCAGTCCGCAGGCTGATACTCTATCCACTGAGCCAAACCAGTTTGGGTATACCTAACCCTCTTAATAACCCTAATACTAAACCCTAACCCAAAAACTCTCTAACATCTCTCACCAAGTGAAATCCTAACCTTATACCTAAACTCATCTCTAACCCTACACCAAAACTCAACCCTATCCCTAACTCTAAACCCAACCCTACCCACTATAGCTAACCTCAACACTAACCCTAAACCTAACACAAAAGTTAACCTGATGTTTAACCTCAACCCTAACCCAAACTTTACACTAACACTGTGATCCTAAACCTAATCCTAACAGTAACTCCATACCTAAACTTCACCCTAACCATAACACTAATGCTAACAATGTACCTAATCTTACACTTAATCCTAACCTAATCCCAACACTATAAAATCTTCATAACTCTAACCCTAACCAAAATCCCAATCCAAACCTATACCTACCAACACTAATCCTAACACTAATTCTAGACCTAACTCAACTCTCTATCACTAATTTTAACCACAAACATAACTCTATACTATCCTCAACCCTAACCCTGTCCCTAAACCAACTTCAACCCTAATACTATATCTAACCCTAACTCTGTACCAACCTCAACCCTAATTCTAACTCAAAACCTAATGTTATACCTAACCTCAAACTTTCATAACTAACTTTAGTCCATAACAATATTATACCTAACCCTCTCTTAACCCTAATATAAATCATAGCCCTAAACCTGTATCTTAACTTTGTCCTTAATCTAATTCTAACACTAACTCTACCAATATACCTATAATCTCAATCCTAAACTTAATCCTAACACTAACCTTACACCTAAACTCAAACTGAAATCCAACCTTAACACTAACCCTATCTCTATACCAAGCTTCAACCTATACCAAACCTTTACCCTAAATCTTACCCTATCCCTAACAGAACTTAACCCTATACCTACCCTCAGCCATAACCCTAAACCTAGCCCAAGCTAACCCTAAACCTAAACTATACTTAACTTTAATCTAAACTTAACATTAAAACTAGCCCTATACGTGAGTCAACTCTAAGCTTACCCTAAGTGACTCTTAAGCACATAAAAGTTTAAAGATTAAGCAACTGTTCTAGTTGGTTTTAATGTAGATGGTCCAGAACTAAACATTACTAAACTGCCCCTACTGCTAGAACATCTGCATTAGAGAAAGCTGTGAATAGAACCAAAAAATTTTACATCAGCCCAGGCTGTGTTCCCAGTGGTTAGAGAGCAGGCCATGCACCAGAGATCGTGGGCTCGATTCCTGGTCAAGGGCAAATACCTGGGTTGGTTCTCCGGCCCGTGTGGGAGGCAACCAATCATTGTGTTTCTCTACATCAATGTTTCTCTCTCTCCCCTTCCCTTCTACTCTCTCTTAAAAAAATAAAAGAAAAAGATTTACAATCAGCTCCTTCTATGACAATCAAGCTCACTCAAAGATAATTCTAAGAGCAATGGCAAAAATGTAAAAACTCCCAAGCTGGCTGCACACATGGAATTATTCTCCTTTTTAGGTAGAGTGAAGAGAAACCAGGCTGAATGGTGCAAATTTACCATAGGTATTTAAACATCATGCAATAGTAGCATCTGGTATGACTGCTCAGGCTGGATTTCCACCCAGGTCACCTGGTGGCCCATCACAACCTGAGGCAGTGAGGGCTTACACTGTGGTAGCTTTGTGGAGATGAAACGGAAAGGAGTTCCATTTCTAGCAGACCAGTTCTGCATGAGAAAACAATGCAGGGTCTGACCCAATTGGCTCCCCTGGTTCCAAGAAACAACTTAGAGTTTGACAGGAGAAGGCTGACTGTCAACTCCTTAATGAATTAGAGAGCTATTAGCTCCTTAGCTCACCCTATCTTCCTGTTTCTTCCCCTCCTCTGAATGCTTCTGCAACGCCACTCTGAGAGACTCTCTGATGAGTTGGACTTCAACTTCCGAAGCAGAAAGTTTCCTTTCAAGCTCGATCTTTTCCTTGTTCAAGGCTTCTGTCTTCTGCGCAAACTGCGCACGTAAGAAGGTGTTCTCTCGTTGCAATTCCTGCAGAAAGATTCTCAATATATCTATTCCTTACTCATACAGTCCCATGTAATTTACTTATTCCAGCAGACTTCATGGTTAAATATTATCTTTCTCTGAAAATTTCAAGCAGTGCTTCTCAAAATGTGATCCTAGGACTAACAGCATCAGTATCACCTGGGAATTTGTTAGAAAAGCAAATTCTTGAGCCCCATTCTCCGACCCACTGAATCAGAAACTCTGGGGTTGGGTCTTAATCTGTGTTTTAAAAAGCCCTCCAGGTTCCTGGCTGGAGTGGCTCAGTGGTTGGGTGTTGCCCCGTGCACCAAAAGGTTGCCAGTTAGATTACTGGTCAGGACACACACCCGAGTGGTGGGCTCAATCCCCAGGAGGAGATATTCAGGAGGCAGCGGATCTATATATCCCTCTCACATAATGTTTCTCCGCCTGTCTTTCTGAAGATCAATTTAAAAAATATTTTTAAAAAAGCACTCCAGCCGAAACTGGTTTGGCTCAGTGGATAGAGCCTCGGTCTGCGGACTGAAAGGACCCAGGTTCGATTCCGGTCAAGGGCATGTACGTTGGTTGCAGGCACATCCCCGGTAGGCATTGTGCAAGAGGCAGCTGGTAGATGTTTCTCTCTCATCAACGTTTCTAGCTCTCTATCTCTCTCCTTTCCTCTCTGTAAAAAAATCGATAAAATATAAATTTAAAAAATGTATTATAAAAAAATAAAATAAATAAAAAAGCACTCCAGGTGATTCTGATGCACATTCACATTTCAGAATCACTGCTGTAAGGCAATACCTGAGGAGTTATAATATAACAGAAGGAACACAGGAAAGATATCAGAAGACCTCAACTCAAAGGCTGAAGGCCTGATTGTCCTGCACTCTTTCTCTAAAGGATCTTCCACCTTCTTGGACCTCAAATTTTTTCATCAGTAAATTAGAGAACTGAACTAGATTTTATCTAACTAGAGGCCTGGAATTCATGCACGGGTGGAGTCACTAAACCTGGCTAGCCACCAGGGCCAATTGGGGCCAGGCTGATCAAGGCCTGCCAGCTGGGGGAAAGGATGGGAATGTGGGACTGAGGGAGGGTGGCCGCCGGCCCCCAAGGAGGAAGCCGGCCCTTGGACCCCTGGGAAAGGGGCTGCGTCCACCACCACCTACCCCCAGTTCCCTATCCCAGCCCGGGGCCCAAAGGTCCCAGCAGGGTCAAGAGAGGAGGCCATGGTCACCAGGCCAGGTGTGGGAGGAATGGACGCTGGACACCAACGCCATGTCAGCACCCCACCACTGCGCTGTTCCCCACCTTCCTCCTCCTCCTTCCCTTTCATAGCAACTGGTCAACAGGTCATCCCAGCTGTTTGGCAGTAACGGTCACTTAGAATTATAGATAGATAGATAGATAGATAGATAGATAGATAGATAGATAGATATAGATTTGATTCTATAAGATGGAACAGTCCCAACTAGGTAGCAAAACCAGTACTATAATCTCTCTATATCCATCACTCAAAAGCCCAAATTGCAGAGAAGCTTGGCCAACAAAGCTGGCTTCTTCTAGAGCCATTGACCTCAGCAAGAATATGGTTTCAAACTTTAGTTGCTCCTACACATGGAAGATAAAAATTAAAATGGCTCTAAATACACTGTTACATCTGCCTCTCCTTCCATTGGCCAGGGCTGGTAGATTAAGACTTCTCAGAACATCATCTGACTCTAGGACCTTACGATGTACCTTGTGCTACCTTCCTTTTCTCCCAAGTGTATCCTGACACCAAAGCATTTGGACTTCCACCTGATTTTACTCCCACATGGGCAGGACAAGAGATGCTTTATATTAGGATGTTTATTACTCTTTGAGGGAAGGGACACCTTATATCACTTGGTTTCTTTTTTATTTCCTGGATACCTAATAGTGCCAAGCATAATTAAGATACAAGCAGAATGCCAACCTAATTGCCAATGCTTACCTGCAGCCTCAGCAAGCAGACATCCCCAAAGGGGGCAGGGCGGCCCAAAAGGGCACTGTGGACTTGCAGTTCACTCTCTCGCACTTTCTGCTCCAGCTGAGAGATGTGTTTTCTCTGTCTGCAAAAGCCAGAAGAATAGGTCCAGGATTCTAACCAACTTGCAAACATAAGCCCCCACTTTCCTTAGATGGGTATAATCGATACTATATAAGCAAGGACCTTGGATTCTGGGCAGTACTGTTTTGCTAGAGGAGGAACAAATGAGGGGAAATGAAGAAAGATCAGCTGCCTACTTTAGGCACTCCCAGAGGCCCTGCAGATACACAATTAGTCTATCACATTAGTCAGCTAGAGGACTAGGCTGCTCATCAACCTCGCTCTACCATGAGGCAAGGAGTGAACATAAACAGAGGGGGAATGTGCTTCCCTTGAGAATTCATTAAGTGTCCTCAGTGGGGCTGAGAGAACAGAAGCTGGCCTATGGTAGGCACCCTTTGCTCTCTTACTTGTCAATGAGGAGTTCCTTTTCCTTTAGTAGGTGTTCATTACTGTTCAAGATGCTGACCAACTGAGCAGGTTCTAACATGGGCAGTGAAGAAGCAAATGCAGCAGGATGGTGGCAGGTGGCTCCATTCTGAAGCTGAAAGACAAGCAGGTCCAAAGGGGCTTGATCCTGACTCACAGGCACCTGAAAACACCTGAGCCGTATCCTGGGTCTGTAGTCAAGGCTCATTTTGGCTCAGACCAAGAAGGCCCAGTGTTTATGAAATAATTTTAGCTCTGATGCATGACTGGAAAGAACCTGCCAGGGAGATTTCAGCCAACTGGACACAGCTCAGAAAGGCTCTAGTTTCTAAGAAAAGGTCAGTTATCTTTCATTATCTGGCAACAGAAGCAAACCAAGAGCTAAGATATCCCCAAAAACTATGAAAAAAGAATATGTTCAGCTTCTTTCTTTCCCACACTTAAGTAGCATATGGACTTCTTAAAAAACACAAAACTGGTATAGTGGAAAAAGCATAGGGATTCAAAGACTTTTAAACCCTAGCTCTGTCACATAACCAGCTTTGTGACACTGGGCAAATTACTTAGTCTAAGAATATGGTAAATTTCTACATATATCTCATCAAGACGTTATAAGAATCAAGTAAGATTCTGTGTGTAAAAGTATCTAGCCTAGTGACTTTTTTTGGGTCTTCTCCTTTAACCCTTTACTTTGGAGAACCCATCTGGTGTTTAATTAGACCACCAACAAATTCAATGGCATCCACAAGCCTTTGTTTCCTATCTATAAACATTTCCCCTCTTACTTACAAATGTTTTCTTTATAAACAAAACTTAGAAGACACAACCTACACAAGTTCAAAGATCTGTACCAAACCCCGAAATCCAAGGAAAGAAGCACCTCTACTTACCTGCATTTGTTCCATCTGTAAACGAATCAATTCCAGATGCTGCCGGCAAGTGCTGAGCTCACAAGACCGCTCTCGGGGATTCCAAGGGTCAGAATTTGGCTGCCACACTGGAGAGGATAGAGGCTTGGAGAGTCCAGGAGCAGGCTGGAGCCCCAAAGGGAGCAATCCACTGCTGCTAGGATGTAGTCCATTCCGCTCACATACCACACCACTGTCTGGTATCTTCTTGGTCTCAGGCAACCCTTTGTATAACTCCTTGTTTGGGTCGGTTCTTAGGTTGTGGAAGTGGACTCTATAACGAGGATCTGAATAAAGTGTCTCCATCACTGCCGACTGATTAAGGGTAGACTCCATGCTGGGAATATCAAACTTCCTCATCTCCTCTTCTCTTTCATGGCCCACTGCTGGAAACCAAGATCGCTCAATTCCATTTTCTCCAGCAGTACCACAATGATACATGAAATCTCTAGATAAGCCTGGAGAATGTTTCATTCCACCGAGGTCTCCATTTCTTGTCATCCCCACACTTTCAGCCAATCCTGACAAAGGGATTTTGGAGGAAGAGGGTCTGGCAGGTGTAGAATTTGGCTTGGCAGGAGAGGTCCCCAAAGTGGAAGGCATCACATGGGCTGTTGGAATGGTCACATGGCTTTTGATGGGCTGGAAAGACGGACTGCTACTTGAGCTGCAAAAATCTGTGGAGAGAATAGTCTTCCATAAGTCAAAATCAAAGCAGCAAGCTAGGTTGAGTTGAGCTGCTATGTCTGATGTACTCTGCCTATCCTGAGACCAAGGAGAAAGACATTATCATCACAAATATCAGGCAAAAAGACACAACAGTTTAATTAAGAGATGTGTGTTCTAGGTTCTCAAATGCTATTCACAAGGTAAACCAACAAAAGGTAACACTGGCTTCACTTTCCATTTAAACTCTATCCCTTGTATTTTAATAGAAAATCTTGCCAGTCAACAAAGCTGAAAAATTGAATTAAAAATAAAATCAGTCCTAGCTGGTTTGGCTCAGTGGATAGAATATTGGCCTGCAGACTAAAGGGTCCTGGGTTCAATTCTGGACATATGACTGGGTTGTGGGCTCAATCCTGGGGAGGGGGCGGGGGGGGATCCCCGGCGTGCAGGAGGTAGCCAATTAATGATTCTCTCTCATCACTGATGCTTCTCTCTCCCCCTTTCCCTTCCTCTCTGAAATAAATAAAAGCATATTTTTAAAAAAATAAGAAAAATAAAACTTAAAAAAAATCACTTACTTAAGGGAAATGGATTAGGTCCTACTCTTCTGGGAGCTGGGTGCCTCTAAGCTATAATCCAATCTAATAAAAGTATCCTTTCCAAGTTCTGCAGTATCCTCTATGACTCCAAAAGCTCCCCAGTGAAGGTGAGGAATGAGACTAAATCATCTGAAGAATAAGGCAAACTGGATAGTGCCGCTCTATATCCAAAGCAGGGAATACAGCATCTGAATCAAGATTCTGTTCTCTCTCCCATACACCAGAAGTGACTGCCTGGATATGTGAAGTTATTCTTAGTAACTCTCAGGTTTCACTCTAGCACAGTGAGCATTCTCAAGTGGGTACACACTGAAATGCTCTATTTTATATTTTGCCTTTCACTTACCCCTTTGTTTGTATCCAAGTGTGATTTTTTCCCCCCAGACTGGACTTATGTTTCTTTTAGCTCCTTCCTAGTCTTGGAGGACAACTCTTATTAGCCCTGCCGCAGAAGGTTCATATTTCCAACTTTTAAGTGCTACTCTGAAGAAGACTACAAGGTCACAGTACCTAGCATGCCACGGTAGTGGACTACAAGAAAACAAGTAAGAAAACATACCTGTTACCTTACTCAGGTGAAAATTGAGTAAGGGGACAAGGAATATAAATGTCTTTCCTTTTCAATTATGTCCAGTACTCTTTTCTAAACCAAACACATCTACCATGAAAAGAATAGACCACCAATCTGTTTCTTTTTTTCTTTCCAGCAACCAACACAGAACACACTCAGCTACCAAGGACAGATACTATAACATTTCTTAGAATTATATGAGTACAGATAAGTGACCATCTTTTTATATGAGTTTGTAAGCAGCTCTTCAAAAACACAGGCAAGATAAATTACCCCTTATAATGTATGCAAAATATCTAATTTCCTATTCTCAGATGAACTTAGGGATATATAAAAGGCCATACTAAAACAAGCAAACAAAACAAAAAACAAGTAATTTCTAATAATATGTGTTGGTCTCTCAGGACCAAGAGAGGGGATATTTCAGTCAAAGAATGTTTTTGATGTCCCACACCTTAAATATAGGACTAGTCAACAGGTAGATTGGTGATTATGAAGACTTCTAAGACCAGCCTGGCTGGTGTGGCTCAGGGTTGAGCTTCGGCTCATGAACCAGGAGATCACTGGTTCGATTCCCAGTCAGGGCACATGCCCAGGTTGTGGGCTCAATCCCCAGTAGGGGAAGTGCAGAAGGCAGCCAATCAATGTTTCTCATCGATGTTTCTATCTCTCTCTCCCTCTCCTTTCTTCTCTCTCTCTAAAAAAAAGGAATCAATAAGAACACATTTTAAAAAAATAGGTTGTGAAACATTTCAATAGTGAATAATATTGTTTTTAAAAATAGACTTCCAAGACTAGGAGGCTCTCTACTTAAAATCCTCCATTAATGCCCGGCTGGTGTGGTTCGGTGGCTGAGTGCTGATCTATAAACTAGGAAATCATGGTTTGATTCCTGGTTAGGGCACATTCCTGGTTAACAGGCTTGATTCCTGATGGGAGGTGTGCAGGAGGCAGCCAATCAATGATTCTCTCTTATCATTGATGTTTCTCTCTCTCTCTCTCTCCCTTCTTTTCTGAAATAAAAAAATAAAATACATTTTTAAAAAATCCTCCATAACAGCACAATAGTATCCATTCTCACCAATAGTTCCTGCTCCCAAAATATAATTTTGGAACAGAGAGAGTGATTGCTACGAAGGGCTGCTAATATGTTGAAGTTAGTTAACACCTCTTTCCATTCTCCATCCACAGCACCACTCTCTCTCTCTAGAATCACCAGATCCAGTTTTGAGCCCATAACACCCGAAGAAGTAATGCCAAAATGAAAGCCAAAAGGTACTATCTGACCCAGGAGAATATAGTTTTTCTAATTTTTTGATGAGTGTGATCCACCTATGGGTGACAGAAGTGAAGTCTTTGTCAGCATTGATCATTTGTCTATTGTATTTGTTTATTTATATTAAGGAAACTGCCTCATTCTTACAAAATACTAAAATGTTATACCTGAAGTATGTTTTTAAAATAGAAGCACTTAGAAAAATCCAAGATGGCTGCTCAAGTAGACACCTAGCCGCAGCCACACACAACAATTTCAATAAAATACAACTAAAATATAAAATGGACATTACCCAGAACTATAGGAAAGTCGACTGACTGGAAATTCTACAATGAGAAGCAAGGAGAAAACCAGAAGGAAGCGCGGAGGAGCTGTAAAAGCCTAAGGTACGGAGACACGCGGCGCACGGAGAGGACAGAGCCGGAGAGGAGGGAGGCTGAGTGCCTGGCTGGCGTTCCCTACCAGGAAGGAGATAAAAGCTCTGACTGTGCTGGGCCCCAGTTCCGACTGCTCTGAACCCCAGTTCTAGGCCAGACCCTGGAGACCCAAGCTTAACCACAAGGAGCTGGGCTGTAAGGCAGAACCGCGGGGGAGCGGCGAAAGGAGGTCCCGGAGGCACGCACATTGCGCGCAGAGAAGGGACAGTTGGCTGTGCCGAGGGATTGCCCTGGTGGGAAGGAGACAGGGGCTCCAGACTGCTCTGAACGCCATCTCCAACCCCACTTCCAACTGAACTGAACCCCAGTTCCGGGCTCAGTGGGGGAGAGCCTAGATTGTTTGGTAGCAGGCAAAAATTGAGGGCACCTTTCTCTCAAAGGCGCTTGCAACGAGTACTGAAGGACCCTGAGACCCAGGAGTCACATAGGGCGGGGCTGACGGAAGCCAAAGCTGTAGGCTCCACCCTGAAACCCCCGCCCCATGAGTGAAGCTGCGAAAATGCCCAGACGAAATAGATCACAAACAAAAGAAATGGAGGACAAAAAGCAACTGGATATAGAGTTCAAATCTACGCTTATAAGGTTTTTCAAGAATTTCCTAGAAAAGATTGATAATACCTATGAGGATATGAAAAGGGATCAACTAGAATTAATGAGGAATCAACGAGAAATGATAAGGGATCAACAAGAAATAAAGAATACATTGTCTGAAATAAAAAATATTATACAGAGTCTTAAAACAGAATGGAAGATCGCAAGAATCAAGTCAAAGATTTGGAACATAAAGAGCCAGAAGACACTCCTCCACAGAAGCTAGAAGGCAAGAGAATCCAGAAAATTGAAGATAATGTAAGAAACCTCTGGGACAACTTCAAGCGAACCAACATCAGAATTATGGGGGTCCCAGAAGATGAGAGAGAGCAAGATATCGAAAACATACTGAAAGAAATAGTGACAGAAAACTTCCCCCACCTGGTGAAAGAATTAGACTTACAAGTCCAGGAGTGCACAGAACTCCAAACAAAAGGAATCCAAAGAGGACCACACCAAGACAAATCATAATTAAAATTCCAAGAGCAAAAGACAAAGAGAGAATATTAAAAGCAGCAAGAACAAAGCAGGTAGTTACCTATAAAGGAGCACCTATACAATTGTCAGCTGACTTCTCAACAGAAACCATGCAGGCCAGACGGGAATGGCAAGAAATATTCAAGGTGATGAATAGTAAGAACCTACAGCCAAAGATAATCTATCCAGCAAAGCTATACTCAGAATCGAAGGTCAGATAAAAAGCTTCACTAATAAAAAAAAGCTAAAGGAGTTCATCACTACCAAACCAAAATTATATGAACTGCTGAAGGGGGTTCTTTCAGAAGAGAAAGTAAATAAAGATAAAAATTATGAACAACAAATATGTAACTATCAACAAGTGAATCTAAAAACCAAGGAAATTAAAAAAAAATCTGATGAACAATATTAACTGGTGAATATAATAGAATCAGAGATATGGAAGGGGAGTGAACTGACGATTCTCAGGGAAAAGGGGAGTGGGGGGTATGGGAAGAGACTGAACATAAACTGTGCACCTATGGATGAGGACAATGGGGGGTGGGGAAAGGGCAGAGGGTGGGGTGGGAACATGGTGGAGGAGAGCAATGGAGGGGAGGGGGGGAGGAAGGAACATTTGTAATAATATGAACAATAAAAATTTATTAAAAAAAAAAATAGAAGCACTTATTTTGAAAGGGCTCACTACCTTGCACAATTTTCATAGGCTTTCAAAATTTAGTTTATGAGATATGTTGTTTTTATTTAGAGAAGTCTGGCTTTTACCTGAGCCTCTCCCTGAAAACTACTAGTCATTCTTTTAACCACCTTGAAAGCCTTCTCCCATGAACTGACCAAATGGAAATAATAAAGCTTTCTGCAGCAAAAACAAAACAAACAACAAAAACACAGGTGGGACAGGGTAAGATCACAAGAGAACTGAGGCCTCTGAATTTTATCCTGTAAATAATGGGAGCAAGTGAGGATTGCAGAAAAGAGAAATTATAAAATCAGGCTTTTAGAAAAATTAATCTAAGATTTGGAAACAGCCTAGGTGTCTGTCAACAGATGACTGGATCAGAAAACTATGGTACATCTCCACAATGGAATACTATGCTGCCATAAAAAAGAAGAAATTCTTACCATTTGCAACAACCTGGATGGAACTGGAGAACATTATGCTAAGTGAAATAAGCCAGTCAATGAAAGAAAAATACCACATTATCTTACTCATTTGTGGATAATAAAGAATATTATAAACTGATGAACAAAAAGATATAGAGGCAGTAAAGCATCAAACACTGTCAAATTACAGTGGGAACGTTAGGGAGAGGTGGGGAAGATAAGAGACCAACCGAAGGACTTGTATACATGCATATAAGCAAAACCAATGGATGCAAAATACTGGGGGTGAGGGCATGTATGAAAGTTGGGGGGGGGGGGGGGGGACAATGGTAAGATATGTACACATATAATACCTTAATTTAAAAAATGGGGGGGGGAAAGAAAGATTAATCTGGCAGTAGAGGAAATGATTTGAGGAAAGATTAGAAGTTGTTTGTGATAGGACAAGCAGTAGATATTGAGAGGAAGGAACCAGCTGTGGGAAGCATGGAATAAGAGGAATCAGGCAGACTTGGTGGACTGACTTATGAATATTCTGGAAATGACAATACACCTAGGACATAATCTGAAAATGACAACACATATTGGTAATCAAATTATTAATCCAAACTTACCCTCTGCCATGTCTGAGCATGACGTGCCAATGGCTGTGTCCCCACTGTCGGTAACACTTGAGCAGCGGCTGAAGCGGCTCCGAAAGGCCTCCGAGATAACTGGAGTCTGCCATTCACAACCCGGAGAACTGTTTTTCTTAATCACAATGGAACCTGGAACAAGGAGCATTTCCGCCTTTAGAGTGAGCCAGCTGATGCAAGCCCACAAGACTGTTTTTGAAAAACCACTTAAACTTGTGGGAAAAGTAGCATCCCATCCCCTTCTCTCTCCTATGCTATTTCAGCAACTCTAAGTTTGTTAATTTTAAGTGGAAATAGCATGAGAAGTGAGAATGTTCAAAGACAGAACCAAGACCTATCAGTAATCCAGGAGTACTGAGACAGAGAACAATATTTGATAGTAGCTACCATTTCTGAAATCTAGAAGACACAGCACTTTATAAATATAATCTCATCTACATATTTACTGAAAAGTATTATCATATTAACACCCCTATTTTACAGAGGATAGAACTGAGATTGGAACCTAGGTTGTTCTAATCCCACTACCCACATTCTTTCTTCTTACAAGGTTTCTCAACAGGTACTGTTAGCCTACTGGGCAAGACAATTCTTCAGTGTATAAAGAATGATTTAACATTCCTGGTTCCCGCCAAAACCGGTTTGGCTCAGTGGATAGAGCGTCAGCCTGCGGACTGAAAGGTCCCGGGTTCGATTCTGGTCAAGGGCACGTACCTTGGTTGCGGGCACATCCCCAGTGGGGGGGGTGCAAGAGGCAGCTGGTCGATGTTTCTCTCTCATCGATGTTTCTAACTCTCTATCCCTCTCAATTCATCTCTGTGTAAAATCAATAAAATATATTTAAAAAAAACAAACATTCCTGGTCCCAATCCACTAAATACCGTGAGTAGCCCACCCCATCCTACCATCACTGTGCAACCTGAAACTACCCAGTATGTTTCCGAATGCTCTCTAGGGTAATAGGGAAACCATTGCTTGACTGAACCACAGGGCCTTCATGAGCAGGGTGAATCCAGATCAAGGTGAGTCTTGAAAGTCAACCTGAAGAGCTTCTGAGGGCAATGCAAAAACAAACACCCCAAATCAACCAACCAAACAAACCACTAAAGTTTCTGAGTGGGTAAGGTATAGGCTGATGAAATTTATTTTACTTTACTAGCGAAGATTTAAATTCAAATTATTAAAAAAATTTTTTTTTACTTATTGATTTGAGAGAGAAACATAGATTTGTTGTCTCACTTAGTTATTGGCTGATTCTTGTGTATGCCTTGACAGGGAATGGAACCGCAACTTTGGCATATTAGGACAATGTTCTAACCAATTGATTACCTGGCCAGGACTCATTATTTTTTAAAAACCACTATAATTTTTCTAAATTATAACCGATGTAACAAAACAGGAAAAAAGCAAAAACAAACAGTAAAAGGTAATGGCAGTTATTTGATTCTTTTTCTTTCTTTTTTTTTTTTTTTTACTTAACTCTTTAAGATATCAGAGTTTAAAGTGAAATCAGAAAATATGGTTCTACAGATCCTCTGATCTAACAGGAAGCTAATAATATTTGAACACAAATCATCTTATTCCCTTCTTCCAAGCCACCTAATTCCTTCTACTTTTGCTCCTTTTTTTGCTACCATTACTTCTGCAGTCTACTAAAGGAAACCTAATTTTACCCAAAGACTCTTTTTATCCTTTTGGTAAAGTGAACTGTCTGATTTGAAAGAATCTATATGCATGCAGTAATCTGTAATAATCTTTTTTTTAAATGAAAGTCTTTTATTTATATTTACTTTTTTAGAGAGGACGGGAGAGAGAGAAACATGGATGTGAGAGAGAAACATTAATTGGTTGCTTCCTGTACATGTCCCAACTGGAGATCCAATCCACAACTGGGACATGTGCACTGATCTAGGATCAAACCCACCACCTTTTGGTGTACTGGATAATGTTTCAACCACAATGGTCAGGACATGTAATCGTATATAAAAGGGTAATATGCAAATAGACCAAATAGCAGAACAACCAAACAACCAATCAAAGCTTAATATGCTAATGATATGCTAAGGCTGCTCAACCACTCACTATGACCTGCACTGACCACCATGGGGCAGATGATCCAACCAGTGGTTAGCTTGCTACTTAGGTCTGGCTGATCAGGACTGAGCAAGATGGGCTAGACACTTCCTGGAGCCCTCCCATCATCCCATCCCGCCCAATTGTGCACTGGTGGGGTCCCTCTGCCTGTCCTGCGCCCTCTCATAATCCGGGACCCTTTCGGGGATGTCAGAAAGCCAGTTTCAGCCCAATCCCACAGGTCACTCCCCTTGGGAGGTGGCATTGGACTGAGGGTTTCTGCCCTATCCCTGCAGACCACCCAGAGGGACCCCACCCATGCACAGATGGCCTCTAGTGCACCGGGCCTCTAGTAATCTGTCTACACGAATATAAGAGAAACATGCAAACTAACCATCACTCCACTATACCCACAAGCCATGCCCACTAGCCAATCGGGAGAGAGTATTCAAATTTACCCAACCAAGATGGCAGCTGGCCACGGAGCTGGAGCAAGCAGGAGGCTTGGGTTGCCCTGGCAATGGAGGAGCCAAGCTTCTCTCCTGCCCTGGCAGGCCCTGACCTCCGCTCAAGGCTACAAAGTTTCAATTATAAAAGATAAATCCTAGATACTTGCTTCCAGCCAGCCCTGGCCTCCCCTCAAAGAGGTGCTGGGAAAAAAAAAAAAAGAAAAAGAAAAAGAAAAAGAAAAAAAGGAGGGCTAGGACCTTGGGTCGCTGGGGGATGGTCAGGCTAGGATGGGATGGCAGGGGGCATTGAGGGTAAGCAGACCAGCAGTGGGGCCAGTTAGGGGTGGCAGGCCATCAGTTGGGGTCAGTTGGAGGTGATTAGGATGGGGGGGGAGGCAGTTTGGAGTAGGCCAACAGGGGGCCAGTTGGGGGTGAGGAGGCCAGTGGGGAGGGAAGGCGGGGGCAAGGAGGCCAGCAGGGGGGGCAGTTGGGGGTGATTTAGCTTGCGGGGGAGGGGGCATTTGGGGGCAGGCCAGCAGGCAGAGTGGTTAGGGACAGGCAGGCAGGCAGGCAGGTGAACGGCTAGAGCCAGCAGTACCAAATTGTGAAAGGGATGTCTGACTGCTGATTTAGGCCCAATCCCTGTAAATCTGTGGTAGAACATGCTTCAAAGGGTCCCAGATTGGAGAGGGTGCAGGCCAGGCTGAGGAATACCCCCCTACCCCCCTGTGCATGAATTTTGTCTTTAATTAAAGACATAACCAACAATCAGATCTTCTGATCAGCATAAGATTAGCCAGTGTTAACTATACTAAATTAGTGTAATTCTAGTCAGAATCAAAGAAATCTGACCTCTTGGTGAGTCTATATAGTATTACCTCTCTAGTCAGTGTACAGTTTACCAGGCCTTTTGAAATAGTAAAAATTGATTGAGAATCTGTATTACCATGTTCCTGGCCTCCTGCTAGAAACCTCTCCCTGTTATTACTAATCTTCCACTCTTCACCACTAACCATTTTTCTCACGCACCCACTCTATATATCCATTCTACTAAAAAATACGTATTTGCTAAAATAAAAGTATGTTGGTATATACAGGCTTATGTTTATTTCAAAATTCAAGTATGAAAGCTGAAATTTTCATATCACATGTCCTATCAGTAGCATCCTTATCAAACTTTAACCATTATTAATGAAATGAAAAATTACTGAAGACAAAACCATAAAAAGAAGCTGAGTTTAGGAATTGCTACATTCCAGAAACTTGCATTATACACATAATTGTTATAAGAAACTAGAGGCCTGATGCATGAAATTTGTACAAGAGTAGGCCTTCCTTACCCTGGCTGCTGGCACCAGCTTCCCTCTGGCACCCAGGACCCGGTCTTTCCTCTGCCCTGGCTTCGTTCAGAAGGACATCTGTTCTAATTAGCATATTATCCTTTTTATTGTAGATTATTATTATAAATTGTATAATCCAGCCTAAGACAGTGCATAGCACATAATGGATGTTCAAATAGTTGCTGAATGAATCTTAAATTGATTCAGCAAATGGTTTTTTTTTTTTTTTTTTTTTTGCAAATGCTTTTCAAAGTGCTTACTATATGCAAGGCAGCATGCCTAGGCGAATAAAATAACTATTTACCAAATGTCTGCTTTAAGACACCGTGGGATTTTAAAGTTAAATAAAACATACCCTTAATTGAATAAAATATATCCTTTTTTCATAAATACCACAGAATTCAAAAGGTTATTTTTGGAATGATTTTTCCTATTTAAATGTACCATATCTATTTAATATATATTTTGTGTATATATTTATCAGGTTTAATATATATATACTTAATACATCCTTTTAGTACCGTATATCTATTGAGTTTTCAAAATCTTATCAATCCATTCTAGAGACAAATTCCTGAGTCTCTAGTGATAATACAACTGAGACTGTTGGCATTCAAGAATTCCAATCTTTGTGGGCTAGCAGATGACTGACCCACTCACAGAACTACAAAGACAACATAGAACACAGTAATTTATGCTGTGTTTTTCTGATTTCAAATAGCACTATGTTCCAAAGTCATTCTGTTCCAATCCTTTATGTGTCCTCCTGTCTCAATCAATCACGTGGTCTTGTTGTAAGCCATGTAGGACCAGACATAAACAATCTTGGAGAGACCTCTTTTTCCTTTCAATATAGCCCCATGTTATTGAACTCAATAACAAAACCAACAATTAAGTTTTAATACCAGCATCTCAGCAAATATTTGCTTGCTCAGTTTGTCCTTTAAAGAAAGTTTGTTATAACAGAACAAAGGTCAGAATTTACCCAGAAAACTTTGACTACTCACCTGGTGAAGTGGAATGAGAGTTTCTCTCACCTGGATATTTTTCCTGCATAGCCATCAACACAGTTATTTGAGCCAACTCTAGAATGAAGGAATAACCAGTCAGATCTCTCCACTATCTTTTAATTCCCCACAACTCATTTCCATTCAACTAAAACAATCAAAATCACACAGAGGATGCAAGTATTCTTCCACATGTTTACTCTTAAGAATATTTTTAAGGCAAACCAACTCCCAATCCTCCACCCCACTTTTCTTCCTAAAGCAAGGAGAAAACAACCTAGACTCAAAGAGACTCCCAACACTGACCCTATATGATCTTAGAACCCCTTCAATTGTTGCAAAAATTAAAAATAATTTTACTTTTAATTAAACTTTGCCATGGATTTTCTTAGCCATGGGGATAGGATGGGAGGATGGGTGGAAAAAGAACTAATTGTCGGCACCGGTTTGGCTCAATGGATAGAGCGTCGGCTTGGGGACTTAAGGGTCCCGGGTTCGATTCCGGTCAGGGGCATGTACCTTGGTTACGGGCATGTCCCCAGTGGGGGGTGTGCAGGAGGCAGCTGATCGATGACCCTCTCTCATCGATGTTTCTAACTCTGTATCTCTCTCCCTTCCTCTCTGTAAAAAATCAATAAAATATATTAAAAAAAAAAAGAAAAAGAACTAATTAACCAAACCAACAATAAAGTATTATGACTTCAATTATGATTAACATAAAACAGAATTCCCTTATTCTTTCAGTAATCACATGATGCATAAAAATGGACAGAATTCTTGGTCTTTAGCAGAATCCCAGTCCTTAGGTGGGAACATGAGGATTTATTCTAATTTCTCCACTCCTTAAAAATATTTATATTTACTCTAATGTAGGTTCTGAGAATTCAGCGGAAATCTGGTTACTATCTGTGCAAACAAAAGCTTTAATTAACTGTAATAATAGCAAGTAGTAATATTTTATATTTGCATAATATTTGAGAGGCAGTACAGAGAATTGTTTCACAATTTGGACTCTATTTCTCTATAATACTCTTTAATACTTTATTTTATTGATTTTTAAAAATATATATGTTATTGATTTTTTTACAGAGAGGAAGAGAGAGGGATAGAGAGTTAAAAACATCAATGAGAGAGAAACATCGATCAGCTGCCTCCTGCACATCCCCCAATGGAGATGTGCCCGCAACTAAGGTACACATCCTCGACTGAAGAACCTGGGATCTTCCAGTCTGCAGGCCTACGCTCTATCCATGAGCCAAACCGGCTTCGGCTGATTTTTTTTTTTTTTTTAAAGAGAGGGAGAGGGATAGAGAAACATCAATGTGAGAGAAACATAGATGGGTTATCTTTTGCATACCTCCTACTGGGGATCGAACCCAAATATTGGGCATGTGCCCAGACTGAGAATGGAACCAGAGACCTTTTGGTGCATGGGAAGATGCCCGAGTTATACCAGCCAGAGTTCACAGTATGGACTATTGATCAGATAGCTAGGGTTTGAAGTCTGGTTTAGCAATTTATTTGCTTTATAAGGAGGGTAAATTTTTTAAATATCTCTGCACCTCAGTTCCTTTACATAAGCATGAGGATAATGACATCACCTAATTCACATTAATTCTTTTTTTTTTTTTTTTTTTTTTTTTTAAATATATTTTATTGATTTTGTACAGAGAGGAAGGGAGAGAGATAGAGAGTTAGAAACATCAATGAGAGAGAGTCACCGATCAGCTGCCTCTTGCACACCCCCTACCGGAGATATGCCCGCAACTAAGGTACATGCCCCTGACCGGAATCGAACCCGGGTCCCTTCAGTCCCCAAGCCGACGCTCTATCCATTGAGCCAAACCGGTCTCGGCCACATTAATTCTTTTAAAATTAACTCACAGCAGTGCCTGAAACATATTAAGTGCTTCGTTAGATTTTTTTTAAAACTACACATGTCAGTAAAAGTGGTAGTTTGGTCCCTGGAGGATAAAGTATAAATCTGGAAACTTTGAATTCATAAGAGCCCACAACTCTTTTTTTTTTTTTTTTTTTAATATATTTTTATTGATTTTGTACAGAGAGGAAGGGAGAGAGAGAGCTAGAAACATCGATGAGAGTCATCGATCAGCCGCCTCCTGCACACCCCCTACTGGGGATATGCCCGCAACCAAGGTACATGCCCTTGACCGGAATCGATCCCGGGACCTCTCAGTCCCCAAGCCGACGCTCTATCCATTGAGCCAAACCAGTCTCGGCAAGAGCTTACAAACTCTTTTAGAACAAACTCTTAGAAGTGAAATTAAACTTTGGAGAGGAAAAAAAAAAAAAGCTATATGGTACTATTTCTCTAATGTACTTTTACTGACCTCTACAGTTTTCTTTTAGTAACAGCGACCAAACCCTCACTAATTCACTGCATTTACAACAGAAATCTCAGATCTTCACATACTAAGTAAGAGAAGTTTTGTTCAATAATAAAAGCTTCAATTTATGGCTAGTATCATTCAGTGTGTTAATGGTGACACAGAAGGATTAGATTACTTACCTACTAGTGATATAAAAAAGTCAATATCAAAATCCTTTCATTCCTTTCTTTTTTTTAAAAAAAATATATATTTTATTGAATTTTTTTACAGAGAGGAAGGGAGTAGGATAGAGTCAGAAACATTGATGAGAGAGAAACATTGATCAGCTGACTCCTGCACACCACCTGCTACGGATGTGCCTGCAACCAAGATACATGTCTTTGACCGGAATCAAACCTGGGACCTTTCAGTCCACAGGCTGACACTCTATCCACTTAGCCAAACTGATTAGGACCATCCCTTTCTTTAAAGTAGAACAAAATGACAGGCCCACTGGATTCTAAGATCTTTCCAATTTGATATAAATTAAAAACAGGATGACAATGGAATTTTCAGTTAAACAGAGTTACCTTACGATTCAGAGACCCACTTCTAGGTATATAATCTCTTCAAAAGAAATAAAAACATAGGTGCACACAAAAAGTTGTATGTAAATAAAATACAGCAGCATCCAATATGCAAATTGACTGAATGGCAGAACAACCAGTCAGTGGGGAGTGGGCGGGTGAGTAGGTGTCACCAGGCCAGCCAAAACACATGCCAGCGGACAGAGGGAGGGGACAGTGGTAGGGTGGGGTGGGGGACATCAGCAACCAGCAGTGGTGGGGTGATGGGGGCTGGCGCCATCACCGATTGCCAACCTGGTCATCTCCCGTAGAGGGAAGTCAGACTGCGGCTTAGGCCTGCTCCCCTGCTCCTCACTCCCCTAAGCTGTCAGTAGGACATCCCCTGAGGGCTCCCAGACTGTGAGAGGGGGCAGGCTGGGCTGAGGGAATTTCATGCATTGGGCCTCTAGTTATTTGTAATAGCCAAAAAGTAGAAAGAATTCAAATGTCCATGAACTGATGAATGGATAAATAAATGTGGCAATAAAACAGAATGAAGCAGAGAAAGATTAAAAATGGAGACAGAGCAGGAGGATGCTGCACAGACATGTTCCCAAGAACAAGCTGGAATTACAAATGAAATACAGAAAGGTTTCCTGAATAATCAATAGAAAATTCATAGGAGAGAACCCTGATACCCACAACTGAAGGTGGAGACCGCACAGAAACTGGTAGGAGAGGCAGAGGCGAGAAAGGGCTAGCTGAGCACCCACCGACGGCAACTGAAGTCCTGGAGAGATATCTCAGCTGTGGAGGGGTGCCACCGAAAACTCTGGGATCTAATCCTGAAGCTGGGCTCTCCAGCAGAGAGCACCAAATCTGAGGAAGGTACCCACATGACATCTAGCTGTGAAAAACAGTGGGATACTGTCTGCCAGGGAATGGCAGTTGAAAGTTAGGGCACCCTCTTGAAGGGCCAATGCATAAAAATTACCTGTGGAGCCATCCACCTTGTGCTCTGGCAGAGGGAGGGTGAAGTGGACTGGAGCTATGACAGCAGCACCCAGGACTGGAAACTCTGGAGATAGAGCTCAGAAGGCAGACACCCCAAGTTTTCTGGGCTGAGCCATTCCCTCATAAAGCGCAGAAGCAACTGCTCCACCCTATTGAAAGAACTCTTGCCACACCTGATGATGATTACCTGGGGGCAATTCAAGTCAGAATCCTATTAGTCTGTGGACAGGTGGTTTCTAAAGGCTTTGAGTCTTTGCCTGATCCAATTAGTCAGAAACAGCCTTTAACACTGTTATGCATTAGAGATTGAGAGGTGTAGAGGATTTACAAACCCAAACAACCAAAATGAGGAAACAGAGAAACAGTACCCAAATGAAAGAACTCTAGATTTGCCGGGACCGGTTTGGCTCAGTGGATAGAGCGTCGGCCTGGGGACTGAATTGTCCCAGGTTCGATTCTGGTCAAGAGCATGTACCTTGGTTGCAGGCATATCCCAGTAGGGGGTGTGCAGGAGGCAGCTGATTGATGATTCTCTCTCTTTATCCCTCTCTCTTCCTCTCTGTGAAAAATCAATAAAACATATTAAAAAAAAAACAACTCTAGAATTTTCCAGAAGAAGAGACAAATGAAGCAGAGATAAGAAACTTAATCTGAAACAGAGTTCAGAGTAATTATGTTAAAAATGTTCAACAGTATGAAAAAAGATATAGTAACTATGAAAAAAGAACAGTCTAAGATAAAGAATGACATAACACAAATTAAGAATAAACTGGAATGGAAACACAGCAGATAAGAAACTGAGGATAAAATCAGTAAATTAGAAAACAGAGATGACAATATCATTCAATTAGAGAACCAAAAAAAAAAAAAAAAAAAAAAAAAAATAGGAGGATAGCTTAAGGGAGCTGTGGGACAAAGTAAAACCTAATATTAGAATAGTAGGTACACCAGAAGAGGCAGAAAGGAATAGAGAAGGTGTTTGACAAAATCATGGTAGAAAACTTTCCTAACTTGGTAAAGGAAAAAGTCATACAAGATCAGGAGGCACAGAGAACCCCAAACAAGAAGAACCCAAACAGACTCACACCCAAACATATCATAATTAAAATGTGAATACTTATACGAAATGTCCAGAATTGGCAAATCCATAGAAACAGATTATTGGTTGCCAGGGACTAAGAGGAAGGCCATGAGAAAACAGGGAATGAATGCTAATGAATATGGGGTTTCTTTCCAAGGTGATCAAAATGTTCTGAGATTAGATAGTGGTAATGGCTACAGCAACCTTGTCAATATACTAAAACAACTAAACTATACACACACAAAGTAAAATTTTATGATATGTGAATTACATCTCAATTAAGAACTCCTATAAGGAGTAAAACAGTACAGAATAAATAATTCTGACTTTTCCCCACTAACTTCAGAAGTAATTGGGCTACTGGTGGAAATTTTAGGACTACTGAAGATAAGATATTATCTGAGATAAAATCAAGAGAAATAAAGGTATGAGAAGCACCACAAATAATCCATTTTATAGCCAAGAAAAGTAGGAGTGGCCTGATTGGTCTGGCTCAATGGATAGAGCATTGGCCTGTGGACTGAATGATCTCAGGTTCAATTCCTGTCAAGAGCACGTACCTTGGTTTCAGGCATCCCCAGTATGCAGTGTGCAGAGAAGGCAGCTAATTGATGTTTCTCTCTCACTGATGTTTCTAACTCTTTACCCCTCTCCCTTCTTCTCTGTAAAAAAATCAATAAATTATATTAAAAAAAAGAAAAAAGAAAAGTAGGTGTGAATGGAAATAGAAAAAAAGCACCCAACATTGATAACTTCTATCTTCAAAGCCCTTTAAACTACAGAAATATTCATTCAATAAATTTAACATGTGTTCAATGCTTACTACCCATCAAGCACTAAGCTAAACACTCTGTAAGCATCATGTCTTATGTTTAATGCTCACATCAAACCTATGAGGTAGCTACCATTATTATGCTCATTTTCTGGATGAAGAAATGAAAATTTAGAAAGGTGAAGATCAGATGGTTAGGAAGAGGCTTCACGTTTAGGACTGTACTCTAATGCTATAGGAGTCTAATCAGCATTCTTTTTGAGAAATAAAGGAAGCTCTAAGCCACTAAAGTTGAAATTTCTGTCTCAGATACAGCCAGATTTGTAAGACCCAGAGCAGTAAGGAACGGGGATAGCTCATATAATTTCTTCATTTGCCCCTGATAACCATCCAAGCTCTATTTCCCAAGTTGCTACCCAAAATTAAATTTTTACTGTTGTATTTCTCCCCTTGAAGAATTACAATCTTAGTGTGGAACATCGCACTGGGCAGCTGTTGAGAGAACCACATCAAGAGAGGAAAGAATTTGAAGAGATAATGCAGACAGCTGACTCAGACATATTAAGAATCTCACACCATCACACTGTTTTCATGGCCTTGATAGCTCATTAAATCAGATCTAAAGAGAAGCCAAACCATTGCCAAGAAATTGTCTTGACAAAGAACAAGTCCTGAAGCACACACAACAGCAGACCATTATAAAACAGACAAGGCCTAAGGGAAAATAATGAGGTATGGTTATCTTACTCAGCCTCGTATCACCACTCCTCCCTACCTAGCACACTATTCAATTTATCAATCAAAATTTACTGAGTGCCTACTATCTGCCTACTTCTATACCACGTGGTGAAAATATATTGGAGTAAAAGACAAACAGAGCCCAGCGGCCTGGCTGTGGTTGAGCATCCATCTATGAACCAGGTCAACGTTCAACAGTTCGATTTCCAGTCAGGGCACATGCCTGGGTAGTGGGTTCGTTCCCTAGTGGGGAGCGTGCAGGAGGCAGCCAATCAATGATGCTCTCTTATCACTGATGTTTCTCTCTCTCTCTTTCCCTTCCTCTCTGAAATCAATAAAAAATATATTTTTTAAAAAGACAGAGCTCTGCCAAGACCGGTTTGGCTCAATGGATAGAGCGTCGGCTTGGGGACTGAAGGGTCCCAGGTTCGATTCCGGTCAAGGGCATGTACCTTGGTTGCGGGCATATCCCCAGTAGGGGGTGTGCAGGAGGCAGCTGATCGATGACTCTCTCTCATCGAGGTTTCTAACTATCTCTCTCCCTCCCTCTCTGTACAAAATAAAATATATTAAAAAAAAAAAAAAAAAAGAGCTCTGATCCTCCCGGGTTTTTTTGTGAGGAAGCAAGTACTAAGTACCCTCTATTGAACAGATACGTTTTAACACCCTAAATGCCAACAGCTCCTCCTTGTCTAAAGCAGGGTTCCTCAACCTCAGTACTACTGACATTTCGGGTCGGCAAAGTCTTTGTTGTGGGAGGCTGCGCTGTCACGGTAGGATTATTTAGCCAAAACCTACCTGGACTTCTAACCACTAGATGCCGGGAGTAATCTCTTGAGTTGTGATCATCAAAAAAAAATCTCCAGACGTGGTCAAAAATCCCGGGCGGAGAGCAAAAAGGCCTCGGCTCAGAAACTCCAGCCCAGAGCCCTCACACCTCACAAGTGCCCTCGGTCCCCCAAATCTATTCCTTCTTCAAATCTCAGCTCAAACTTCATCAGGAAGGGTTCCCAGCCCTTTCAGACCACACCCGCAACTTGGATTCCCTTCGTACTCCACCCCTCACTACTGAGTAACCACGTCTGCTTTCTCCCGGGGCTGTGCGCTGCCCGAGGGCAAGGACCCCGCTTCCCGCCGTCCGCCTGGCACAGGCCTGAGGCCCCCACTGAGGTACGGCGACTGCTGAGGCGTCAACGACGACGGAGTGGAAAGCAAGGCGAGAAACTCCAAGGGGCGTGTGCGGGGCTTTATTTTAGGAAACCCAGCTAAGGAGACCGGAGACCGAGGGGGACGGCTCAGTGGCCGTGCGCATGCGCTTTCGTTCAACCGCGCCATCCCCGCCCCCCGCCCCCCCCCCGTCGTCCCCCCTTCTCCTGAGAGGTAGGTAGGTCGTGCGTGTCTGAGGCTTCTCCAAGGCTCCCCAAGGTGGGGTAGGGTTTGCCAACCCGACGGAAGTCTCCGAGTGGAGGAGGACTTACGTGGGCCCGAAAACAGGCGGCGACATACCTCACTCAGGGACACCAACTGCGGCCACCACGTCGGCCACCGGCGCGCCGATCCCGCCCCCGGGTTCTCCTAACGGCCGTTGCACGCCCGCCTGGCCGCGCGCCTCCCCGGCCCCACCCCTTTCTGCACGCCTGTGGCCAATCAGGAGCCGGGCCGCGCCGGTGTCCCGCCCTTGCCCGCTGCCCTGGGTTCCGAGAGCGGGTGGATCCTTCTGCGCATGACCCCGCCGCCCCAGCCAGCCTTCGGGTCGGCCCTTGCCCGGGTCTCGCCTCTGGGCGGAGTCCTGCTCCCCCAGGCCTGGGGTAGCTTGCGGGGCTTGTGCAGATGGAGAAGCTGGCGGCCAGAACAACTCATTTGGGAATCCCATTCAACTTGCCCTTCCCTTCTCTGGTTCCCCACTTCCGAATTGTACTCCCACCTGAAAATAGGGTGTGGGTCACTGCTCATATGTCAGGGTTAGGGCTGCTGGGGCTGGGGTCAGGGTTTGGGCTGAGTCAGTGGTCAGTTGTGACCAGTACTCAGTTTTGCCTTCATACCCAAATTCAGACCCCAGGAAAAGGAATTAAGTTCATTGCATTAATAGATATGTAAAAATCATACTTGGAAATTGTTTAAAGAAGGAACAAAACCATCAGCCGAAGGATAGTGAAATTCCAGGGAATCTGGAAACCTGACTTAGGAGGGAGAGACATTAAAAAGCTGTGTGATTTTTTTTTTTTTTTAACTTTGAAGAACCAGACTAAAGAACTTTAATTACTGGATCAAATTCACTCTAGAGGAAGGAATCTGGGATGTGTTCCAGGGTTCTATCAGCACCCTCATATTTTAAGAATATAGAAGGGCCCTGGCTAGTGTGGCTCAATTGGTTGAGCATCCTTCCATGCACTTGCTGGTTTGATTCCTGGTCAGGACATATGTCAAGGGTTTCGGGCTCAATTCCACAATGGAATGTGTGCTGGAGGCAGCTGATCATATTTCTCACAGATCTCTCTCTTTCTCTCTCCACACCTCCCAACCATGGAAAAAATATCCTTTAGTGAGGATTAATGAACTAAATAAATAGATAAAATAAGGGCAAGAGTTAATGCCTTTGGCAACAGGAATATTTAAAATCTACTCCAGACCTGTAAAGTCAATATGATTTCCTAATAAAATGTAATTAATTGTACTGATTTAATAAATGTCTGACTTTGTTGTATAGGAAAAATTTATTTGAATTGATCATTTAAGTTAATATTTTTCAGGAGCTGTTAAAGCATTAAATGACAAGTTATTAATGACAAGTTTTTTTTTCAACTAAAACATTAAGACTGTTAGTTAAATTTAACTTTTATTTTATTGCTTGTACCAACATATTTTCCCAAGAAATATCCTCAGGTGAAGATTAACAACAACAGAAAGAAAGAAAGATTGAAAGAAAAAGAAAGAAAGAAAGAAAGAAAGAAAGAAAGAAAGAAAGAAAGAAAGAAAGAAAAGAAAAGAAAAGAAAAGAAAGAAAGAGAAAGGAAAGGAAAGGAAAGGAAAGGAAAGGAAAGGAAAGGAAAGGAAAGGAAGGAATTGCAAAACTAATTCTTCAGTTCTTCATAGCATTTGATATCTTGCTTCTCAGTATTTGTTATTAGTTTGGACTAAAAAAAACTTATAAAAACTCTCTATGGGTTTAGACGTTCTTACGTTGACACTATGACTACCAATAACTCATGTACTGCTAAGGAGTCTGAGACTCCAAAAGGGTAACTGACTTCTCCCAAGTCACAGAGTTTATCAGAAACAGGATCCAAGATCAGCAACCGCCAGAACCCAGCATGCACCCCCAGGCTCTGGTGCAATTCCTGTGTACCAACCTGCCGAATTCCTGCTGCAGGAGGCATTGAACTCTAAAACCCACATAGAAAATTTAAGTTTGAGGAGCCATCCTGACAGGACAAGGGCAGCACACTCCCATCATTTCATCAATATTGGGCAAAATTGATGAAATTTTGAAGCTGGGACTCACAAGGGTGTAATGATAAACCTTCTGCCTCTGATAAGAATAGACATACTAAAGACATAGGCTTTCCCTTGAGGGTGGTATCTTGAGAGGATTGTCATGGAATAAGAAGAAGGGAGAGACAGTTTCAGACCAGCAAGAAGGATTTACAAAAACAGGTTGGCACAAGGCACTAACAGATTGGGAGAATTATCCAGAGTGTTAGAAAGGTGAGAATGGGAAGAGAGCCCTGCGGGCGTGACTCAGTGGTTGAATGTTGATCTATGAACCAATATCTTCCCCCATACTGTCCTAGGAGCTAAGGATCCAGGGCTGCCCGCCATCCTCAGGTTCAGCAGAGCTCTTTGCTGGAGTAGGGCAAGAGAGGGCAGCAGGTGTCCGAGCTCCTCGGCCCTCCGTTCTAGGCCAGCTTGGGAGAAAACTAGCCTGCTGAGACCCCAAGCTACTGGTCCAGCCCAGATGGGAAGGACAGACAAAAAGGGGGAGATAGCTGAGGTGACAAAATGGAGGCAGTAGATAGATGAAGCTAGCATCCTAGAAGATGGATGAGCAAAACCAGAAGCCCCTTGAAGGTCATCCCACCATGCTTCTGTCTCCAAACTCATTGATGCCCAAGCCTTTTAGCCAATTAAAGGGTGGAGGATGGTTCTGCTCACATTATAGGATCTTCCTGAGGATACTACCTGATCTTCTTCCCCTCTCTGGCCAGCCAGACAAGGAGATGTGAGAGTCCCCAGAGAAGGATAGATGGAAACGGTGTATGTAGATACTCACCAGGCAGATTGAGGGCTCGATCTCCAGTAAATAGCAGCAGCAGCAGTAGCAGCAGCAGCAAAAGCCACTGGCTGCCCGTAGCTCTGTTGGTTGATGATCCTGGAGGGCACTGGAAAGCAGTCCTGGCCCAAACATCAGCTCCAAGATAGTGAGGCACTGCTGTCACTGGGGCCACTTCTCACCTGCCTGCTGAGTATACCACCTGTCCGGGGTGTTCATACTTTTTTCCCTAGGAGATCCCAGAGGGCTTCTCTGGAGTGAAGCCAATGCTGATGGGGGGGGGGGGGCGGTTGAGAGAGGCTAGTTTCCCCATTAACTGCAATCAGTGGGTCTCTGGGGATGCCCATTCAAGTTGATGAATACCCCCAAGGTTCCTAATTTTCAGTCTTTGCTAAATAGCTGGGCAGAACTCTGGGCCTTCCAGCCTTCTCCTTTACCCAACACCAGGAACCCGAGTCTCAGTAATGTGGCTGATTTCACTGGCCTCCCCACTCCTGGGCTCAGAGCGGGCCGTTTGATCTTGGAGCTGGAAACCAATCTCATCCTCTCCTCATTGCACAGATGACAAGGCCCAGTGACTTGCCTAAGGACCAGAATTCTGTCCTCCAACATCTCTCTTCCTGTTGCCCATGACTGCCACAGCTTTCTTAGATCCTCTGCGTTGCCTAAGTCTGAAACCTGCTATGGCTGTAAATGGTGTTTGGTTTGGAAGTCCCAAGAGGCCTCACAGGTCACAGGTCCCTCACCAGACTTCATTATCCTGGTCCACAAACTTCCTGTTGACTTATAGTAAGCTTCAGCTCCACTCCTCTAGCAAGCCTGCCAAGACCCACAGTGGGCCCAGTCATTCTCCGTTGCCCCAAGATGGAGCTTCCTGTATCTGCATGACTTGGTCAACTGTGACCCCATTAGACTAGAATTCCCCAGAATGAGGACCAGTCTCTTCTGCCTTCAGACAGAGTGGGTAGGACTGTCTCCTGCATCAGGCAGGGCCTCTCAGTCGCCAAATTTCAGGTCTCTAAGCACATGAATTATATCTCTACCATTTAGTGGGGGGACAGTTATATAGGGTGCAGATTCTCTCTCCCATTAGATTGGAAGCTCTGGAGGGCAGTCAGTGACTTTCCCATTAGACAAACAGATCTGTCTTGCCCATCAGACTTGGGGCAAAGTTGCTCCAAGGTGTTGGAGATCCACAAATAAGACACATTGATCCCAACATAAAACTTTATTGTCAATACACAGATGCCTGGCCTTATTGGCCTCAGCTTTCTCCTCTTAGTTCTTGGGCCCATGGAGGCCCCATCTAGTTCTGGCCTAGAGCAGGGGGCCAGGGATGCCTCTACCTAGGCCAAATCCTGGCTGCCTTGGCCAGCACCTTCTTGCTGTAGGGCTCCCGCTCTCATCCAGCGTCCTTCTCCGTCCTGGCTCCTCTGGACCTGGAGCTCACAGGCACAGACCCTGGAGAGGCCACCACCTCCTTGGCTCCAGGCATCACCCCGAGTGGAAGGGAGATGATGGGCTCAGGCCAGGCTTAGCCAAGTCATGCTTGAGATGCAGGAAGATGCAGCAGCTGGGCGTGTGTGCACAGGCCCCTTGGCTCCCCTCCTGCCCTCTCAGGGGCTGCCCCTCTTCTTTTTAATTAAAATTGTGGTAGATTCCTGAACCTGCAGGCCAAGAGGTCTTATCAATACCCTACCCTGCCATGGCAGATGCTCCTTACCTCCCTCCTCCAGCTTCAAGTCTGCCCCATCGAGGCCTCTAAAGGAAGTCCTGCATATGGCTAGCCTGCCTAGTATCCTCTCTGAGCTTGGGAGCCCAGGCTGTGGAGCTTTACAGTCACAGTCAGATGGTGTGGGAAGCAGAAGCTAATGTGGGGGTGTGCCTTTTTCTCCCCAGAGGCTTCCTCCTCAACAGGACCCAGGGGTCCTTTGCCATCAGTGGGCGTAAGTATCTACCGCTAAGCAGGATCTGAGCTGGCTCACGCCTCTCTAAGGAAGGGTAGGTTTGAGGGCACTAGAATCAGAAGTGGCTCAAAGAGAGGGATTCCCAGACCTCTTAAAGAAGAAAAGGTGGAACCTAATCAGATTGGCCCATTGGCCTTGACTGCTGGGGCTAGGAGTCTGGAGGGGAGGGTCTTGGAAAACTTGGACTAATTCCTCAGAGAGTAGGCTGGGTTGGGCTGGGTAGGGTGGCGGGATGAGCACAGATCGGGTAGGAGAGGAAAACGGCACCTTTTCCCTGTGGGCGAGCGCAGAGATCAAGTCTTGCTGGCTAGCCATCTCACGGAGGTCTATGGAGGACCTGCTCCCCAACGACTGGGTCTTTGACAAGTGTCGTTGCAATAGCTCCTCCTCCTGCTCCTGGTTGAAGCGGATGGAGCGTACTTCCTCCACTATCCTAGGGGCAGAGGGGTGAGCACGTTCAGGGTAAGGGGAAAGGGGCCATCCTTCCCTCTGTTTCCTGGTGTCTGCCCCTTCACCCTCCCTTTTCTCGCTGACAAAGATCCAGGCCAAGCCAGGAAGTCTGGATTCCAGCTCCTCCAAAAGGCTGGAGAACCACGGGCAAGTCACTTAATCTCTCTGGGCCTCAGGACCGCATTATAAAATGGCGAGGACATATAGCCAGAAGAAGCTGAGGCTCTGCTCAGCCCTGACTCACGGGACTCGGGGGTACCCCCAGTACCCGCCCTACGTGTTGAGCTCATCTCGGATCTCTTTGTACTGCATCAAGTTCTCCTGTATTGCCTCGAGCACCAAACAAAAGTTGTCGCAAGTGCTTTCCGAGAGGTTGGACAGGGGGCCCCCCACAAGCGGCTCTTGGGGAACGCCAGACATCTCCAAACGGGCCACCTCGCAGTGCACCAGCGGCAGGTCCTTATTCCCGTACTCCACATCTTCTCTCTGAGGAAGGGGAAACGGAGAGGGGATAGACAGCTCAAGCCAGCACCCTCTGCCCCAGCCCCTTCCTGCTTGGTTTCAGAGAGTCTCTTAGGACACCAGGATTCCAGTATCCCTCATTTCAGCTTCCAACAACCTTAGCCTTCTCGCTCCTGCTAAATCCTGCTAAATCCTACCCAGCAAACTTCGAAAGCCACAGCCCAGTGACTTCAATACTGTGGGAAGTACTACGCCATTTACCTTCCCAAGCCTTTGGAGGTTCTAACCCTGACTAAATAATACTGTAGCCAACATTTAGTGAGTCTTTAGTATGTGTCAAGTACTATTCATTTACCCATGCCATTCTCATAACAGTACTTTGAGGTAAGCGCTATCATTATTCCCATTTTACAGAAGAAGAAATCGAGGCTTAGATTGGTTAAATGCCCTAAGGTCACCCAGGCTACTCAGTTTGAGTTGCCATAGAAATAAAACATCCAGCAAATCCACAGCCCTCAGAAGCCCCAGTTGGTGAATCGGCACTCAAGGTGGGAAATGATGCCTCTGGGTCTCAGGCTTGGCTTTCTCCAGGCAGTTGAATGTCTGAGCACACACACACATACCCCCATGCTCAAGTCAGCATTCAGGCATACACCCCTCTCCTCCCTCTGTCCTCCCCATCTCACTCACCCCGCTGAGGTTTATCATTTTATTCTTTCGTCCCTGCTCTGCCTTCATCATTAGCTCCAGGTTGGTGGTCACCACGACGACCAACAGGTTGATGCCAATAAGGGCACCGATAGTGATGAAGGTGATAAAGTAGAAGGCACCTGCAACCTCCATTGCGTAGTCGTCGCTGGTCTTCGTCCTGGAGATGGCAGGTAGGGGCCCTGTCACCGCCCTGGCCCTTTGAGCTGTTTCCTCATCTATGAAATGGGGAAATTATCTCAAGGCCTACTAGGACTTCTGCTGCCTCACTGCTATGGTGAGATCCAATGCCTACTTCTAATTGTTACAGCAGCTGCTCTTTACTGAGCACCTGCTGTACTGCCAGACAGCAGGGTCCTCAATCCACCCCTGCATTATCAAGTTTAACCTATTGGCTATCCTCTTTCTTATTATTAAAGATAATTCAAGCTCATTATAGAAAGAGTAGAAGAAAAATATACAGGGAAAATCCCACCCACTGTTAATACCTATTGTAAATATCCCATAAAATATTTCCTCTCTCTCTCTCTCCCCCCCCCTTTGTGTGTACGTGTATGTGTGTGTGTGTGTGTGTGTGTGTATACTATGCCAGGTTCTATGCTAAGAGATTTATATCGATCCTCACAGCAATTTATGACAATTTATAGCTAATATTGTATTGTAATCCTCAATTGACAGATAAGAAAACTGAGGCTCAGAAAAGTAATTTGACAAGCTCATATGGCTAGTGTGGTAAAAACTCAAAAGCCCAGTCCACCTTTATTGCACACTCTGTGATTTCTTTACCACCTAAATCACAATGGATAATGACAGTAGAATCACTTTACCAATTGAGCTTCTACTCTCACATGAACGGGATAAAAAGGTATCATCATCAATGGGCTCAAATCCCTGGAGTGGAATGGAAACAAATATTGTTTCGTCTTAATGGGAAGGGGTAAAGGACAGAACCCAGGCAGCCACCTGTGGCCAAACGTGACCTTGGGCAGTGAGTCTAAGAATAAATGAAATGAGACCCTAAGTTCCCAGGAGTCCAGGCAGCTTGGTAGGCTCCAATGTGGGCTGGGAGGCTGCCTAAAGCTTTAGTGCAACCACAGACAGCTCCCGTGCCCAAGGCCTGCCAACCTGGCTGAATAGCATGATGGGAGAAATATCCATGACTAGGCCTGTGGTGGGACTTAGATTGTGTGAAGTTTCAAGGGGACAAGGCTTCAAGTGGTCCACAAACCCAGAGGCCCCAAACTCGGGGACCTCTTTCCCTTCTTTAAAGCCCCGAACCCCTTTCCTGCTGGGGCATCCTCATCCCCAGCCTTGGAGCTCCACACCCACTTGGAGCCCTCTCCCCTCTCCAGCCAGTATTTTGTTTCATGAGAGCCCAGCCCCTGCCTTGCCTGGATGTGCTGGGGGATCAGAAGGCTCACAGGGACTCACTGAAAGTCATTGTAGATATCCACCCAGCCATCTTGGGTGATGCAAATGAAGAGGGTGTACAGGGCAACCTGCATGTTCTGGAAATGCTCGGGCACGAATGCACCAAACAGAGTGACCCCAAACACGGAGAACACCTGCCAGAGAGACCGAAGACCCGTCTGACTTCACACAGAGCCTTGGAGACAGCACATACAAATGAACGCTGTCAAGGGAATCACAGGGATTTGGGCCCATAAACCTCTCCTCTTCTCCAGACACCCCTGTGTCCCCAATGACCCATTGGGAAAGGGAGTGCCTGGGGTGGGAGAGGGACTGACCAGCATGAAGAAGAGGATGAGGGCCAAGATATTGGCCATGTCAGGCACCGACTGCAGGACGACGCGAATGATCCGGGCCAGGGGCTCCACAGCCATGCATACATGCACGAGACGAAGGACCCTGTAGCAGAGCCTCTCAGGGATGCCCCTCAGCCCTTCCCAGACCCCTCCTCCTCACTGCCACCCTACCTTCCCAGACAGGTAGAACTATCCCCAGTCGGAAAAGCCCCCCATCTCTTTCCCAGGGTCCAGGCAGGTCCCCCTCTTTTCTCCAGAGCTCACCTGAGGGTGTAGGTGATAGAGGAGACATTGAGTTCATCAACGAAGAACCCCAGGACCAAGATAAAGATGATAAGGAAGTTGAGGATGTTCCAGCCGTCCTGGGGGGTGGGGTGGGCCAGCCCCATCGGGGTCTGTCAGGCCCAGCCCATAGAGACATCCTGGGTCTGCCTTCCCCCACCCCCCAAGGGTGAGGGGATCAATGTTCTCACAGCAGGGCCAGTCATGGGCCATTCACGGTTGTTACTCATTCTATTGCCTACAAAACATGCCACCCAATAGGCATGCACTTGCTCTCTCATACATGTGTCAACAGCCAAGTGCGGTCTCAGAGGCACACAGTGTTTGGTTGCACACGCATACAAGCTAGTTCCTAAGCTGAGCATCCGCCTTGGTCAGCGCGCTGCTGACAATGGCCTTGCCCTACAGTGAAGTGACAAGAGTGTGTTTGGATGCTCCAGCCTTTGTGTGACACACACTCCCAATGAAAAATGAAAGGAAAATAAATACTAATGAAAGCATTAAAGACCACTGCTTCAGTAGCCAGTTCAGAGGTGAACTAGCTCTCACTGTATGACAGAGACAGGAAATTTTTACAAGCCCTTTGTCCAATAAGGCACAAACTCATCTAGGAGTGGGGACGGGGGAAGGAAGCTCCCAGAGATGAAAACTCAAGCACAACTACTAAAGCAGGGAATTTGCAAACAAACAGTATGTGCAGTGACCTTTTGACCAGTCATCCCACTTCTAGACACCTGAGCCACAGAAACCCTAGTTCAAGTACAAAATGACATTTGTATAAGGTTGAAAACAACCAAAGTGTCCAGCAATTGGGCCCTAGTTGAATAAACTATTACACATTCATTCATTGGAGTGGTACTGTTTAGCCATAAAAAGAAAGAAAGAAAGAAAGAAAGAAAGAAAGAAAGAAAGAAAGAAAGAAAGAAAGAAAGAAAGAAAGAGAGAAGAAAGAAAGGAAAGTAAAAGATCTTCATGTACTGACATAGAAAGTTTGCCAGGATCCATTAAGTGACAAAAGCAAAGTGCAGCCCTAGCTGAAAGAGAAGGGTCCCTGGCTGGTTTGGCTCAGTGGATAGAGCATTGGCCTTCAGACTGAAGGGTCCCTAGCTGGATTCCAGTCAAGGGCACGTGCCTGGGTTGCAGGCTCAATCCCCATTAGAGGGCATGTAGGAGGCTTTCGATCAATGATTCTCTCTCATTATTGATGCTTCTATCTCTCTCTCCCCCTCCCTTCCTCTCTGAAATCAATGAAAACATATTTAAAACAATAAAAAAAAAAAGCAAAGTGCAGAACAGTGACAATAGCATGCTATTGTTAGGAAAGGGAGGACTAAAAATATATACTTATTTGCTTATGATTGCAAAATAGACAGAGGAAGGATAAGCAAGAGACTATAAATACACAAAGATTACCTAGAGAGAGTGGGGGTGGAGAGAAAGGGATGAAAGGGAAGAAATAAAAGCAAGAATTCTGTGTACTTTTCAATATAGTTTTGACCAATATGTATCTGTACTAAATATTTTTTAAACTATTTTTTAATGAAAAAATGATCTTAAATTTCTTGGGTAGTCCAATAAATACAAACTCGTGCAGTATTCCAAGTTCAGAATGTCTGTGGCTACACATCCATAAGGAGACACAAGTCTGCCTGTCTACAGATGCATTCCTCTACCAATCCAGTATTAAACTCACACTATATGCCAGACCCTGAACCAGATTCTAAAAACACAGGATTTCTGCACTTCTGGGCTCACAGCTTATTTTGTTTGAGGGAGTTGGACAGGCAGTAAACATTAACTCTAAGTGAGAAAGATAAGCACATAATATTAGAGAGACACAGAGCAACAACTAATCTAGTCTGGAAGAGATAGGAAGGCTTCCTGGAAGAGAGGACATTTGAAGTAGTCTCTCTAACACACACACACACACACACACACACACACACACACACACACTTCTCAATCTTCAGGGCCAGGAGCACACGGATGGGGACTGGATGGGGTATAGTTCCTAAGGAGGGGTAGGAACAATGGCAGGAAGGGCTCAAGATCTCACCTTCCAGAAAATCCAGAAGCCATTTAACCAGCCAAGGAGAACCTCACAGATAAGGATGGTCAGCACAATGTCATCTATGGTAGAGAACAACTCATAGTGTCTCTACATGGAAGACAGAGAAAAGAGAGGGACAGAGAGGTCAGTGGAGTGTGGGTCTGGGCAAGGCCAGGGAGAGAGGACATCCTGGGGGGAGGGAAGGCCCATATTCCTGCTGCTCTTCATCCTCAGCATCTTTGTAGCTCCTTTATTTTATTTTATATTTTTTAAAATATATTTTTGATTATTTCAGAGAGGAAGAGAGAGGGAGAGGGAGAGGGAGAGAGAGAGAGAAACAGCAGTGATGAGAGAGAATCATTGATCAGATGCCTGCACTCCCTATTGGGGATGGAGCCACAACTCATAGTTGGTTGGCCATCTTCTCACGCACTAGGAGATTGCTAATTCCATTCCCAGTCAAGAATACATGCCCAGGCCGAAGCCGGTTTGACTCAGTGGTAGAGCGTCGGTCTGTGGACTGAAAGGTCCCAGGTTCGATTCCGGGCAAGGGCATGTACATTGGTTGCGGGCACATCCCCGGTAGGGGGTGTGCAAGAGGCAGCTGGTTGATGTTTCTCTCTCATTGACATTTCTGGCTCTCTATCTCTCTCTCTCCCTTCCTCTCTGTAAAAAATCAATAAAATATAAAAAAATAAAAATAAAAAAAGATTACATGCCCAGGTTGCAGGCTCGATCCCCAGTGCAGGAGGCAGCTGATCAGTATTGCACTCTCACATCCATGTTTCGCTTGTTCTCTCCTTCTCCCTTCCTCTTTCTCTAAAAATCCATTAAAAAAAAAATCTTATAAATAAATAAAATGGGATCCCCTTCCATACAAGGCATCAGCTTGCCCGTGTCTGCTCACACTGTTTTTTTCCCCCTGCCCTTTCTGTACAAATGCAGTGTGTTCCTCAAAGCTGGGCCCCCTCCTCCACCAAAGCTTCCTTTATCTCTAGACCACTGGAAGGTCAGTGCCAGCAGGCCTTGAAGAGCAGCCAATCCAATCATCACAGACAGAGGAGGAGCCTGAGGCCCAGAGAGGGAAGCGCCTTACCCGGGGCCCCATGAGGTCAGTGGGTGCAGAGGTCAGGCTAGAGTCCCACCTGGCCAATGATGTAGTTGGTGCGCAGTGCGATGGTGATGGCGTTGACCACCAGCAGCGTGGCCAGCAGCAGCTGAAACGCCCAGTGCCGGAGCAGCTGCTTGACGTACATTCGAGTGAAGAACTCCTGCATTTCCCAGGCATCCTGGGAGAGGGCGAAGGACCTTCCTTCAGGCAGGTATCACCGTAGGAGGCCACTGCCTGGATGTTTGCGCTCAGTGCATGGGGTTCTCTGAGGAAGGCCACTCTGGGGGGAGGGGGCCTAAGAGGGAATCACGGTATGGGGTATCAGTGTAGAGGTCACTACCTAAGCGGCCCACGGCTGGGGGATCTTTGTCCGAGTCATTACAGGGGAGACTCTTTTAGGATCTCTTGTTGGTAGGAGACTGTCAATAGAGAGGGGTTCCTATGCGGAGCACTGACAGGCAGTTCTAACATACCATGGGGGGGGGGGGGGGTGTCTGCAGGCACTACTGCTGGGGAGTGTCCTCTGGAAGGACGGTTAGAAAGCAAAAGGGACAGAGTGACTGTGAGGCTTGTTGCCACCCGGGCACAGCTGCAGAAGGGTCCCTGTGGGTGAGGTGGGACCACCGTGTCCTTACCTTTCTGTTAATGATGTCTCCGCGGTTGATGAGCACTTGCTCCTCTGGCCAGAAGTAGGGATCATAAGGGGACCTCTGCAAGGGCGAGGAGAGGACCCATCAGCGCAGCCCCTACCGCTCTGGACCCCGCACAGTCCTCCTGTGCCCCCCGATCCTGGGACGCCCAGATTAAATGGCAGAGCCAGGCAGGAGTCACCTACCATGATACTCAAAGACTTGATAGTCCTTCTCTTCCATAGGTTATCCGTCGCCATCGTTGCTCAGTCTCCTCCTACGCGGCAAAGAAACTTTATTCCGTGCCGTCTTGCTCCCCCTCGTGGTGATATCATAGAGGCCTCTGTGACTCCAGCCATTTGCATTCCACCAAGGAATTCCAGTCTCGAGAGGAGTTCCTGCCACTGAACTCCCTTGACATCCCACCGAGAAAGCCAGGGACACGAAGGACCTTGGCTGGGGTCAGAGGTCAGAGGCTGACAGAGCAGGTCAGGTCTCCTCTACAACCTGGATGGAGGGGAGTGTGTCCCTACTCCAAATCCAGGAGCTGGAGGCGACACTGGGCTGAGGAGAGGAAAAGAATGTTCACCTCAGGGCCTTCCTCCTAGCTGAGACAACCGGCAATCGGCATCTCTCCCCTCTGGCTATGCCATCTCACTACCCTGGCCTCCAGGAGCCCGCCCTGCCCTTCATGCAAGGTAGGTGCTCCATCTAGGGAAAGGCTGGTCTCTGTTTTCCACTCTGTCTCCCCTGGGATGGGACAGGAAAGCAAACCTCTGGTCTAAAGGACTGGGACAGATGAGCACGAGTAGAAGCCCCCATGAGGCACAGATTAGCAATCCTCCTCCTGGTGGTCAAGAGCTTCACGCACAGCCCCGGCCAGTGGGCTGGTGACCAAGAGCGCTCACCCCTGTCTGACAGCTTTTCACCCCAGTCCCCCTGGGGAGCCAATTCCCGAAGCTAGTATGGAAGTCAAGCACAGATGTGGGTTCACTGTAGAAAAATTGGCTTTATTTGGCTGAAGTGTCTCTTGTGTAACGCGAGGAAGGCCTGTACAGACCGGTTTGGGGAGGAAGAAGTGCCAGAGGACGGAGGGAGGCAGGTGTGTGCCCCCACCGATCAGAGGGCAGACAGGAGGGAGTTTCTTGTAGCCTTGCCTCTCATTTTTCTGTTGCCAAGTGGGAGAGAGTGGCACTGAGATCTCATTACATTACCCCACTCCAGGGGAGAAGGGGGCAGAAATGGTGGCCGCTCAGGCAGGAGGGGGTCCGCTGGGGTAAAGCCATGGACCCCTCCTACTTCCAACCTTGCACAGAACACAAGGACGCTCAGTCCTAGACATGCCAGCGGAGGTGGTCCTCAGGGCCAGAGGTCAGGAACTAGATGCTGGTCAGGGTCAGAGGTTGTTCTCTCGGGTCAGGTGGCAAAGATGGGAGTGTTCCTCGGAGTCAGAGGACGGGGGGCGGGCAGAATGTTCTTTGGAGACAGAGGTCTGGACCTGGGGGCTGCTCTCAGCCTGCTCCACTCCCCAGGCCCCCAGGCCCTCTGAGTAGAGCTCCTGGTTCTGCTCTTTCCACCGTCGGAACTTCTCTCCCGTCAGCTCAGGGTCGCCCAGCACTTCTTCCAGGGCCTGCAGCTCCTGCAGCTTGGCCTGTAAGGGGAGTCCCTTAGGGGCCATGATCGCCCAGGGCGGGAGGCAGAGCCTGAGCCCCGAGCTAATTTTGGAGTCTAGTGCCTAGAACACGGCCCCGGACCCGTCTAGCCCTGGTTCTCAAATCAGGAACCTAGAACTTGGCCCACTCCACAACCGAGTCCAGAGCTGCGGGCCAGCAACCAGAGCCAAAGGCGTAGAGCCCAGCCCTCTGCCACGCCCAGTGCCCACTGACCTTGAGCGTGCTCTGCAGGGCCCGCACACGGTGCGCTCGCTCGTTGAGCTGGGGATCTCGGTTGCGCCGCATGAAAGAGCTCCGCCATTGTTCATGGGTGAGGGGCTGCGGCTGGCCCAGGAGGGACACGCCGCCCTGCCTCAGCCCCCGCACCATTCCTTCCAATGTCCCCTCGCTGCTGTCTGTGGGGCCGGGGGGAGGGGGGGAGAAGAAGGATGAGGATGTGCCTGTCCCAGGCCCAACTCTCCACCTCAGCTCCCGCCCCCAGCACGGCACCTGTTGGGAGGCCAAAGGAGGTCCGTGGGCTGCCCTGCATGGGGGTGGCTGCAGGGGATGCGTCTCCCCGGGGGGGACTCCCAGCGTGGCCCTGGCTGGGCTGTGGGCACCGGGAAAGGAGAGAAAGGTATCAGTCTGAGCTCTGTGCCCTGCTGCCCACCCCCCACCAGTCCCTGACTCACCGAGGCTGAGCGGGACCCAGCCTCATCGTCAAGGTCTTCCACTTCTGTTTCGCTGTAGCAGTCTGGGGTGACAGTTGGGGAACCCAATAAGCTTCACAGGGTTTTGGGGGGCCGGGAAGGGGGGAGGACATTTGAGCCCCCAGCCTCCATCCCAGGAAAGGCAGAAGCTCGGGTGAGACACAGGGAGACCCACCCCGCGAACACCCACCTTCCTCTCGGGGCGGGGCGGCCTGGCCTGGAGACTGGTACTTGGAAATGCAGGTGATGAGGTGGCGCACCCACCTGCGGAGGGCAAATGGGTCTGAGGGAGTTTCCAGGTGCTGTATGCCAAGGGCCTTTCCCCTATATGATCATCTAATCTTGTGGTCGGCAAACTGAGGCTCGTGAGCCAATGTGGCTCTTTGGCCCTTTGAGTGTGGCTCTTCCACAAAATATTATGGCCGGGGCGAGTCTATTTTGAAGAAGTGGCGTTAGAAGAAGTTTAAGTTTAAAAAAATGTGGCTCTCCAAAGAAATTTCAATCGTCGTAGTGTTGATATTCGGCTCTGTTGACTAATGAGTTTGCTGACCACTGGTCTAATCTAATTTTCAGAGCAACTCTGAGAGGTAGGAACTCTTGTTAGCCCATTTTACAGATAATGAAACAGAGGGTTAGGAAGTGAGTGCCTTGATCGACCACTATCAGAGAGCTGGGATTTGAATTCAGGATCCCGTGAAAGCCTGGGAGTGGAGAGGGTGGCACTCACATGCTCAGGTCCGCCAGGGTATCGGTAGCGAAGATGAAGGGTTTGTACACGTCATGGGTGAGCTGGAACACACTGCCGGGGAGCAGAGGGCCCATCTAGAACCCGGAGAGGCCGCACCGCAATCCCAGCTCCCTGCCGTCTCCACCCTGCCCCTACCGCCACCCCGTCTCTCCCGTTCTCTTCCCACCGCCCAGCCCGTCACAACCAGGACTTAACTATTTTTTCTTCTGATCATGCCCACTTTCCAGACTGTAGTTGGAGACATTGATGAGGCCTTCAGCCTTCTCATCCTGGGGGATCACAGTGAGGTCAGCACAAAGCCACAACACAGGGGCATCTGCTGGGCTCTCCGACCACAAACCTCTCGGTGCCGGGAGCTCAGGGCAGACATTTGGGGAGGGGGGGGGGTGTGTGTGCAGAGGGTGTGATCACCGAGTGCCTTTGAGCCAGGAAAGGGGAGCCAAGGAGATCCAGAGAAACAGCCTCAAAAGAGGAGGCTGAGCCCACATTTGCTCCGTCAATAGGCACAGGGGAAGCCACCTCGTGCCACCGGGCCCTCCCTCTGGCCGCTTTCTCCTTCCGCCTGACTGGCCCTCAGGTGCTGACTTCCCAGGAGCCTGCGCCAGGCCTCAGGCTGGACTGGCCACCTCTGTGGGCTCCCCACCCAGCCCCCCATTCCCTGGGCTTTTCCTTTGTCACAGCGTGTGTTCCCTGCACTGTCCTTGAGCGTGTATTCACCCTCCCCCCACCCCAGCCTGGAGTAGCAAGAACTCCCCAGTGTCCCAGTCTCCCCTGTGTCCTCGGTGCCCAGCCCAGAGCTGAGTGACAGTGTTTGCTGAGGAATGAATGGCCTATCACTAGGATGGACAGAACAACAGAAGAGGAAGGAAAGGTGCTTTTCAACACATAGCAGCTCATTCCTCTCTGAAGCGTGTCCCCATTAACACTGAGGCTATCACATGAGGGTCTGTGGACCACCTGGGACCGCAGTGGGAGGAGATGGTGGGGACAGGAACTGTGGCCCTGGGGTGACCCATCTGCTTCCACAGGGGTGTGGGGTCTCACCTGGGGCTGGCGGTACCAGTAGAGCTTGTGTCTCTTGAGCACAAACCAGCAGCGGCGCCAGCGGGGGCCCATGAAGCCCCCGGGCACCTTGCGCAGCAGCAGCCAGCCGTCGCAGTCTGGCTGGCCCAGCTCCCGGCAGGACACCCGCCGGCGGCTCAGCCGCGTCGCCACGCCTGCAGCAGCACAGCCCGGGCATCAGTGAGGGACCCCCAAATCCGACCACCAGGAGAGCGCCCCCTGATATGTCTGAACCCATACTCTGTGCTTGGAATGAACCACCTGTCGGCTCTGTGACTCTCCGCATTGTGGAGGCGAGGAAATTAAAGAACGGAGGATAGGCTGTTAGCTCAGTCTCAGAGCGCTGGGAGCACAGGTCTGTCTGATCAAGAAACAGCTCTTTCCCGAGGGGCTGAGTGTAAAGTGTGTGTGTGTGTGTGTGTGTGTGAGGGGGGAGGAATTCCTGCCAGGCACTATAAAGACTTCTTAGAGCTGCTCACGTCAGGGGACCCCCACACGTTGGGTGCATCTCATACCTTTCGATTTCTTCCGATCATGGACAGGACTCTGAAAGGACCACAGCGGGTTAGAGAAGGGTCTGGATTGGAATCACACCCCTCCTTGCTGAGCCCCTCAGCTTACCTTGTCTTCTAGGGGTTCAGGAGTCTCTGCTCCCCCTGTTGGGAGTGTGGCTGGGGGTGCAGGGGTGACGGGCAGGGGCTCAGGGTCAAGAGAGGCAGAGTCTGTCAGGGAAGGAGAAGAGAGGGGAGTCCATGAGCCCAGTCCAGGCCGGGCAGTAGGGTGGGGGCATCAGGGTCCAGGGGTCAGAGCCAGGCACCCCACATGTCTTTCCTAGGGCATCACCACATTGTGGGACTTTGAAACCACCTGTTGAGGCAGGGCTGGACCCAGGGCTTGGGTTTGAAGTCAGGCTGAAGGGAAAGATGTCTTCAGATGTGGCCCTGGGGAGAGGAGAGTGAGGGGAGATGAAGGGAGAGTAAGGAGAGATGAGATGAGCCCATGCCTCCCCCACTAGACGCACCCAGGGCAGAGCCTGTTACCTGGGAGACAGTGGGCCCAGAGCCAGCGATGGGACTCTCGGCTGTGGGGAGCCCAGGGCCTGCGGAGGGGACTGGGAACAACCAGAAGCAGGTGATTCAGTGGCAACAGGAATCTGAAAGCGGCTGAGGGTAGGTCAGGGGACAGGTACCTGTGGAGGTGTCTCTGGCACCGGAACCTTCTTCAGCACTAAGCTGACCTTGGCTGGTTCCCGAAACAGCTCCCTCACCACATTCTTATGGGGCCAGCCCACCTGGGGGGTGGGACAGGGACACGGGGCTGGGTCAGCTGGGCAGGAGGCTCTAAAACAACCCAACAGCCCCCTCCCTTGGAGCACTCTCTCAGCCTCCTGGTTCTCCTCCTCCTCCTCTTCCTTCTCCTCTTCCTTCTCCTCCTCCTCCTCCTCCTCCACCTCCACTTCCACCTCCACTTCCTCCTTCAGGAAGCCTCCATGAGCCCTTCAGCTTGGCTCTGCTAAGGCCACTCTGGTGTAAGGCATCTCCCACAACCCTGGTCTCGGCAAGAGACCCTGCCTGACCCACAGCCCTGGGTTCTATCCGGTCACCCCTTCGCTCCCACCATGTCGCTCTGGTTCTCACTCACCACCACCTGCTCGTTGACCTGGACAATCTCATCTCCAGGCAGGATCTGCAGCCGCGAGTTGGGAGGAACCTGGTGTGGGAGGTGAGGCTCAGAGGGGGCACCTCTGGGGCCTGGAGCCGGCTTGGCTGCTGGTGAAAGGGCCTCAGGGGGTGGGCGGCTGAAAGGGTATGGGGTTCTCACCTGGGTGCCCACCTGGGACACGAAGTGCAGGCAGTTGCTGGTGGTGTGGATTTCCAGGCCCTGTGAAAGCAGAGGCTGGAGTCACCGCGGGGGCGGGGGCGGCAGGGCCAGTGGGCAGGGCCCCCCACCAGGCAACAGAGTCCTTGGGTGGGAAGGACTGGGGAAAGAGCTGGCACTGCCCAGCTTGCTGTGTGACTTCGGGCTTGTCACTCCTCTGCGGGTCTCTGCCTCTTCCCTTCATAGGATCAGAGGGAAGGTGGGGCGGCTGACCCCTCAGGTGTGACATTCTCAGCGCCTCCCCTAAGGGATGAGCAGGGATGGGCAGGCAGGGGCAGCGCTGGGCTCTGGTTTTCCCTCTGGCTTTCCCAACGGGAGAGGTTAAAGCAGAAACGTTCATGTCCTCTCCCCTAACCTTCCAGGTCTGTATCTCAGGGTTAGAATGTGTCATGTGAGGATTGGAGAAGGTGCTGAATGCTATGGGACCCCAGGAAAGTCCTCTAGGCATTTTTCTCTTTTCTTTTTTTGGTTCTTCTGTCCAAAAAAAAAAAAAAGGCCTTCTAGCCATAGCAGTTCAGGAACCCATGGGATCCTGGAGCCATGTCTCGGGGCCCAGGCCAGGCTGCCAATAGGTGAGAAGAAAGCCCTGGCCGGAGCTCAGTTGGTGGGAGTGCTGTGCCAATATGCCAAGATTGCGGGTTCAATCCCTGGTCAGGGCACATACAGAAAGCAAACAATAAATGCGTACATAAGTAGAACAACAAATCAATGTTTCTCTCTTTAAAAACACACCAATAAAATTGAAAAAGAAAAGGCAGGAGGTCAGAGGTCAGAGGTCAGAGCTCACCAGAGGATCATCCAGCTGCACGTGTTCCAGCACGGCCCTCTGCTCCAGAAGCTCCTGGGGGCTGCAGCTCAGAATGCTGTGGCAGATCCCGGTCATGTGGCTGCACTGGGGTGGGGAGCACAATGCCCAGACTGAGCCCCACTCACCGCACCCTAGCCCCATTACTGCCCACCCCCCAAACACACACACACACACACACACACACACACACACACACTTACGATCCTCAGGACTTGGCTCTCCCTCTCCGCTGCCGGGCAGTCCTGGAAGCAGTGAGAGCAGGGCCTTCCCTGAGCAGGGGCACTGCCTTCTCTGGAGGGCGGGGCGGGTTCCCAGCAGTCCCTCCCCGCCTCCACTCCCTGACCCCTTTCCAGAACTACAGGGCCACAGAGCTCTGTCCCCAAGGTCTCCCCCTGACACCAGGCCCCCAGCAGTCACCACATATGCCTTCTCCACCCCCTCCTGAGAGTCAAACTCCTGGGGGTGGCCTGGCCAACCTACCCAGTGGCTAGGCACCTCTCTTCCTGCTCTTGCCTCTTCCTGCCCTCACACCCGATCTTGTGCTGATTCACAGGTGCTTGACCTGTCTCTACAGCCTGGGCCAAACCTGGCCCCTGGTCCTCCTACCTCCTGCAAGGCCAGGCCCAGCTTCCGGCACAGCTCCCCAATCTCCTGGCAGGCCGAGAAGTCATTCAAGTGGGTGAAGAGGTACCTGGCGGGGGGAAGGATGGAGCAGTGGTTAGCAAACCATGCTTAACAGTCAATTCACAGACCACTCAGAGCCAACTACTCATCTGAGACGGGATAATACCTACTCTGATGGGCTTACCACAGCACCTAATACCGTCAGGCTCTGTTTAGGCACTGGGGGAGTCAGGAGTTAAATAGATAATTCCATCAATAATGATTTAACTGCAACTGCTGTGAAGGGCAGGGAGCTGAGACTATATAGCAGGGAAGGCTTCCCTGAGGAGGGGACACTTCTGCGGGGACCTGAGGGACAAGCGGCAGCCAGCGGAGGGGAGGAGCTCTCTCTGCAGTTGTGTGTTTTTTGTTTTGTTTTGTTTTGTTTTTTGTCTTTTCTCCTCCTTTTTTAATTTTTATTAAATTATTATCTGTGTACATATTTTAACATTGCCCACCCCCTCCCATACATACCCTCTAGGCAGTTGTTGATGGCCGCTGTCACTACAAGCTGGGCGGGTGGGGCGGGTAGGAACCCAGGCGACCCAGTGCCCCCAAGCAGACCAACCAACCTTCTTGCCCCGCACCACCATATCTGAGCAAGAGCCAAGCCTGTTTTTCTTTCCTGGGAGGCCAAGGATGAGAAGGGTGCCCCCATCAGTCACCCGAACCCCATACGTTAGGAGGAGCCTGAGGTACCTGTTGAGCCAGAAGAGGAGGGTCCGGGCCTCACGCACCAGCTCCACAGCCGCGCTGAGGACATAAGCAGGGGGCTCGGCGCAGCCCCCCAGGCGGCCTCGGACTGAGCTCTGGAAGACACCGGTCCCGTCCAGCAGCCTCTCGGTCAGGCTCTGCAGGTTCTCTGTCTGTAGCCCAGAACTCTGCGCCAGAGAGGGAGCTGGTCAACCCCTGGCGATGGCCAGCCCGTCAGACACCCCCAGGTGGGTGGGAGCTGCGGCCGGTGTGGCCACCATTCACTCACCAGGGCCCGGAGCTGTTCCACCCCTTCCAGGATGAGCTCCTGGTGGCCCACGGGGCGCACGGCCAGAGCCTCAAGGCTGCGGGGGCAGAGCTGCAGCAGGTACTTGCCAGGCAGTTTCCAGTCCTCAAAGCAGTAATCCTGCAGGCAATCATCGAGGCCTGGAGGGACAGCAGGGGTCGGCATGGGGGAGCCTTTCTGGCCACATCTTCACTCCCAGAAAGCCTCCTTCCCTCCCATCTGTTCCTAATAACAACCCTGAGACCTAGGCTGTGTTCTGCCCATTTCACAGATGAGACTACCGAGTTGAGAAGTAGGATAGTTTCCCCAGACCAGCAGCAGCCTCACTGGAGAGCTAGAAATGCAAGTTTTTGGCTCTATCCTGCACCTGCTAAATAACTCAGGGGTAGGGCCTAGTAGTTCTGGTTTCAACAAATCCTCCAGTTGTTCTGATGCTTGCTTGTCTACTATTATAAATGGGGAGTAAGAACATGGATGGAGCTTTGGTATCAGGAAGGCTTGAAGGTCAGCACTGGAGCAAGTAATTTAATTGCTCTGAGCCTCAGTTTCCTAACCTGTAAATGGTGACAATAAAAGCATCTACCTTCTAATCATGTGTAAATGACACGATACATGTCAAACACTTGGCCCATTTCCTGGCTTATGGTAGACCAGTGGTCGGCAAACTCATTAGTCAACAGAGCCAAATATCCACAGTACAACGATTGAAATTTCTTTTGAGAGCCAAAAGTTTTAAACTTAAACTTCTAACGCCACTTCTTCAAAATAGACTCGGCCAGGCCATGGTATTTTGTGGAAGAGCCACACTCACAGGGCCAAAGAGCCGCATGTGGCTTGCGCGCTGCAGTTTGCCGACCACGGTGGGAGACCATCAGAAACAGCACTTATGGCCAGAGCTTTGCCCATGGTCTACAAGGCCCGCGAGGATTGGGCTACCCCGTGCCTCACCAGCCTCATCGCTTGCCACAGCCCCTCAAGCTCGACACTTCAGATACAGACACTAACTCCCTGGCTGTGCTTCTGTCCCAGGGACCCTGCAGGTGCTACTCCCCCTGCCTGGACTGCACTTCCAGCTCCTCCCCTCCCTTTTCATTTAACTCCTGCAGGAAGTGCTCCCCAGCTCTCCAGGTTGGGGCGGGGCCTCTTCTGCTCCCACTGCTTGCTGTGCCTCCAGAAACACCTGCAGCTGAGCACCAGCCTCTCCCACTTTATCAAAAGCTCTTCAAGCAGGGGCCTTAATAACTGTTCATCTCTCATTCCCGCCCTTGCCTGGCACAAATGAGAAGACTGTTTACTGAATGCTTACTATGAGCTGAGCAAAATTTTAAGAGCTGTAAACACACTTAGGATATGAAGGTGAGCTGGCAGTCACATCTGTCACCCCATTGATCCCCAGGGTCGGCTCAGTGATCTGGCTGACTAGACACTCCCTCCCTCCACTCCTTGTGCATCCCTCCCTCCACTCCTTGTGCGTCCCTCCCAAAGCTGCATGTTCGAAGAGGATGACCTTCCCCAATAGAAAAGAGGTCCATTCTTCAATCAAGGGTTAAAAATAATTAATTAACTAAATAATTAATTAATTAAAAATAAACATATTCAGAATTTGATCCTCACCAAATCTAGAATGCAGAGACTACTGTCATGCCCATTTTACAGGTGGGAAAACGGATGCAAACAGAGGTGAACAGTTTGCTCACTCTTTGAAGGAATTCCTCCCATTCAAGCAAGCCAGGCTCCTCCCCTGGAGACCCCGTGTGTGTGATTGGCAGCTCTCTCTCGTTTCCGGGGTGACACTTAAGAGCACTGGACAGGAGTTCATGGGAACTCCTGGGAAGGAACTGGCTTGCTTGAATGGGAGGAATGCCTTCAAAGAGTGAGCAAACTGTTACTCCATAGCTATGGGCCCTTGAGCAAATTGCCAGGTACAATGGATGTGCTGTGCTGCCTCCTACACTGAGCTACCTACACATCCCAGGCACTTGTCAGGATCGTCTCATTCTGTGCGCTTCATGACACGTGAGGCGCCGTTCTCATTTTATGGAGAGGGAAACGAAATCCTATGGTCACAGAACTGGTGAGCGGAGGGGCTGGGCCAGAAACCCTGGGAGTTTCAGTCTGGGAGTCTGAATTCAACCCTGAATCCTGCTGTTATAGGGTTAGTCACCCTGAACCTGACCCTGGTGTACTCATGCTGCCCCTCTAGGAGAAACTCACCTGCCCTGACTCACCTGCCCCTCCCACCTGCACGTCAGAGATCTCCACTTCTCTGAGTCTGTGGGGCATCCGGGACTTTCCCCTCCATTTGGGCTCACTGAGCCTGAGGGGTATCTCCCTTGGAGACCCCTGGGCACAAGCGGGGGGGGGGGGGGGTGAGGAGGAGGACTGTGCCAAACTTGCATCGGGTTAGGGCTCTGCTTCACACTGGGAGCCTCAGGGTGGAAAGAGGGAAACAGGGCAGGCTCTATTCCAAAGCCAGAGCAAATCACTTCCTGGCTCAGCGCGTCAGTTTCCGCTTCAGAAAAATGGGTTTAATAACAGCCCTCTACGCCCTGGGGCCACCCCCTCTGTTTGCATTCCCCGCCGCCTCTCCATCGCCTCCCCCGCAGCCTCTCGGGACGGTGGGGCAATGGGAGACCCTTCTGGCTCCTCGGCCGCGGGGCTCACCTCTGCCTGCACAGTCGCCCAGTTCCAGATCCCAGGGAGACGCTAATCCACTCTCTGACAGCCTGGCCACCTGACAGCCTCAGCAGGCCTTTTCCTTTATTTACCTCCCCCGGCCCCAGCGCCCCTCCCGCCCAACTCTGCCCGGCCCCACCCACCTCGCAGCCAGGCCGCCACCTTCCCGGGGGTCCAGGTCTCTACAGGCTCCATGGTGAGTGCAGTCCGCCCGCCCGAAGGGATCCAGGGATCTGTGCCCGCTCCGTCCCGCGGGCGCAGGAATTTCCGCTCCCGAGCCCAGGGGTGGGGTGGGGAGGGGAGGGGAGGGGCGGGGCAGGGCGAGGCGGGGCCGCCAGCTTACCTGGGCCCACGTGGTTGGCCAGGTGAGGCGCGCAGCCAGCCATTGGCCCACCGCCGCCGGCCTCCTGCCCGCCCTTCAGGCTGTGCCCGGGCTGCTGGGCGCCGGATGGGAGGGCGGTGCCACTGGGGTGTAACCCCTGTGACCTCTGAGTCCGCCTGGGGCCCAGCCCCAAACTGGCTTCACAGGGGGGGACGTGGACCTTTAGGCTCCTCAAAAAGGGGCTGAAGCCCGGCCGATGTGGCTCGGCGGTGCCCAATCTACGGCAGCTATGTTGCAAGAGTCTCCTGAAACAGTGTGATTGAACAGTGGGTTAATAACGATCATAATTTAAAATATTTTTATTGGCTTTTTAGAAAAAGAGGGAGAGAGAAACATTGATGTGAGAATGAAACATTGATTGGCTGCCTCCCTATCAGGGTTTGAGCCCAAAATCCAACCATGTGCCCTGACCAGGAATCAAATTGGCAACCTTTCAGTGTGCAAGGAATGACACCCAACCAACCGAGCCACACCAGCAAGGGCAACTATCATGATTTTGAAATAGTTATGAGCATAAATATTTTGAGATACTTGCATTAACTACAATTCATTATAAAAATACTACAGGCCTGGTGCACAAAATTCGTGCATGGTCAGGGGGTAGAGGGGTGAATTGTGTGTCCCTCAGCTCAGCCTGCACCCTCTCCCATCTTGGATCCCTCTCACAATCCAGGACTGCTGGCTCCCAACTGCTTGCCTGCCTACCAGCCTGATCACCCCCTAACCAATCCCCTGCCAGCTTGGTCACCCCTAACTGCCCTCCCCTGCCAGCCTGGTCACCCCTAACTGCCCTCCCTTGATGGCCTGGTCCTCTATAATTGCTCTCTCCTGCTGGCCTGGTTCCTCCCAACTATCCTTCCCTGACGGCCTGGTGCCCCCCAACTGCCCTCTCCTGCAGCCTGGTGATCCCCAATTGCCCTCCTCTGATGGCCCAGTCACCCCCAACTGATGGCCTGATTGCTTCCAACTGCCCTCCCTTTGCAGGCCTGATCCCTCTCAACTACCTTCCCCTGCTGGCCTAATTGCCCACAACTGCCCTCCCCTGCAGGTCATCTTGTGGTGGCCATCTTGTGTGTTGGAGTGATGGTCAATTTGCATATTACCTCTTTATTATATAGGCTATGTGATTTCTATTGGTGACAAAGCCGCAGATACTGCTAATACTTTAATCCATATGGAAGGAAATGCCAAATTTTGATTAGATATTAGTGAAAATAAATATTTTTTTTTATAAATATCTCTCCAAGTTTCTGGGATCCCTGGATTCTAAAGCCCAGGTTAAGAGCCTTCTCTTAGAACAGTGTTTCCCAAAGTGTGGTACGCATACCCTCAGGGGTACGGGACGAGTTTGGTGGGGGTACGCGTTGCACCGGAGTTTGGTGGGGATATGCACTGCACCGTGCTTAGCTGCGCCTAATTCTACATTCTCATGAGTACGAGAGGTACTCAGCATTACGAAAATTATAGAAGGGGTACACATATGTCAAAAGCTTGGGAAACACTGTCTTAGAACATCTGAAATGTACTAAATGTTGCAGTTATCATTATCAGCACAGCCAGCCAACAGACTCCCAGGACTTTGGAATCAGACCCAGTTGCACTTGCTGTGTGACTGGGCCCAAACTCTACCCATCTCTGAACTTATTTCTTCTCTAAAAGGGGAACACCTAGACCTTAGTGCTGAGAGGGGTCCTTTAAGTATTTTGAAATCTATAACATGAAGTAGAGTTTTAATTTTACAAGGAGGCCTTCCTAGAGCCTACCCCTTTGATTGAGCCACCTAATTTGAAATCTCTACCAGTGCCCCACAAATAGCCTTCAAAGCCCATTACTATTTGCCTGTTAACAAAACCTAAAGTCTGAATTTGGTCTGTGGTGTGTGTGTGTGTTGCCATCATTTAATAATTTTTTTAAAGTATTTTTTTTTATTGATTTCAGAGAGGAAGGAAGAGGGAGAGATAGAAACAGCAACGATGAGAGAGAATCATTGATCAGCTGCCTTCTGCAAGCCCCCTACTGGGATTGAGCCTGCAACTCAGGCATGTGCCCTTGACTGGAATCGAACCTGGGACCCTTCAGTTCAATAGGCCAACACTCTATCCACTGAGCCAAACCAGCTAGGGCCATTTAATAATTTCACATACAGCCCTAATGGGTTTGGCTCAGTGGATAGAACATCGGCCTGTGGACTGAAAGGTCCCAGATTTGATTCTGGTCAAGGGCATGTACCTTGGTTGCAGGCACATACCCAGTAGATGTGTGCAGGAGGCAGCTGATCTATGTTTCTCTCTCACCGATGTTTCTAACTCTCTATCCCTCTCCCTTCCTCTCTGTAAAAAAAAATCAATAAAATATATTAAAAATAAACAATTTCACATACAAATTGAGTTCTATGGAACTTGGCTAGCTCTGCTGACCCCATCCCTTCTTGACAAGTGGCATCAAACACAAGTACAGGCCATCAGTTGCTTCCTTCAAAGGGGACTCCCTGGCTCAGTTTCTGCTTCTGAAAATGGGTCAATAACAGCCCTCTCCGCCCATCTCATGAGGTCCCCGCAGGAATAGCTCCCTCATTTGTGAACCGGTAGGCTTCAGATTTGCCACATGGCCCTCACCTCTCTGACTTTGTCCTTCAACTCACATTCTCACACCCTGCACTGTGTCCCCTCCAACCCTCTTCCATGCCGAGTCCTACTTTAATGTTTTACTTTTTCCTCTCTTCCTTCCTACAATAGTCTCCCTATGGCAGTCTGGGAAAGCCTAAAAAACAGACCCATCTCCACCATCCTAATGTCATCAAACACCTCCCCTGAGATAGCAAAAGACATAGAAAGTGAGAAGCCAGCCAGCCTCTGCCCTGCCTGAACTCACAAACCTGTAGGGGAGAAACAGTCAAGAACTCACCACTTGTATCCATGTATTCCCCTAGGACAGGGTCCTAATAACCACAATAGTGTCTATACTCTGTGCCCCTAGCACCTGGCATGAGTAGGCACTTAGGGGTGTAATGAAGGGCAGCTTCTTCTTTTTCTTTTAATATATAAATTGATTTCAGAAAGGAAGGGAGAGATAGAAACATCAATGATGAGAAACATTGATCAGCTGCCTCCTGGGGATCAAGCCCGAAACCTGCGCATGTGCCCTTGACCACAATCAAACCTGGGACCCTTCAGTCTGCAGGCTGACGCTCTATCCACTGAGCCAAACCGGCTAGGGCAGCAACTACTTTGAAGTTAAGAGTTTAACAAAAGTTCTTTCTACACATTTGCTGTAAAAATTTCAAAGGTCATTACATAACAGTAGTTCATTAGGTAAAAGGGGAACCTTTCCCCCAGCATATCCTTAGCCATTACGCAGTGGGGGCCGCTGCTACATTTGCTGGGTGTTCTTGCATTGTCTATATATGTAGATAATGAATCTATACACTATTCTGTAAACAAGCCTTTTTCATTTTATGAGATAATCAATGCAAATAATATAGGTAAACTTAGAATACTGCTTTCTATAACGTGCTAAAAAAGAATAGCTCTTTAAATCGGTATATACAAATCTTTTCTTGTTTTCAAGCTGAGGGTAGGGAATTCCTGGCAGGAACTCCCATCTTGGGGAAAGGGGTGATGTGTGCCCTCTCCCAAGGGGTGGTCGATCTAACCCAAATCTAGTGAAAGTGTCACTGTTGTGATGGGGGTAAGGCACCCTTTCCTACCTTTGCTGAGAGCTGACTGGTGACATCCAATCACCTTGGGCAGGGAAGGGCCAGGACCAGGGCTGCAGAGGCCCTCCCAGTACCTGGTTCAGGCCTAAGAAGCCTGAGTGCTGTCAGCAGGGCCTCTGCCGCCTGCCAGCCTGCATGCCCGGTGGGTGGGGGAGGTGCTGCTCAGGCCTGATGCTGATCTCTCCCGACAGCTGCTCCTAAGGCAGGGAGGGCAGGCGGGCAGGCGGGGGGAAGGGACCAGATTTATAGGTCCAGTTGCCTGGACAGACCTGGGAGGGCAGACTCTGGTGAGCATCCTCTGAGGGCATGGCTATGAGAGATCAGGAACCACACTGCCCTCACCTTTCCACTTCTTCATACCAAGAGTACCACTGGTGCTCATTTCTGCCTACACCCCACAGGCTGCCAGGGAGACTGGTGGCACCCATGCGACTGCCACGCCTGACCCCTGGCTACCTCCGGGTGCTACGGGTAAGTACCTCTAACTCAGGGTTTCTGGGACCGACCCCTCCCTCCCCATATTGTGACCGGGCGGTGGGCCCCCAACAGCCAGGGAATGTGGTCACGTTCCCTGCCGCCTGAGCCGCCAGGACCCAGATGGGCAGTGAAGCGAGAGGGAATGGGGTGGAATCTCCCTGGGGCAGCCATGGCGGCCGTACCTCCTTCACCCAGCTGTGCCTTCTCAGCCCCTTCCCTTCCTGGAAGCCTCAACTAACCCTTCCGGCGGACCCTCTGTACATCCCCAGATGCAGGTAGCCGGGAAGCTGAAGGCAGAGCCCCGGTGTTCACTGATGGGGGTTGTGGCTACACTGATGGCTGTCCTCGGACTGGGTGGCTCCTGCTATGCCGTCTGGAAGATGGTGGGACAACAGCCACCGCCACGGGCCCCGTGACGAAGTGGGCAGCCTGTCACCTGGGCCCTGAGGGTAGGTAACTCAGCAGGGACTGCAATCTTGGGGTCCCACTTCATTTCTTCCCTCATTGGAAGCAGAGCCGTTTAAATCTGATTCTACTCCCCCTTCTCCCTCCTCCCCACTGTACCTGGGCTCTGCCTGGTGGCTCCGGGCAAGGATGCGGGTTCCACAGCTGGACCAAGTAGGGAACAGACCCCCTGGGTGCTGCACACAAGAATGGCAGAGAAATCCTTACGGGGCAGGCGTTTGGGGGAGGCCTGGAGGCTAGGGAGTCAGAGGCAAGCACTCTTTATCCAGGTCCTTTATTTGAGGGGGAGGGCACCCAGAAGAGGCCATCCTCTTGGAAATTCAGGGCCAAAGAAGGATGGCACAGTCTCTCCTGGCCTAGCCCTGCATCACAGTCCATGGGCGGCCGCTCTGCCCTGCATCTTCGGGCCATGTCAGGTCGACGTGTCCATCTCAGGGACCTCCGTGGATACTTCTGTGGGCACTGCCAGCCGCTTGGGGGGCACATAGGAGCCCATGCCTGCTGCCCTCTCAGCCTCTTCCTGAGTGTAAGGCTCCACGCTCAGCTGCTTTAGCCTGGGAGAGAGAAAAGGAGATGGGAGCTGCCCAGATGGGAACCCTGTAAACAGACACCCACCCTCAACCCTCTCCTCGCTCCTTCCTCGCTCCTTCATACCTTTTCTTGTGGTCTTTGGACCGGAAGTGGGTCTTCAGGTTGGCAGAATCAATGAAGTACCTCCTAGGGGATGAGGGGTAAGAGGAGAGTGATCAGGGAACGATGTCTCTCGGAGGTGTCTAGTTCCCTGACCACAGCTCGTTCTTTATATATATATTTTAATTGATTTTTTACAGAGAGAAAGAGAGAGATAGCTAGAAACGTCGATGAGAGAGAAACATCGACCAGCTGCCTCTTGCACACCCCGCACCGGGTTGTGCCCGCAACCAAGGCACATGCCCTTGACCGTAATCGAACCCAGGACCTTCCAGTCCGCAGGCCGACGCTCTATTCACTGAGCCAAACCGGTCCCAGCCACAGTTCTTAGACGCAAACTTTGAGTCTGAAGGGCTCGGAGGCCCGCAGACCCCGCGCGCCCGGGGGCCCGGACCCCACACCCCCGCCCGGACCACAGACCCTCCTCCTCCCGAGGCGGCGCGGCAGGACTCACGCGCAGGCCAGGCAGCGGTGCAGGCCGCCCCCGGGCAGGTCCGGGTCTGGCTGGGCATCCGCGTCCGGCCGGGGCCGTGAGGGAACCTGGGGCCGCAGCTCGCGGTGGATCTCGTCCAGGTCCGGCCGCCGCCTCTTCGCCTTCATCTGGCGGCCCAGCGAGTGCGCCCGGTGCGCGCCCGTCCGGCGGGAGCGGCCCATGACCGGCGGCCGGCGCCGCGGAGGACGCTCACGTGCGCGCGCTTCCGGGTTCTAAATGACGTCAGGTGACGCCAGGGGGCGGGCAGGCGCCACCGGGCTGCCGCTGATGACGTCACTTGCGCGGACCGCGTCTTGAGCGACCCCTGGCGGCCAAGTGTGTCAGTGACGGTGCCCGCGGCAGAGCCCATTGACGATGCCATCCCAACCTGAGGGCGTGGGGGGGCCCTGGAGCGCCGCTGGAGAGGGGAGGGAGGTGCATGTCCTTGGGGGTTCCAGGGCGTCCCGCTTCCCCGCCCAACACGTCCTGCACCACCTCTCAGCGTTATCCTCTGGCCCCATCTCCTTCTTGCTTGCCACATCTTCGACTCCGCGGAGGAGGAGGAGCATGTTTTTATTTTATTTTTTTTAATATATTTTATTGATTTTTGTTTTTACAAAGAGGAAGGGAGAGAGATAGAGTTAGAAACATCGATGAGAGAGAAACACCGACCAGCTGCCTCCTGCACACCCCCTACTGGGGATGTGCCCGCAACCAATGCGTGCCCTTGACCAGGATCGAACCTGGGACCTTTAAGTCCGCAGACCCACACTCTATCCACTGAGCCAAACCGGTTGAGGCAGGAAGGGTATGTTTTAAGAATCTCTGGGAGGCACTGAAAAATATCAGTGAAGTTAATTGATAAATGAATGAGAGTGAATAAGTTTGGGATTCCGGTTTCCATAAGGCTTCCTGAGATACCTCCATTCCCTGGCAAATCCCTGCCCCTTCTCACTGCTCCTGTTATTCCCTCGGGTGTCCACTCCTTATCCACCCCCAGACAAATCCGTGGGGCGGTGGGAAGGGGTGTTCCTCCCCAGAGATCACAGTGCTCAGGCAGTGTCTGACGTAAGAGGGATCAGCTCCTTCCACAGAAGAGTTGCTCACAGGAGGGCCTCCCATCTCTGCCCCTGTCTCTGAGCCCTGGACTGCCATGCGCGGGCTGGCAACAAAGGCACAGAGAGAGACAGCCTAGGTGTTGTGTGCTCCAGAGTAGGGAGAGGGCCAGAGAAGCCTCTTCCCACTCACCTGGGCCTGGTGCCTTCCAGGCGGACCAGAGGAGCTCAGCAATAATTCAGGGGCTTCAGCTCTTTGGAACCTGTTGCCAGGAAACAGGGAGACAGGCACGTGCATCCCTGGGGAGAGGAATCGGTTTCCAGCCCAGACAGGGCAGTGAAATGTAAGCCCAGGGCACTGCCTGGGGGACTCGGGACCTTCCCACTCCAATTCACAGAGGCTAAGTGGGGACATAGGGCAGGGCCCTGCTGACGGCACAGCAGGTATGGCTCTAGTCACAGGGGCGCCAATGTGGGTCCCGGGTCCAAGGACTTTGGAAATGGACTCTGTGAAAGAAGAGGACTTTTCTGGAGCCATGCCAAGAGATCAAATTCAAGTACTCCTGGGAAGGAGGCCTCTGTGGGGAGATGTCGCTATTATGCTTGGCCAATATGGGTCACGGCAAGGGGCCGAGCTGGCAGGAGCCCGCTCTGTCCCACCCCCACCCTAGACTCCTTGGATCACTTGCTGGGCACTGTGCCAGCTGGGGAGGCTGGTGCATCTTTAATGAAGTCACCAGATCCCTGGGACAGGCTCTCGGTCTTACCAAGTTCCTAAGCCAGACCCACTGGGTGCCCACTGAGCCGCTGCCTCCCTGTACCTGGGTGCCAGGCCCATTTCCCCTGCAGCTATGAACCAGGCCTTCTGGAAAACCTACAAATCCAAAGTGCTGCAGACCCTGGGTGGGGAATCTGAGGAGGAACTGGCAGAGGAGGTGAGTACCACCCATGCTTGCTGGGTGGGGCGGGGAGGGGGAGCAGGTACAGAGAAGGGCAAGGGGCATGCTCAGAGAGAAAGAGAGGCTGGGGTACGTTTGTGCAGAAGTAATCAGCCCCCTCAAGGATGACAAATGGCATGGTACAGTGTCAGAAAGCCAGGATGTTCAAGAAGAAAAGACTTGGGGGACATTGGTGGAACAGCCACTTTATCCAGAGGTATTCAGGATTGCCACAGGGAGAAGGTCCTTCTGGGTCCAGTGGGCAGTGGCCACACAGGTACACTCAGCTTACTTACAGCTGGGCAGAGCTGAACAGAAGGGGGATGGCTTGCCTTGAGGAGAAGTGGAGCCTTCTGGTACTGGAGGTAGAAACAGAGACACTTTTTAAAATATATATATATTTTATTCATATTTTACAGAGAGAAAGGGAGAGAGATAGAGAACCAGAAACATTGATGAGAGAGAAAAACTGATTAGCTGCCTCCTGCACACCTCCTACTGGGGATATGCCTGCAACCAAGGTACATGCCTTGACTGGAACCGAACCTGGAACCCTTCAATCCACAGGCTGACGCTCTATCCACTGAGCCAAACTGGTTTCGGTGGAACAGTGACACTTTTATTTTGAGGGTCACTGACAGCATCAGGGGAGAGCCACACTTGGACTATGTTTATCTTGACGTTGAAAAAAAAACACACACACACACACAACAAAACTGAAAAGGCTCTGACACAGTCTTACACCTAGCGGCCGTGATAAGTAACAATTGCACAAACTGACGTGGCAGGGGCAGGAACGCGTTCTGTGGTGTGTGTGTATGTGAATTAGTGTCTGTCTAGACAGGGCTGGGCATGTGGTCAGGGTTAGGATTGGTGTCTGTGTGGTGTCCCCGGTGAAGGTGCATGTGCCGGTGTGAACCAGGCATAGGTGTTTTCAGGTGTGTGCATTTGTGCAGAGTCTATGCCTGCATGGCTCTGCGCAGGTTTGGCCGGTGTTCTGTTTGTTCGGGGTGTGTGTGTGTGTGTGTGTGTACATCTGTATCTTGGTGTCTGTGGGTGGGTGGAAAGGTTTGTGTGCTGTGGGAGGGCCTCTATGCTGCTCTCTGCACAAGTATGAATGGTATAATTGTGTGTGTCCTTGTATAAGTGCCTCACAGTGCACAGTGCCACGTAGAAGTGAAGAGCGATAGCCATGTGGAGGCATGCTCATGCACAGGTGTGTCTACATCAATGTGCATGCCCATGTCCACATGTTTTTGGGCATATATGGATGTGTCTGTGGGCGGGCACATATGTGTTTCTGGAGGAATTTTTCTATAAGGTAGCTTATGTGACCGGTAGCTTTGTCTAGAGGAATACTTCTGTGCATTTGTGAAGGGCGTGCGAAGACTCGGTATATGTCCAGTTCTGTGGAATTTGGGGTGCCTGGCCTCGGTGTACCAGGCTAGCAGTGGGAGAGGGGGTTCCTATGCCTTTGGGACCTCGCTCATGCTGGTGGGGGGCTTTGTGTCCCAGAGGGAGAACCCAGCTTTAGTGGAGTCTGAGGCAGAGACAGCAGAACCGGCCTCAGAGCCCTTCAATCCCATGTCACAGCTGGCCCGCCGGGTGAGTTCTCCCTCTTCCAACCCAGCCCCGGGGGGCCCGGAAGAGGCTGCTGTGGGGTCCTGGGAGGGGGTGCTGTGGCCCCTCAATGACTCCCAGGCCTCCCTCCCAGGTTCAGGGGGTCGGAGTGAAAGGCTGGCTGACAATGTCATCTCTGTTTAACAAAGAAGATGAGGACAAGCTGCTGCCCCCGGAGCCCTGTGCTGACCAGTATGTGCGTGTGTGCGGGGGAGGGGGAGGGGGAGGGGGAGGGGGAGCGGGAGGCTCTGGGATGGGCCTGGGGTGGCCTTCTCTATGGCCTTTCCAAATGGTCAGTTTGTGTTTCTGACCACGGAGGGCTGGGAAGGGGCAACCCCCCGCCCCTCTTTCTGCTTCTCTTAGCAGGAAAGAGGCCAAATCAGCATCTCTGGGAGATTAGGTTAGCTTACAGGAGGAATTTACCAAATGTTGGGATTGAGGCGCTAGAAGGCCGCGCTCTCTCTCCGTCCACGTGGGAGGGGTCATCTCCCTAGAGTCAGGGAACTGAGCAGAGAACCTTTGGGTGTTTGGAGCAGAGGGTGGTCCCGATCAGTGATTCCCAAATACTGGTCTAAACTCTTCCTCCTCGGGGATTTGTGACAAACACATTCCCAGACTCTTCAAAGATTCGGATTCAGCAGGTGTGGGCTGAGGCCTGGGATCTGGATTTCTGCAAGCTGGAAGGATCTGAGGCACTCTAGTTTAGCAACCAGTCTTGTGGGTCTTGGGTGCTGGAGGGTTAGGGGGCAGGACCCAGGCCTCAGTCTCCCTCCCAGCTCTCTCTCTGGCACACCCTGCACCTCCACCCCTTCCTCCAGCCCAGTCTGACATTCCCATATTCCTTCCTCCCCTAGGTCCCCTCACCCTCCCAGCTCTTGTCCCCACACGTATCTCCTCTACTGCCCAGCTCTTGTAGGGGCTCCCCCAGACCTCCTCAAGCCGCATCCCCCGCTCCTTGATTACTCTTCCCCCACATTTCCGGGCTACCTCCCAAGTCCCCCCTCCCCTGAGCCTCCGATTTAGACATTTCTCCTTCCCTTGGGGTCTCTCCACCCGTCCTTCTCCCGTGTTCCCTCATTTTGCTGGTCCCCCTTCACTCCCAGCCCAGAGCCTGACCCCAGTCCCCACCCGCCTGGGTCCCCAGGGCCCACCTAGGCTTTCCTCACCACGGCTTCCCGGACCCGTTCCTTTCCGGGATCTCCCTCCCCGGTCCCTAGCCACTCGCTCGAATTCTTGGCCCTGCCCCTTTCTCAGGGCGCCGGCCCCACCTTCCCAGACCTGGCGCCTCTTGGGCTTTCCTCCTCGGGCCTCGCCCCAGTCACTTTCCTTATCCCGAGACCCTGCCCCACCAGCCCCCCTTCGCGGGACGCCTGAGCCTCCCCTGGTCTCCACACCCTGACCTGGCCCGTCTCCCGGGCCCCTCCAGTCCCCAGGAACCCCCTCCTCTCCTCCGCACCCCCCTACCCTCCCACCCCCGGTCCCGGCTCCGTTACTGGCCCCGGACCCCGCCTCCCCTTCTCCCTCCGCGGCCGGACTCCCGCCGCCTCTGCCCTCTGACCCCGGTGTCTTGCAGCCCGCTGGCGGCGCAGGCGGCCGCGGCCGCGGAGGCGGAGGCGGAGGCGGAGGCGGCGGCGCAGCCCCAGCCGCGGGGGCTCGGCTTCTGGGACGCCTTCGCCAGCAGGTGGCAGCAGCAGCAGGCGGCCGCGGCGTCCATGCTGCGCGGCGCCGAGCCCGCCCCGGAGCGGGACCCCGAGGCCGAGGCCGGCGAGGAGGCCGCGGAGGAGGCGGCCGAGCAGCCCGGGCCGCGGGAGACCGACTCGGCGGCCGACTTCAAGTGGGGCTTCCTCACCCACAAGCTGGCCGAGATGCGGGTGAAGGCTGCGCCCAAGGGTGACTAGCCGGCCGGCCGGCCTGGGCGCCCCCTCCTCCTGTCCCACATAAAACCCTGGACCCACGGCCCGTGTGACCGCGTGCTTTTGTGTGTGGACGGTCGGGAAAGCTGCTTTTTTGGGTGGGCAACCTCAGGGTGGGGGTCCAGCTGGGGGAATCCTTCCTGATCCCACAAACATACAAGGAGAAAACGACCAGGGACAGCCAGGGGATCCGGATGGGTTGTGTTAGATTTAGGGTACAACTTTCCAAGAAGCTGGGGGACCCCTGAGGACAGACTCGATCGCTCTGCCCAGCCTCTTTTATTGATTTCAGAATCACTGATTGGATGCCTCCTGCACACCCCTTATTGGGGATCGAGCCCGAAACCTAGGCATGTGCCTTTGGCCAGAATGCCCAGCCTCTTTTAATTTGGCAAACGTTGTCTGTGGCCCTACTATGTGCTTTGTCCCTGTAGTAGGAGGCCACAGACTAACAAGAGGACTCAGACCACCAGTGGGCCCACACAAGGTGACAAATGGAGGCTCAAAATACAGGGCTGTGCTTGGGAGCTCAGAGATGAGGCCCACGGGAGAATCCAGGAATTCCTGAGGGAGGATGAACGTATATAACCTTAGAAGGATGAGTGGAGAGAAAGGACAGGATAACCCAGGCAAAGGGAGGACCGTGAACCAAGACTTAAGGATGCAAACCTGTGAGGAAGACAGGAGACCTTGTAGTGGTCTTGGGAAAGGGCAGGATGTGAGGCTTCGGGTTGGCCAAATCCTCGTTTGGAGGGTCCTTGCCTTTATTATCCTCAGTTCTGGTCCAGCCCCTCCCACCGTGCGGCCAAAAGCAGACAGTAAAACTCTAGTCACAAGTGGCCCCCAGATTTCTGGAGCAGGCCCTCCCCAGAACCCCCTAAACACTCTATTCCCTCTTCCCGGCTATAGTGTGGGCCGACCTGGGGGTCGGTGAGTGGGCACTAACTGATTCGCTAATGGTTAGAGCAGCTTTCCTTCACTGAGCGCTTCTGTGTGCGGGAACACTCCTCCGACAGGGGCAGCGAGCACCATGAGCTTTACCGCTATTTCACACACATGATCACCGAGGGGTGCACCTGCCATCCGGAGAGGTCACGTGCTCACCCAAGTAGTCACCCAGCCTTGAACCCACACTCCAAAACGCACGCAAAAACACACTCGCAAGCCTCTCTGGCCACCTTCCTCAACATCAACTTCAGGACTCACTTAACGGTTTGCCTTTATTCAGCAGACTCGGAGTTCTTCGCGCCCCAGACCCGGCCTGCGCTGGGGCCCGCCGTCTGCACCGGGAAGGGCCTTGGGAGTGATCTTGTCCGTGCGCCCACGGTCACTCGGGAAGCCACGATCCAGCGGGGGGAAGCCACGATCCAGCGGGGGAAGCGGGGCTTGCCAAAAATCCACCTGCGCGCCAGAGGCGGGGCGTCCCTGCCGGTGCCGGGTCCAGCCCGGCGCTCGCCCCCTGACCCTCCCCGGACGCCAGACCCCTCGGGAGCCGGCTCCCGGGCGGCGCGGCCGCGGTCACACGGCGGACTCGCGCGGCGGGCTGCGGGCGCGCTGGCAGCCGTACAGCCACTGGATGACGCGCGCGTTGCGCTCCACCACCGACACCGGGGGGCGCCCGTCCCGCGCCGCCCCCGCCGCCTCCGAGCCGCCGCCGCCCGCGTGGTCCGAGCGGCCCGCGCCGCCTTCGCTGGAGGCCCAGTCGCTGGTGTCCCCGGAGCCCGGCGGCGGCGGCGTCCCCGGCGGGGGGCTGGCGTCGGCGCCCCAGCTCCGCGGCTGGAAGCGCTCGGCGCCCAGCACCTCCACCAGCGCGCGCTCCAGGCCGCAGTAGTTGAAGAAGCGCTCCTTCTCCGACAGCGGCAGCGAGCACGTGGGGCACAGCGCCCGCTTGCCCGCCGCGTCCGGGGCGTCCGGGGGCGCGGCCCAGCCTCCTGCCGCCGCGGGCCGCTCCGCTGGGCCCGGGCCGCTGGAGGGGGCATCCCGGGGGGCGCCCAGGAAGAGGCGGCGCACCAGCCCCTGGCCCTTGGCGTTCTCTTTGTCCACCAGCGCCTTGCAGTCCCGCTTCTGGCGGTAGAAGATGAGGGAGTCCGGCCTGGGCAGCCGCCGGCCGCTGCCCCGGCGGGCCGTCCTGGGCGTCCGGGGCGACGCGGGGCCCCCCAGCTCGTTGCAGGGGTGCGGCATGAGCGGCCCGGGCCCACCGCGCAGCGCTGGCTCCTGGCGCCGCGCGATCACCTGGTGCGTCTTGACATACTTCGCTTTGTCCGCCTCCAGCCTCTCCACGGCGCTGGGGGTCCGGCCCCGGGATGCGGTGGAGGGAGAGGCCAGGAGCATCTTAGCAGAACCGGGCGGGACGGTGCCCCATAAGCCACCGGAGTCAGGCAGCTAGTGGCGTTGCTGAGGGCAATTGGCTGGGGCTCCCTGAGTCCTGCAGGGA